>JADLZN010002858.1:0-402777 GCA_018155175.1 Sinocyclocheilus anophthalmus
CAAAAGGCTTTTTGGCCCCCTTGAAACCCTGTCTTCAGAAACACAACATGAAAAAGGAGAGCTGACAGTTATTTGAAGGAACCTTCTCATGCTCTGGCGATTTGCACTGGGTTATTAGATATTAGATGTATGTTCCTCTCTCAGCAGGCGGAGGTCTGTAGGGATCTTTCACAGTCCATTAGTGTTACCGGACAGTGGAGTATGTCCGATCTGACAGGTCATCACCTCGTATTAAAGCAGCTATTGAGATGGCCATTTCTGAGATGTCAGCTAATTAGCTGCGTCTCTGTTCTCATTCAGTCTGTATGTGCTCGGCCTCAGAGGATGCTGGTGTTCACAAACCTCCACACAGGTCCAGTTATAATGGCATTCTTGCTTCTCTCTTTTTTTCTCTCACTCTGCCCACCTCAATTTTTAACTTTCTCCATACGTCTTGCAGATCATTCCCCTAAATAAGGCTCGGAATTGCACTGACCATGTGATTTTCTGTGTTGGCCCCTCTCTCTAGAGAATAGAAGTGGCCCAAGGCGAGTTGACAGAAAAGAAACAACAAAAGTAAAGGAAGCAGATAAAGAAATCTCTTCTCTGCCTTCATGTCTGCCTCTCTCTTTCTCAAATCACCATCAGTTCTCCTGTAATGAGTTGACTGTTAACACAAGATCTGTTTCAAATCCTACTGAGCTGCCTTGCTGTTTAATAGTGATAGATCGGTATATTTTCTTAAATTGGCCATTTTGAGATTATTGCATGGTTCAATAACTATGCCCGCTTGGTCAATTAACCGAAAATGTAACTCTCTTGTGTCAGTTCCAAGACATACTTCAGCCTAGTCAGAGAATAATGAAAACTCTGAAAACAAAACGCCCTCAAACTAAAATAAGATTTGGTAGGGTACTGTATAAACCTTAAAAATCGAAATTAGGAAATAGATCTTTCGATGAAGTCTAAAATAGGCTTGGTTTTGGATCAAAGTTTGTTTTTCTTAGTTTCTAACCTGCTGCCTATAAACTGCAATCCTCATTAATGTTCATTTTAGATGAATGCAGGTAATAAAAGTGAATGTGCAGCCCCAAAGCTTTCCCAGAAATCTCATTTACAGTAAGTCAGCTTTATTGCAATGTCATATATGCCTAAAGTGTTTAAAATGCAATTGAGCCCTAACTAATGAGCTTGAAATGGTTGCATTCATATTGCAGTGCTACTAAAGTAATAGAGCTGCTGTTTAGACATCAACATGGGTCGTGTTCCCATCAGAATCTTCTCAGTAAACAACCTCATTCAGCTCTGTGCCTCAGACTTTAAAGTAATAGTTCACCCAGAATCATAATCCTGTCATTATTTAATCACTTTCATGTCATTCCAAACCTGTACGTCTTTGTTATTAAAGGAGATGTTGAAGAATGTTCGCTGCTCTTTCTGTACAAAATGGCAGCATATTAAAATGAACAAAAATAAAACAAATGTGCAATGTCTGAAGCTTATACAAATAAGATATCTTGTGCATCAGAATTTTACAGGAGACGAAACATACACCACTGGTCATTTATTTGGTACATCGTTCAATGCTGTTCACTGCATATATTTAATTCAGCCAGTCCATAGCAGCAATCTCAATGCATTGTAGGAAGTAATCATGGTCAAGATGACTCTGCTGAAGTTCAAACTGAGCTCAGAATAGAGTACGAATAGAAAGGTGAATTACGTATTTGAACGTGGCATGGTGTTGCTGCCATACAGGCTGGTTGGTATATCAGAAACTGTGATATAGGGGGTTTTTCACACACAACCAGCTCTAGGGCTTACAGCACTGGTCAGGTTACAGCCCTGTGCTGCTGAGGTCCGAGGAGAGGAGAAATGGCCAGGTGGGGTTCAGAGCTGATAGTAGGCAACAGTGCAAATAAGCTATTCGTTTTAAAAACCAAGGTATGCAGAACAAGAGCAATAATGAACATGTCACTTTAAGCCGATGGGTAACAGTCAAGAGCCAGCACAGGGTGCCATTCTGTACTAGAACCCAGGAATACTGTGGGCTACAGTTCGCACAGGCCTACACCACAGGCGACAATAGAAGATTGGGAAAAAGGTATGCCTGGTCTGGCGTCTCGATTTTGCTGCAAACTTTGGTGTAGGGTAGATTTTGGGTAAACACCTTGAAGCCTGGACATCCTGACATTTGTCTCAAGGGTGACCAACAAAAGTTTGATTCTTGCACGTTTCGTTCATGATAATCTTCACAAGTAAACATGACATTTATGAATTTTGAAGCCTGAATACAATCGCCAGAGGTAAAGAGCTAAACGTAGGCTGTAAATGAAGTACACCAGTCACATGACTTCAATGTCACCACCATCATTGAAAGATCACAAGTATTACTCTTACAATAAAATGTAAAAGAATTATTGAGCTTGTGTTACCAACAGATATTTTTTCTGGGTTTTGACCTGCAAAAATGTGTCATATCATGAAAATATATTTGGAAATCAGAAAGACTGGGGAAAGGAATTGGGACTAGGGATGCGCCGAAATTTCTGCCGCCAAGAAAAGAACAGAAAAACAGCCGAAAATATACTTGTTCCTGTTTGCAATAGCGCTACTGTGATGTAACATGGTGTAGTATTGCTGTACTGAGCAACGCAGGTAAAAAGTTACGCTCCCTCTCGTGACGGCTATGCTCGCTTCCATGCTTGATAAGAAGTAGCTTGTAGGATAACTAGTATTTGGCGTAATTAAAAAAAAAAAATCTGTTAAATCTGATTCTGTTGTATAGAACTAAATAAAAATAATATATTGATATTTAAATATGGCTGCCCCTCAACTAAAGAATTTCTGGAAGACGAGTAGTCGTTCATTTTTAGCGTGTAGTCGACTAATCGATGTTTATAGAACCCTTTAAATCATTGGAAAGAGCCTTCTAATTGCTACATAGGCATAGATAAACGCTCAATAGCGCCCGCATAAAGACTGCCACGCAGGACGGCAGTCGGAAGGATATGCATGTGTCAGGGAAAAACAGGTAAGCTAAAATGCAGTAACATATTGAGAATCTATGATAAATCGGTTTCGGTCTTAAGAGATGAAGTGGCCACCACTGACTCGTATCGCCACAGTAGTGGACTGCGCTGTATGCATGTTGTCTACGGATTACATATCTGGAATATTAATGATTTTGTTGTCAGGATTTGAATTGTTTATTTGAAAGTAGACCTTCACCTCTCCATAGATAGAAGTTTCGCACTCAAGTTCACAGAACGAGATGGCAGAAAGTGCATCCTGTTTGCTTTCATTATTTTATAAAAGCGCAATGTTTTGTTGTTATTGTAAGTGCACACAAATAGACATAGAGGGCCCTATCATACACCCGGCTCGATGTGGCGCAAGTGTTTTTGCTAGTTTCAGACCGACGCAGTTTTCATTTTCCCATCCTGTGCCGCGTTGTTTAAATAGCAAATGCATTTTGCCCATTTGTGTGCCCATGGGCATACTGGTCTGAAAACGAGGTGTGTTCAGGCACATTGTTGGCGCGTTGCTATTTTGAGGACACTGACCATATGAGACTGCGCCATAGACCAACTGAAACCTGGTCTAAAGTCAATGGCACAGTAGTTTTTTTGTTATGTAAAGAGCGCGTTAGTAATATGCGCCTAAGCGGGAGCACAACGCGCGTACACTTTGCTTATTACACACACAGAAGCACACAAACATTTAAAAAGTGTTATTCTGCGAGCGCAACTGGCTTTTAAAGGGGATGGGAGATGATACTCTTTTTGGTTTATTGCACGTTACGCCCAAAAAACACACATTACTCATAAAGAGAATAGGGGGGGGGGGAAAACAACCATTTGACCCTGCCGCCCGGGCGCTGCCGAGCGTTCACGTGGTTAAACAGCAGATTGACCGCCTGCGTGCACCTGCACGTGCGTTTAGTCATGCGCTCTTAGATCGTCTTATTTTTAAACTTAGGGCCCAGAAGGCGTTGCAGATGCGAAAGAGCGTAGCCTACCACAGTTTGTTTGCTAACTATAATCATTGCTTGTTAATAGGTTTATCGCTGTTTGATTAGTCATTAACTGATATTTTACCGTCATTTCTGTTTCCATATGGGATATACATTAATTTGACAGTCACCACTGACAAGCTACAACTACTAAATATATTGTAGAAACATAATTTTCTGTAAGCTGCTGCTTGCCCGCGATTTGATCGCGAAAAGGGCTATACAAATTTAAACTGAATTGACTCGAATGTAAAGTATTACCTTTCGTTTTGACCAAATGAGGGAGACCGCACACAATACTATCTGTGTCCTGCTGTGAGCGTGATACTGTTCAGACACTGAATAGAGCCCCTTTGTCTAGGTTAAATTTAGATGAGCGGACATGTAAGTTGTACTACTTGTATATTTCAGATGCTACGCCATATTTGAGGTGCGTCTGGATGAATGATAGGTGAGAGTTTGGATGTACTGTATTACCACAAAAACCAGCAGTTAACGATCTGTCCGTTACGGACTGCCCTCACCACTTCCTGTGGATTTTTTTTTTGCGACTAATAAAATTTTGGATCGACTTTTTAGGGGGCCAAGCCCATATTTAACATTAAGATTTTTCTGTCCAAGTTATTGTTTTACTTCAATAAAAGTGTGGCGTATTTTAAGCTTATATTCTTGAAATTCAGTATCATTAAAATTGATTTAGTTTAAAATTAGGTCTCTACAAAATTATTTTTTTCTGATTTAATCGAATTAGTTATTATTATTAAAATCCCGGTTTCGGTTTTCGGCCGAGTGCATCCAGAATTTTCGGTTTCGGCCCAGAATTTTCATTTTGGTGCATCCCCTAATTGGGACACTACAAAGCCTGGATTTGAACCCTCTGTTTTAACCTGTATGAATGTTTTCTTTCTCTCCCTCTGTCTAGGACCGTGTGTATGTTCAGCAGAATAACGTGGAGAACGTCTACAATCTCGGCTTGATCATCTTCAGAGATCAGGTTGTGCGGTATGGCTGCATCAGAGATCATCTCAGACAAACTCTACTGGACATGATCGCTCGAGAACGCAGGGGAGAGGTGGTTGACAGGTGTGTGTTCTTCTGTCATTCTGTCTTAAAGAATGAAAGCTTTCAGCTGTAAGTCTATTGACACATACACAGTTGTAAAGGAATGGGTGTTTATCTTGTTTGTGCTGTCATGTTTTATGGCAGAGGGGCCATCAGGAATGCCTGTCAGATGCTGATGGTTTTGGGGTTAGAAGGTCGGTCTGTCTACGAGGAGGATTTTGAAATCCCATTTTTAGACATGTCTGCTGAGTTCTTTCAGGTGGGTACTGCTTTTATACTGCTTTTACTCTCTTTGCTTATCATTTTGGATATTACAAAACATTTCATTGTCACTGCCATGGCCACAGACAAAAAAAATCTTAATGAGATCTTTTATGTAGGGCTGTCGCAATAACCGCAATATCGCAATACCACGCTATTGAAGAGCAAACCGCAGAGGAATGCAAGAAACGCAGCAACCGCGATTTTTGCGGGTTATGCCTTTCTCATTTTACACTTCATGCATGTGGACTGAATATTAAACCATGCTGATTTGTACAGAGGCTCCATATATTTTCACTTAACAAGCCTAAACAGACAGTGAAAGAGAGCGCGAAGCGCGTGAGTGTGCTGACTTGGTTGTCCTCCAGGACAGATGTAAATTATTTGGAAAATAGGGTTGTCCGTCCAAGGAAAGCGACTCTCTTTAGCATCGACGCATAGCTGGTCAAGACTGAGCCTTCTAAAGGGTTGCCACAGTTAAAAGGATTTCAACAGCTGGTTTCAGTACCATCTCTTTGACTTGAAGCAATCAGCGTTTTGAACATGTAGGTTGTAATGACCAGTCCCTTCCACACCCTGTGGGCAAACGTAACTGCATGACTGAAAGCGTTAGAACGACGCCCAGGTGGAATATCAATAGAAAGTCTTTGTCCAGGTCAGATTAGGAAGACAGAGTACAACTAGCTAAATGTTATACAGCTAGCTAATATAGCTAACGTCTTTATTGTCAGGTTTATGTTCGTTTATGTGGACTATTGCGTTTACTCGCTGCCTGTTTCAACGCTGTTTCGGTTTCAGTTCTTGTCTTTGATATGACTGTAGTTGTACACACATACACACACAAATTATAATATATATCTATCTATATAATTATATATATATCTATATAGGGACATTCCCTCACCACGCGCCTAATTTTGTACATCTGAACATCAGTTTGCCGTGCCAGTTTTGTGCTGCTATCACTGATAAAGGCATTACCATTCAAAAGTTTGGGGTCAATACAAAAATGTTTGGTTATAAAGTTCTTATTGCAAGTAAAAATACTATAATAAATTTTATATCTTCATATAAATGTCCTCATGATTTTTATAATATAGTGATTTGGTGCTCAAGAAACATTTATATTCTCACAATTTCATTTCTTTCAAAAATCATGATGCAATATGAAACTACAGATTTTATCTTCTTTAAAAAAAAAAAGCATTTCCAGCTATGATGCGGATTAAAAGCAAGTATTATTGCAAAAGTTTATAATTAAATATAGTGTCTTTTTATGGCACAGTATATTGATTTAAAATGCAATTTGTCTTTTTTTTTGTGGTATGGCCAGTAAAACAAATGCTGGGAAGTACAAATCCAATACTTATCTGAAAAAGACCTGAATTGATCAATTTACTCATTTATGCTTGACTGGCTGTATTGACCAGTGATAGTTATGATATCCCTGTTTATGTGTTTGTGTGGATCTGTGCAGATGGAAAGTCAGAAGTTTCTAGCGGAGAACAGTGCCAGCGTCTACATCAAGAAAGTGGAGGCTCGGATAAACGAAGAGATTGAACGAGTGATGCACTGCCTGGATAAATCGACTGAGGAGCCCATTGTGAAGGTGGTGGAGAGAGAGCTCATCTCCAAACACATGAAGACCATCGTGGAGATGGAGAACTCGGGACTGGTCCACATGCTCAAGAATGGAAAGACAGAAGGTGAGCAGCTGTTTGTTTTGATCGATCATCCATCCCTAGCTTTCTATTTTCCTCTCTTGCTTCGTATTTCATTCAGTTTCTCTCATCTTTTCTCACTTTTCTCTCTCAGACCTGGCGTGCATGTATAAGTTGTTTGGTCGGGTTCCTAACGGGCTGAAGACGATGTGTGAGTGCATGAGCTGGTACCTCAGAGAACAGGGTAAAGCGCTGGTGTCAGAGGAAGGAGAGGGCAAGAACCCAGTTGACTACATTCAGGTACACATTTAGCAACATGAGGAAATGAATCTGCCAAAGTTAAAGAGTTCAGACTAGTGGAAATGTGTACATATAACAGCCTTAACAATCTGTAGGGTTTTAATAAGTAGTAAGGATGCTCGTTTTCTCATTTTTCTCATCTGAATCGTTTAGGGTTTGTTGGACTTGAAGTCACGCTTCGACCGGTTCCTGCAGGAGTCCTTCAACAACGACAGGCTGTTCAAACAGACTATCGCTGGAGACTTTGAGTATTTCCTCAACCTCAATTCCCGATCACCCGAGTACCTGTCGCTCTTCATCGACGACAAACTCAAGAAAGGAGTGAAGGGGGTAAGAGATTAGCTTTACCATCTTTAGCTCTTAAGATGAAAACTCTGCCTACAAATTTGGTAAATATATTTGGTTCAATATTGACATAATAAAAAAAAACACCATTTTGCTACATTGACAATTTTAACAACTTCTGTCCAGTGAAAGTGGACGAACTGTCATGCATATGAGTTATATTATAGGTATGGATTGATGGATGAATGTATATCCACATAAACAAACAACAGGTAGTTAACTAACACGTTCAAAAAAATACTTTTATATTAATTAGGACTTGAAATAAAATATTAACATTAGATTAAAAACTTAAAGAACTTAAATGAAAATTGAAAGTGTTGCCTTGGTAACTGATGAAATAAAAAAAAAACTAAAACTGAAAATGGAATAAGAAAATTAAAGCTAAATAGAAGTATTTGCAAAAAAAAATACAAAATTTAAATGACAAAAGCACACAACAGAATTCTTAGAACTTAAACTAAAATTAAAATGTAAAATATAAAAATTCGACAATAAACGCAATTAAATTAATAAATACGGTAAAAACTTCCGCACAAACATGATTGAAACACAATTAAAAATACTGTCTACATTCAATCTACTAATAGATTATTAAAATCAAAAGTTGTATTTTTTAATGTTATTTAATGGACCTGAGCTTACATGAACTAATAAGCAGTTTTTTTAAATTAACTAATGTTAAAAAAGATGAATAAATACTGTAACAAACGTATTGCTCATTGTTAGTTAATGCATTAACCAACATTAACTAATGGGACCTTATTGTAAAGTGTTGTTATAGTATATAGGGGGAAGTCGTGACCTAATGGTTAGAAAGTTGGACTCGTAACCCAAAGGTTGCGGGTTCGAGTCTCGTACCGCAGGGATTGTAGGTGGGGGGAGTGAATGTTTTTTTTTTTTTTTTACAGCGCTCTCTCCAACCTTCAATACCACGACTTAGGTGCCCTTGAGCAAGGCACCGAACGCCCAACTGCTCCCGGGCGCCGCAGCAAAAAATGGCTGCCCACTGCTCCGCTTGTGTGTTCACGGTGTGTGTGTGCACTGTGGCTGGAAGTGTGTGTGTGCTGCGTGTGGCACTTTTAGAGCACTACTGCGAGTGATGGGTACCATATTGGCCACATTTCACGTCACTTTATAAATAATACAGAAACAAAGTTATTACTAATCTCTTAATTGTTTCCTTATTGTGTTTGTGTTTAGCTGACAGAACAGGAGGTGGAGTCTATCTTGGATAAGGCCATGGTACTGTTCAGGTTCATGCAGGAGAAGGATGTGTTTGAGCGTTACTACAAACAGCACCTGGCCAGAAGACTCTTAACCAATAAGAGCGTTTCAGATGACTCTGAGAAAAATATGATCTCCAAACTAAAGGTGAATGTCATATCCTTCATTACTCTCATTCACTGTATTCCTCTGTGTGTTTAATGTGATATCATGCTCTCTCTCTCTCTTTTTGTCTCTCTCTCTCTCTCTCTCTCAGACGGAGTGCGGTTGTCAGTTCACCTCTAAACTGGAGGGCATGTTTAGGGATATGAGCATCTCTAATACCACTATGGATGAATTCCGCCACCACCTGCAAACATCACAGGTGCATATGCAACCACAAAACATCACTTTGACTATGTGTGTTTTTAAACATAGCTAACTATAATTATCTGTACCTAAGGCCCCTATTCACTCAAGTCCAATTGACAGAAAAAGAACATTTGAACAATGGCAATGCAAAAAACTGTTCGTGGTTTGTCTTGATGTTGCAGTGTCTCTCTGTGGTGTGATTTCACAGTGGAAGGGGTGTGACCACAGGTTTGGCCCACGCAGTCGCCACGCCAAAATGCAACATCCCACCTTCCCGCCATGCTTTTTTTTGAGGTATTCAGAAAGTTACGATGTCACCTCTACAACCCTCAATCAGGGGTTTTCAACCTTTTAGACATGACCCCCCCCCCCCCCCACAAGTTTTCTAATTTCACTGCGGGAACCCCAACATCCACAATCCACCAAGAATACTTTTCAAGACAGCCATTGGTATTCACCTGCGGTCTGAGAAGGCTTTCTGTTTGTGCACTTCAGGTGTGTGAGCGGTGCGCATAGAAACGCTTTATCACAGTGCGTGAGTACCGCATTGAGATGTCTTGGGCTTAATGGCTTAAAATTACTTTAATGTTTAAAATGACAAGACTTAAAACACGTGAGAATGAAAAACTCTTGAGGAAGCAGCACTGGCCTGATCGTTAAGATGGTTTTGGGGGGCTAAGGTGACAGATAGGGGGGCTGAAACCCACCTAAAAGGGTTTAGAACCGCCCCTGGTAAATAGCGTGCGTAATTATACTGAAACAAATATATAACCAGTTTACCTGATTCAACGTGATGGCTGAGCCTGTTTCTGAGATAACAAAATGCCAGTCCGTGGTTGGATTTCCGACACCGCTAACTGTAAATCATCTTACACTGTCAATAAACGTGACCACGGTTGCCAGGTTTTCACAACAAAACCCGGCTAATTTGCGGTCTCAAACTAGGCCCCAAAACTACAAAACGCGGCAGTGTTAAGTGCCAATGGTGGCGCAAAACCGCAGACTTGGCCAACAGGAGCGGACTGATAATCGAGCAGACTCTGTTAGAACTGTTCGACTAGCAGTGGAGTCAAGATTGCCCTAGTGGATGGCCTAACGAATTTGTTAACTGGTATTCATAAATTCCAAGGGAACGTACTGGAATTAACTGATGCTCGGGCCCCCTTGGAAGGTTTGAAACCCGCCCTAAATGACCTACGTTTGTATCTCTGTCAGTTCAAGTTTTACCAGTATTATAAATATTATAATATTATTTCTAAATATACTATGATATGAGTGTTAAACTGTCCACGGTACCGATTCAGAAAAGTCAATAACTCTGCTTGACATACTTTAAAACACACTATGCAATGTGTTTTATGTCAGTAGTTCTCCACTTCCTGTAGCTTGGATTTCATGCGAGTTATACTCCTCTGCAGGGTTTTATTTGTCTAAGCCAGAGGAGCGCAACTTCACACTCCAGCACACATGGGTTCTGAGACCTCAACCCTTCTACGGTTGCCATCAAACACGGTACAGACATGCACAGACTAAACACCAACACAAACAAGTCTTATACAAAGCATAGCCATTAATGAATATAAAAAATAATTTTATAGATATTGCATTTATGCCAGTGCACTGTAATTACCCGCTTACAAAACATCAATTAACAACTGTAATATATTAATACCTCTGTATAATAAAATATGTAATACTGTAGGGGTATATATCTATCCAACTTATTAAAAGTATAACTTTATTTTTATATATATATATATATATATATATCTATATATTCTATATTATCTACACTTTATCAAAACTATATATGAATTGATAAAAAAGTTATGTCATATACTAGATATTTAAACTCTATCAGGTGTTCAAACGATAATGATTAACTATAGATAAACTTTAAAGAGCTGATACATTGACCCTTTTTACCTTTATTTTTTTTAATTAAAAAATATATTTCTACTTTCACCTATAATGCTGACATTAGCTTTTTGCAATTGCATTTCATGACATAGATAATATATGTGACCCTGGACCACAAACCAGTCATAAGAGTCAATTTTATGAAATTGAGATTAAAGTGAGATAATTTGAAAGCTGAATAAATAAGCTTTCCATTCTTTCCATAGATGTATGGTTTGTTAGGACAATATTGCCGAGGAACTAAACTATTGAAAATTCTGGACTATGCCAGACATTGCCTAAAATAGTTTGTTCATTTTTCCTCATTCATTACACAGCACCCCATATTGACAGAAAAACTCAGAATTGTTGACATTTTTGCAGATTGATTATAAAAGAAAAACTGAAATATCCCATGGTCTTAAGTATTCAGACCCTTTGCTGTGACACTCACATATTTAACTCAGGTTTTGTCCATTTCTTCTGATCATCCTTGAGGTGTTTCTACACCTTCATTTGAGTCCAGCTGTTTTTGATTATACTGATTGGACTTGATTAGTAAAGTCACACACCTGTCTATATAAGATCTTACCTCACAGTGCATGTCAGAGCAAATGAGAATCATGAGGTCAAAGGAACTGCCTGAAGAGCTCAGAGACGAAATTGTGGCAAGGCACAGATCTGGCCAAGGTTACAAAAAAAAATTCTGCTGCACTTAAGGTTCCTAAGAGCACAGTGGCCTCATAATCCTTAAATGGAAGACGTTTGGGACGGCCAGAACCCTTCCTAGAGCTGGCCTTCCGGCAAAACTGAGCTATCGGGGGAGAAGAGAATTTGTGAGAGAGGTAAAGAAGAACCCAAAAATCACTGTGGCTGAGCTCCAGAGATGCAGTCGGGAGATGGGAGAAAGTTGTAGAGAGTCAACCATCACTGCAGTCCTCCACCAGTTGGGGCTTTATGGCAGTGTGGCCCGACGGAAGCCTCTCCTCAGTGCAAGACACATGAAAGCCCGCATGGAGTTTGCTAAAAAACACCTGAAGGACTCCAAGATGGTGAGAAATAAGATTCTCTTGTCTGATGAGACCAAGATATAACTTTTAGGCCTTAATTCTAAGCGGTATGTGTGGAGAAAACCATGCATTGCTCATCACCTGTCCAATACAGTCCCAGCAGTGAAGCGTGGTGGTGGCAGCATCATGCTGGGGGGGGGTGTTTTTCAGCTGCAGGGACAGGACGCCTGGTTGCAATCGAGGGAAAGATGAATGCCGCCAAGTACAGGGATATCCTGGACGAAAAAACCTTCTCCAGAGTGCTCAGGAACTCAGACTGGGCCGAAGGATTACCTTCCAACAAGACAATAACCCTAAGCACACACCTAAAATAACGAAGGAGTTGCTTCACAAAAACTCTGTGACTGTTCTTGAATGGCCCAGCCAGAGCCCCGACTTAAACACAATTGAGCATCTCTGGAGAGACCTAATAATGGCTGTCCACCAACGTTTACCATTTAACCTGACAGAACTGGAGAGGATCTGTAAGGAGGAATGGTAGAGGATCCCCAAATCAAGGTGTGAAAACTTGTTGCATCTTTCCCAAAAAGACTCATGGCTGTATTAGAGCAAAAGGGTGCCCACCTTGCTTCTCCTAATCCGCGCAACGGGTCTGAATACTTAGGGACATGGGATAGTTCAGTTTTTTTGTTTTAATAAATCTGCAAAAATGTCAACAATTCTTGTGTTTTTCTGTCAATATGGGGTGCTATGTGTACATTAATGAGGAAAAAAAATTAACTTAAATGATTTTAGAAAACGGCTGCAATATAACAAAGAGTGAACAAATTTAAGGGGGTCTGAATATTTCGTACCAACTGATCTATATATATCTATATATTATATATATATAATACTCTATATATAGTATATATATTATAAACCTTGAAAAGTTGAAAAACAGCCAGGACGTGACAAGATGGGTGAAATTACATATTTCAGTACTTGTTTTATTTTCTCTGCGTGCGAGTCGCTCCACCCAAGTGGTGGACTATCATTGGTCCTAGAAATACTCTCCATACAATATCTAAACATCACATTGTTGATGGCTGTGATTTTGTTGTTTCAACCAGCATTTTTTTTTTAGTGAGGACTGAACGTTTATTTTTTGATTGGACTCTTTGCAAGTTGGGTGTTGTATATAAATAAGTTATAATTATGTCTTAAATCAATGATTAAAGGGACTTGCTCTCTTTCTATTTCTCTCTCTCTCTTTCTCTTTCTTTCTTTAGGAGGATGGCTCAGATGTTGGTGTCGGCGGGGCTTTGCTAACAGGCTCAAACACACGGAAGCACATTCTGCAGGTGTCCACCTTCCAGATGACCATCCTCATGCTCTTCAACAACAGAGGGAAGTTTACCTTTGAGGTAAAACCTCCTATCCACCTGTTCCTGATCTAAACGCCCTGCTTATCCGATCAGTTTAACCTTCACCCATGTCGACCCTTCTTTAACACTTTAGGAGATCCAGCAGGAGACAGACATCCCTGAGCGCGAGCTGGTCCGGGCCCTGCAGTCTCTAGCCTGCGGGAAGCCCACCCAGAGAGTTCTCACGAAAGAGCCCAAGAGTAAAGAGATCGAGAGCGGCCATGTGTTTACAGTCAATGACCAGTTTACCTCCAAACTGCACAGAGTCAAAATACAAACAGGTATTGTGCTGCCACAAGGGGGCGCTGTTGACTCAGAATGAATGGCTGACAAAGCGTGATCATCTGCGGACCTTTTTGTAAAGCTAGAGGTCAACTATCTGTTAAGTTTACACCTAAAAGCAGAGAAACCTAATACAATTACGATACATGCAATTACTGTTTAGGACCTTTAATCCTTAGTGTTTTTATATGTATATATCGTATTATTAAAAAAAAAGGGGGTCATATGACGTGTGCTAAAAATTAACTATTTATTTTGTGTATGGTGTAAGGCAATGCGGGTTTAAGGTTCAAACAACATTATTTTCCATATAATGTACATGATTGTTTCTCCTCTATGCCACGCCTTTCTAAAACGCGTCGATTTTTAAAAAGCTCATCGTCTGAAAAAAGCTCTGTGATTGGCCAGCTCTCCAGTGTGTTGTGATTGGCTGAATACCTCAAGCTTGTGACTGAAATGTTACGTCCCCTACCATACTGTGATGCCGTCTCCAGCAGGATGAGACAAAACCAATAAAACATATTACAAATGAGGCGTTTGTTGCATCCAGTGGGGACACAATTACGGATTATAATGACTTATACTGTATTTTTACGCATTGCGTATCGCACTGTGTAAACATAAAACCATGTCTGCATATGTGATCGGAGAAAACAACAAACAACAAGTGCTGCTCTACACTGCTCAAAACTCGCCAGTTGAATCATCAGTGGCAAATTATTTAAATATAAAAAAAACATACTTACAGGCTGTGAGTCAGAAGGGCCAGACTGTCCTTACAAAGTTGGAACTGCCCAACTTTATAAAAACAACCTTTGTGCCACAGACACATTAGGCTACATGAAACAGTCCTCATCCCTAAAATGCGCAGCACACATCTGAATAATTGGGTTGAACTGTTCTGGACAGTGTTGTAAATACAACTTAACAAATTTCTAGTTGTGTCCATTTTTGGAAGACCAAACAAAGTAGTTCGCTTCACACGAAACACACCCACGACTCCACGACTGGCAGCGCTGGTTCAGGCAACTAAGAATAAAAGTTACACCTTCTTTCTTGCGTGAACATTTGGGCGGCATTACACAAATATTTCCACATAGTGACGTAGACATGTGGGGGCGTGTTGAACGAGCCGTTTTAGGTAGGCGTGGTCTCTTTGGATTTGAGACTTTACACAGATCTTCTTTATGCACAAGAGCTTGTAACACTCCAAACAGAAATTTAAAATTGAAATCGCATCATTTGACCCCTTTAAATACCTTTGTATATATTTTTAATTAGTTACATGTATTTTATGTGCTTTTGCTTGATCATAGTTGTCGGAATTTGAATACAGCAAATTCAACTTTTTGTTCAGACATGTTTTTTAATTTTGGTTCTTAAGTTTATATTTTTATCTAAATATATATATATATATCTATATATATCTATCTTTTTTTTTTTGTTTTTTTTTTTTCAGCTCTTAACTTCAATTAATGAAAAACATTTTTAAAAGATGATTTAGGATGTTTTTATTAAATGTTAGTTGAATCCAGCTTTAATATTCAGAGATTTTCGGAGTACTTTTACAATCTGAAGTGATCTAAATGTAGATTTTGTTTATTTCAAAAAGTGCTTTACAAACTCTTTGAATCCGTCTCCTGCAGTTGCTGCTAAGCAAGGCGAGTCGGACCCGGAGCGCAAGGAGACGCGGCAGAAAGTAGACGATGACAGGAAACATGAAATCGAGGCTGCCATTGTACGCATCATGAAGTCCAGGAAGAAGATGCAGCACAACGTACTGGTAGCAGAGGTGAGCGTGTGTTCTTTGCGTGATTTTTTTATATGTTTATTTTCTTTATAAATTTCAATAATTTTACATGCAAATTTCTAATGGTCTGTCTGGTTGTGTCCCGTCAGGTGACCCAGCAGCTGAAAGCGCGGTTCCTGCCGAGCCCCGTGGTCATTAAAAAGCGCATTGAAGGACTTATAGAAAGAGAATATTTGGCCCGGACTCCGGAGGATCGTAAAGTCTACACATATGTCGCGTAGTGGATCACATGGCTGCACAAGGAGATGAGCGAGCAACACAAAGACAGGAAAAATAAAAAGATTCTGGACTGCTTTTCGCATGGACTGGGAAGTTCCTTTGAAACAAAAGATGAACAGCAATGCTCTGGGTAGAGGACTTCATTTAAAAGAAAAGCAAACCCGAGAAATCATAAACCGTACAATCGGGAAAATAATCAGGAAGCAAAATAAGAAATCCATAATTGTGTTGTAGATTATTTTTAATTAGATCACTCCCACTCTCATGAGAATCTCAGCTATGAATGGATCCAGCTTCAGTCTCTTCACCGTTTTACCCTCGTAGAGATCAAAATGAAAAGAATCCCTAGGGAAAATGTGAATGCACTGCACATGTTGTTGTTGTTTTAGTTTTTTTTTCAATATTGTATAAAAGGCAGAATTATTAAAAACCCTAACAAAACAGCCAAAAACGTGGCTACGGAAATAAGAAAAAATAAAAAACATTGATATTGAACCATTGGCAGAAGCCATTGTGGTTTCCATAGTAACGTCAAGGCGCAGAGATACAGCTGAACATGTCAATGTAATTTCGTTCCTGGTTTATTAAACAAATACAGATGTTACTCGCTGTCCCAGGTGACCGTGTCTCCTGAGGCATGTGAAATAAAAAGCAACCAAATGACTGGGAGAATTAGACGCTACATCACTATCTCCAATTTCCTGCTATTAAAGCTCTAAAATGCCATTACTGCCAAGCTTGAATTATGTGTGGCCCTGGTCCAAACAAAATCTAATTGTTTTCAGAAATGGGCAGAGCAGATGAGTGCTGCACATGTGCACAGCGGGTAACAGCTTTGAAGAAAGAGTAACAACATCACAGAGAATCCATGATGAATAAAATAAAGGAGCAAAATCCACAGCCTTGATTTCCTTCTGTATCAACAGTGTATACAGTGATGGACCAGTATGTTGGCAAACTAATCAGATGACATTTTTAGATTATCAGGTTATCAAGATAATTGTTTGATTAATAGAAATTCCAGTTCCATAATCTACCTGCTGCCTTTTCAGTATATTTAACTCACATTTTTATTTTATTTAAGTAGCTGTTTTGAAATATATATATTTATAGGGTCAGTACATTTTTCTTTTGTTTTTTTAAGAAATTAAAAATGATTTATTTTTTAAAGAAATTAGTTTTATTCAGCAAGGATCCATTAACTTGATTAAAAGTGACCGGAAAGAATTTATATTGCATTAACGTATAAACAATTCGTAGTCAGTTATTTTAAATTGTAATAATATATCACAATATTATGTTTACTGTTTTTTTGATCAAATAAATGGCAGCCTTGATAAGTAAGTCTGTTTGTGAATTATGTATATGTGTATAGGTATGTATATATATATACTATATATTCTATATATATAATATATCCACTACCGGTCAAACGGGATGTGGCTTCAGAAGATTAAGTGTTTTTAAAAGAAGTCTCTTTTGCTCACAAAAGGTGCATTTATTTGATCAAAAATACAGGAAAACTGTAATATTGTGAAATATTATTATGATGTAAAATAAGGTTTTTCTATTTTAATATACATTAAAATATAATTTATTCTTGTGATGTAAAGCTGAATTTTCAGCAGCCATTACCTCCAGTCTTCAGTGTCACATGAACCAGAAATCATTCTAATATGCCAATTTATTATCAGTGCTGGAAACTGTTGTTGCTGCTTAATATTTTTTTGGAACCCTGTGATACTTTTGATGAATATAGAAAGTTCAAAAGAAGAGCATTTATTTAAAATAGAAATCGTTTCTAACAATATACACTACAGCTCAAAACTTTAGGGTCAGTACATTTTTATTCTTTCTTATTTTGAAAGAAATTAAAACTTCTCCGCAAGGATTGTATAAATGTTAAGAAGTGTAGCAGATTTATATTGTTAGAAAAAGCTTTATAGTTTGAAAAATGCGGTTCTTGGTACAAACTTTGTTTATTATCAAGAATCTCTGAAAAAAGTATACCCATAGTTGCCAAAAAATATTGGGCAGCACAAAATGTTGCATCATTGATCATTCTACTATAACTCAGCATATTAGAAAGATTTCTGAAGGATATTGTGATATTTAATGGAGTTAATGGCTGATGGACCTTCAGCTTTGCTTCACAGAAATAAATTATATTTTAATGTATATTAAAATAGAAACCATTATTTTTTTTATTGTAATAACATTTTGCAAGATTATGTTTTTTTCCCCTGTATGTTTGATTAAATAAATGCAGCATGGTGAGCAGAAGAGACTTCTTTAAAAAAAAAAAAAATCTTACTGATCCCAAACCTTTGAACGATTATTAAGATATATATATCTATGCTATAATATTAATAGACAATATGATATTATATATTTAGCATTATATATAATATTAATTAATACATTTATTCATCAAGGATCCATTAAATTGATAAAAAAATTTAATTTGTTTGTTAGTTCAAACAAGACTGGAGTAATGGCTGCTGAACATTCCGCAGGAACAATTATAGTTCAAAAAAATTGCAATAATGTTTCACAATTTTTACTTTTTTTTTTTTGGTCAAATAAATGCAGCCTTGATAAGCCTTGAAAGTCATTGGTGTAGATGTCAAGATATCAAACCAAACAATAGCACAAGCACAATTTTACATTTTTTTAGGTCTTCAATGCTAAAACATTTGATACACTGTTCAAAATGAAGATTTTGGTCTTTGTGTGGTTGTTACACACTGTGTTCATAGTTAATGTGATGAACTACACCTGTGTGAACCTGAGGGGAACTGACTTCATACATCTGCTAAAAATCACCTTGAGAGCAGCTGATTACATGTCATTGAAAAATAGTTTGTGACAGCTTATTCACTCATGTTTGAGTAGATGTATGAATTCTGAATCCTCTCACCACAGGAGGAACGAAACAGTGAGAGGTGGATTTAAAGGGGTCATATGATGGTATTTTAAAGATCATTAATTTGTGTATTTGGTTTAACAGAATATGCTGACATGCTTTAACGTTAAAAAACACATTATTTTTTAATACTGTACATTATTGTAGGTCCTCTTTGCCCCGCCTCTCTCAAACGCTTCGTTTAATACAAAGTCCCTCCTTTGACAAGCGCAGTCTGCTATGATTGGCCAGCTGACCCAGTGCATTGATTGGCCGAACACACCAGCACTCGTCGGAAATGTAACGCCCCCTTACCATAATCGCAGCTTCAGCTCTCAAAGTAAATATCAAGACAGTTAATAAAGCCGTTAGTTTTACCATCAGTTCAAGCCAAAAAGGGCAACAGAGTCACATGACAGACAAAGTGATGATGCAGTACACAAGCCGCGCGGTTAAGACGCTGCCGGCTGTTGATTTTGACAGACAGTTCACTCTTGTGCGTGACTTATTCCCTCACACACACACACACACACAGCGCATTACTCTGCGCTGCGCAAAACTTCTGCATTTGAACAGTCAATAGCAAAAACTTAAACTAATAAAAAAACATACTTACAGTCACTGATTCAGAAGCGCCAGATGTCATAGCAAAGTCAGCATGACCCTTTTTTTTTTTAGAAAATAGACTTTGGGCACAGCCAGCTTGGGATTTCTAGGTTCAAAAAAACTGTCGTCCATAAATTGCGTTGCACAAATTCGAACATCTGGGTGTGCTGTTCTGTTGTAAATAAATCGTAACCAATGATTCCTAATTGCAATCTAGTCAGGAAGGCCAAATATTAAAGTGCTTTTGCTTTACACTGCATCACACCGCGTCTCCCGGACAGGCTGCATCAACATACTGTTGTTCCTAAACCACGCATTCTTTCTTTGCGTATACATTTGGGCGGCGTTATTCAAATCTTCCAACATAGTGTGGTAGATATGTGGGGGCGTGTTGGAATGAGCTGTTTTAGGTAGGCTTGGTTGACTCTTAACCTTTTATAAAGAATATCTCTTTGGATTGAGACTTTAGTCTTGCAACTTTACAGATCTTCTTTATGCCCCAACAGCCTGTAACACTCCAAAGAGAAATGAAAAAAATGAAATCGCATCATATGACACCTTTAATCCAGGCTTTGGTCTGAGGCTGGGCGTGGGATTCACTGAGACAGGACTCACACCGTCAGTAACACAGAGGGGACCCCTTCTCAACCAAAACACAACAGGGGGCCAGCTGTTGTCTTACTAAACACTCTCACTGTACCAGGCAGATGATCTGAGAAGACAATGGTGCATGTCGCTTTCAGTGCTCACTTGGTCCAGTAGTAAGATGATCGTGTATTTTGATGTTTGTGAATGTGAAAGCATCGAATGAGTCATACAGTGCGCGTGATGAATCATTTAACAGCACGGGAAATTTCGTCCTGGTAACGGGACCGCTGAGAGAAACATGCTCACGGAAAAATGATGACGCAGGTGGATGCTGTTTATTATCAATTTAAGAGGAAGTGCCACCATTTTATGAGGAGTTTGTCAGTTATGTTGTGTTAATTTCATTTTTACATAACATATCGAGGTTATATCACATATTTCCGTCACCATGCAGGACGTTTTTTTGCTTGACAAAGCCAAAAGCCTAATTGTTTTTGTTTTATTATTTATGAGCATTTTGAGAGAGGAGCAGGAATGGAGCTAGGAAATGACGCAGGTTGCATACATTATGAGCATCATTTATGTTTAAGTTTTAACCCTATAAAACCTACTATTTTAAATTTGATATGCACATTTTTTATGATCAACAACATGATCAACACTTACTGAAGAGCTTGTTGCTCACAATCTACTACATGCCTTCTCTCAGCTGATTGATCAGACGATATTGAGTTGATGCTTTTTTAGTAGTAAAAGGCCTTTTAGTTTAATTTGAAAAAAACGCCATATTCAGGTCGTGGTCTTTATTTGAAATCCTTAATTAGTTTTTATTAAGTATACATAAGAATAGCTTTCATATTGTAAGTAATATTTCAAGATGAACATTTACTGAACTGAAGCAACTTAGGTTTACTTGATCATCCATAGATAATCATCAAAAAAATGTTTAAGTGTGGGATCATAGGAACGATAAGTTTTTTAAGGAATGTTTATTTGTTCGTCTCTCAATCATCATTGCATTGCAGTGCATTCGATCAAAGCTACAGAGCTTTGATAATAAAACTAAACATTTAAATATCATCTTACTAAGACATCTTATTGGGAGATATAGAGAGACAACTGATATTTATATGCACTTTACGTAAGGAGTCTGTTGTACTCTTATGGTACAACAATGATCTCATTGATTTACATTACAAACTAAGAAAATGTATTATAAAATTTGTTTTGGTCAAAAATCAGAAACTGCACAAAATTGCATATTTTTGCTCAGTTTGAGTGAAATCTTTGAATATTCTCCTGTATCATATTATATAAGCATAAATTTATCAAATATGATACTGGACTAGAACACTTTTTTCTTTTTCTTTTTGCAATAAAGGTTCAATAAATTGTTCCATTAAAAATGATTTCATATGTGAGGCTTTACAGGGTTAATTGGCATTTTGTGGCGAGATGTACATCTAAACATGAAAGGAAACAAAAACCAGCATAAAATCAAAACAGAAGCCCATTTATTTTGAAATGTTTCTGGTTTTTATTGTGCATAATTCATTAATGCGTGTTATTCTAAAGACAAAAAGGTTTGTTTTCAGAATCTTTGATCAAATAGAATGTTATAACTACTTCTACCTCTGAAATGTCTTTCCTTTATTGATTCAGGGAGATAGCAGTTTTTACAATTGACTACAAACTCAACTGTATGAAAACTATTTTTTTACAGTCCAGTCCATTGGCAATGGTTAAAATCACAACTCGGCCTACTTTTGTTTCTTGTTAAGTATCCTATTTCACTCAGAAATACATCATGTTTCATGTTGTTTTTTAAGACTACCTTTAGTTTCTGTATGATTATTTTGCAGTTACAGAGAAAAAGCTTCATATTCATATCATTCTTTATTACATATAACATGAGTGTTATTTTAGTACTACATACTGTAAAAGCTCTCAGTTATCTGACATGTAATACCTAACACGTTCTATGTGTAATATCTCACTCTGAGGGTTTGACAGCCATCGCCAAAGTCTCCAACCGGCCCATGAACACTTTGACTTCCCGTCGAGAGCTGTGTGTCCATGCCAGGGGCAAGTGGGCTGAAACCGGCTGTCGATCTGAAACAAACAACCTGTAAGAGTGCTATTGGAAAAATCTAGACACATGACATCAAATGTCACCATTTCTAACCAGCATGCACACCTTGGAAGAAAAGGCCGCTGGGAAACGCAGTGGTGGCGCGTGACACGGTGAGCCAGACGACCGTATCGGCTCCCTGCTCCGCTGAACGCAGACGAGCACGCATCATCTGATGGAACTGAGGCATCGCCTTGGCAACCGCTGAGCACCACCAGACCCAGAGATTACAAGTGATGAGTTTGACAGAGGAGCTTGCAAAAAAGTGTTATCTAAAAAAAAGATTTGCTAATGGAGTTCTAAAATTGCTATGCAGCATATGTTATTGAATTGAAAACTCTGCAATTTAAGTTTATGTCATTTTTTAAATATTTTTAATTTAGATTTAAAATGTAATATATATTTTATTTTTCATTTGTATTTTCATTTCATTTGTTATTGTAATATTTTAAAATAAAATAATAAATTAAAATAAAATAATATAAAATAAACAAACAAAAACAAACAACGCGACAACAACAAAGTATATCTATATTAATATATAGGGTTGTTATCGTTCAATAAAGTTAAAATCATTTAAAACACTATTTTTTGATATAAATATATATACATAAACAAAATTGATTTTAGTGCCGAGGCAAAAATTTCTCATTTTTAATTTGTTTACGTTGATATTTGCTACCATAACTAAAAACTAAAACTGAAATAAAAATCATTTTTAAAAAACTATGTAGACATATTTAAAATAATAATAATAAAAACAACTAACTTTAGGTTAAAAATATAATAAATATAAATACAAGCTATTAATGAAATCTACATGTATAAGTTCATTATATAATAGTATCTAAATGAAACTAAAATAAAACTGCAAACAAATCTAGAGTTGCCCTTTTACAGCTAAAAGGCTTCAAATCAATAATTATGGACAACATTTTTTTTTACTTAAACGGTAAGTAAACAGAATCATTATGCCAAACTGGCATAACCATGCTCCCAGTAAACAATAAGCACATTATTTTGCTTGTTGACTTATTAAAATGAGTAAGACCTGGTGTGTCGGCCCACCCAGGGTGCATCACAGAGAAATGAATTTTGGGATTTGCTTTCGCCCAGACCTCTGTCATCACTACCTGCTGCCTCTGTGGACACAGACACACAGAGAGAGAGAGAGAGACACATAACGAGTGTTTAGTAAAAGGTCATAATCATTACTGCATCAGATATTGTTTAATGGAGATGCCACTGCTGGCACTCTGTGTCACTTGTTGCTTGGCAACAGCTGAGAGAAAGGTAACCCTGCTCATCTCAATTTAATACAAAATATTCATGACTTTTAGTCTCTTCATGAATAAAATGATTTAATTATAATCTTTTTCATGTTATCCATGTAAATTAATTTGATAAGAAAATGTCTGCCAACACTTTTCTAAAGACAGTCTCAGACAGTACTTTGATATATTTCATTGTTTGATTACCATATTTAAATACCAGGGTACTGTAATGCATTACCACAGAACTGTAAAGTATTAGTATTAAATATAGTATTACTACCCTGGTAGTGGCCAAAAAAAAATGGTATTACCATAGTTTGGAATATTTTGGCTACCACAGTACTCACTAAATGTAAATTTTGTTAATTGAATTACATTTTTTATTTTATTTGATTATTTCTTTGTAATTTATAATTTTACAAATCATTTATAAATCTAAATTTTACATTTAAACATTTAATATTGATGTAAAAAAATATATTTTACAGTTTTAAAAGAATGAAAATGTGAGGCCATTTTTCATTTAAACGAAAATACTGCCTATAACACACTGCAATATATGTGTGGAGTTGCTCTTTTACAGTTGAAAGGCTACAAATCAATATTGGGGGACAATCTTAAATAATTTAAAAACAATTTATAAATTATAAAAATGTGTACATCTTTGCATTATAATTGTTTTTTTTTTTGCATAAATTAATTTACATTTTTTTTATAAATTATCAAAATGTATACATTTTGCATTTTTAAGTTTAAAAGTTTCATATTGACTTTTTTTTAATTTTGAAATAGAAAATGTGAGTGGTGTTTTGTCTGTGTTAAACATTTATGAGTGGCTGCTAGGGTGCTGCTAACCCTAAATTCTTATAAAGGAATACATGTAAATAAAACGTATGAGCAATAAACACTAGCAATGATTCACCATACAAAAAAAATATATTACAAGGCAAAATGCTAGTAATTCTAAAAATTCTAATATTGTCTCGAAAACACCTTGTTTTGTGCGTATACCATGGTACCATCAAATGGAGCACTCTCTGTCTGCAGGTCGTCCGTGTTTAGTTTCTGCACCAGCATCCCTCCCGATGACACCGTGATCTATCAGAGACATTATTAGCAGCACAATATGAGAGAGAAACAGGTACTTCTGTGGATGTGCACACATTGCTGTTACTAAAATATAATCACATCTATCATAGGTTGTGTCAAAAACACAATAACTGTTTATGTCTTCACAGAATTGTATTTAATAAATCAAGACATTGAGATCAGTGTTGTTTTTCACTCACAACTCGGGGGTCCCTGCTCTTCTCCAGCAGGGGGATCAGACATTTAGTCAGAACATAAACACCTGCAGAGGACAAGATTTGATTAAAAAGTAAATTCAACATATATTCTATATTTTATAACATAATATTTATTCTATAAAAGAATATTATACACTACCACTCAATTTGGGGTCCGGTAACGATATTGTAAGAAAAAAAAGATTTGTTTATTCAGCAAGATGCATTAACATTATCAAAAGTGAAGGGAAGAAATTATAATGTTATATGATTTCCTCTTTATATATATATATAAAAATGTTTCTTTGAATTTTTCTATTAAAGAATTTAAAATATCCACAGTTTTCACCCAATATTAATGTTTTCCACATTTGATAATAATAGTAATGTTTCTTGAGCTGCAACTCAGCATATTAGAATGCTTTTTTTTTTTTTTTTTTTTTGCAGATCATGGGACACTGAAGACTGGAGTAATGATGCTGAAACTTCAGCTTTGCATCGAGGAATATAGAAATACTGTACTCATAAGAAATCAGTTACTTAAAATCGTACTACTATTATTTAACAATAATACAGTTTTTACTGTATTTCTGACTGTTGTGTCTTACCAAGAGTATTGGTGGCAAAATTTTTCTCCAGTCCGTCAGAGTTCATTTCCCTCTGGTTCACCATACATCCGGCATTATTGATCTGAGAGGGATAAGTGTGGGAGACGAGATTAAAGGAGAGGATATTTCTTCATCTGTCCTGCACCTGTAAGCTTCAGCTGAATGCTGGTACTTTCTTTAATATAGTGAGGTATGATGGGAATCTCCTAAAGGAGCTCTCTGACACTCATACCAAAACATTGAGCGATGAGTGCTCCTTCTTAAAGGCCTCTGCGAACTCCCACACCTTTCTTGACTCGGAGAGGTCCAACACGTGGACGTAAACCTCCTACGATAGATGCACATCACAAAGTGAAAGCAGTGGAAGAAAATCATTCAGAAACACTGATCATTTTATTTTGTGTAACAGTGAAGCATCGTAAGCAATAAATGAGACACTCACATTATTTCCACTCGCTGAGATGATTTCTTCTCTGGCTCTCTCGGCTCGCTCTTTGTTTCGGCAGACAATATGAACAGTGCCACCTTGGACAAGAGGGAAAAAATACATAATGAATTAATATAGGTATCACATTCTTCAACGTTAAATCATGTGGCTTGTTGAGGAGAAGGCTGATTTTACAGAATGCTTCTATGCAATTAGCAATTATTGCATTGCAGCACACTCAGAACAAATGCAAGTGAATATATGTAGAAAACTTTAGCAACCATACAACACCCTAGTATTAACAATGAGTTCTGCATGGGCTTTATTATGGATTATGGCAACTTGGGTTTGGCCGAGTGACAGTTTAAGACGGTTTGAAACACCTTAATGATGGATTTTGTTTCTTACAAACAATTATTATTTACAGTATATTTAATTATTGTGATGTTTTTACCAGCTTTCTGGACACTCCTTCTGGTGGCACCCATTCACTGTAGAGGATCCACTGGCGAGCAAGTGATGTAAAGCTACATTTCTCTAAATCCCTTCAGATAAACAAACTCATTGTTGTGTAATATCAAAGAAATGCAATGGGATTATTGGGATAATGTATTGAATGTAGCGCATTGCTTACAGTATGTTATTATTTATTTTTGTTTCCAAGAAATGTCTTATAATGTATGGGCAGAGGTATACAATAACTGTTAATTATATATATATATGTGTGTTACCCATGAGAAGAGGAGGGGCGGACGACAACCAGTACACAGAAGAATGTGCGTTTATGTGTGAATGTATGTTCAAGTAGGGTATTAAAGTACCATGGTACCATCTTCTGCCATCAATGTACTATAGTAACACCAAAACAGATTTATGGTTGGAAAATAATATTGTAACCTCAAAAAAAGTGTTTGTGTGACTGTAAAACACACCTTTTTTGGCTATGGCCATGGCTGTCGCCTTCCCTATTCCGCTGTTGGCTCCGGTGATCATGAAGGAACGGCCCACCATAGACACATCCAGGTCCTTTGCTACAAAGCTCTTAGAGGCGTTCTCAAATCCAGACCTGCTGACAACATCCAGCACATGAATCAAATCAGAAACACAATGTTATCCATAAAAGTGTGTTTTTATCACAATTCTTGAATTGTTATGTGACCACTGAACATCTGAGACAGAGGTCCTAAGACAAGAGCCCTGATCGGGGGCCAAAGAAGCTTCTGTGTAGGATGACAGGGGACTTGAGAGAGCGGCAGGGGTCTCAATAGGGCCCATTGTGATGCAATGATGACTGACCTTAAACTGAGGGCTTGGATGAATGCATGTCAGAAGAGATGACTCGGGGAACTACAAAAACAACATTTGTGCAAGAAACCACTACATCTAACAACATTTGGCTTGCGAGAACACAATTTAAGACTGTGTTTTTGTAGCAGTTCTGAGCAGCCGCTAAATATATGCTCAGGCCAGAATAATTTTGTGTAAAATTATTAAAAGATCATAGCAATGCAAACCATCTCATAGCGATTAGAAACAATAAAACACTAATTACAAAAGACAGTGCAACACACTTTCTCAGACTCTACAGTTATCAGTAACAAAGCAGCCCAATGAATTAAGTAAGAAATACAAAAAAAGACCTTTACCTTGTATACTCCCTCATTCCCTTGATAAACCACACTATGTTCCTGTAGAGACACATTTGTAGCACTGTTGTTTCTTCTCAACTGGACTGCAGTGATATGACAGCTGACAGATGCATGTGACTGCTGTAGCTCCAGAGGGCTCCCTCTAGTGTCAGATGACAGATAATCAATTACACACCAACAGGGTCATGCAAAAAAAAAATGTAGTCAGGTGTTCACGTTTCAAAACTTTAGGCCTACAGATTGTGTTTGTCATTATTTAGCCTTTTATGCACAAAAATGACCTTCCAAATAACCAAAACCCTCCAAGATTCACTGTAGCTTGCAAAATTTGCAATGTTTAGGGACAAATATAGTATTGTTTTTATTCCCAACATATTTAGTAATTGCAAAATAGCAATTTACTTCCTCAAAAAGTGTCAACCTACATTTTTTTAAAAGTCTCATTTTCTAAAAACACTTTCATGGAAGAATAAAGTGTAAAATGAAGAAATAGGGCGGGGGGCAGGGCAGACCCCCCCCCCCCCATCTGTGGGTTGTCCCCCCTAAAAATATGATTAAAAAAACATGCTGTGCATTGTAAATAACAATGCTTTATACTTTAAATAATCGTGTAAGTACTAAAACAACGCAAGCGGGGCAAAAAAGCGGTTTAAGTTTAGAAACATTTTGAGTCTACCCCCTCCATTGCCTCACAATGCTTTGGTCCAAATGCCTGCTTTCCTCTTTTACATCACCTACACACACACACACACACACACCCAAGTCTGGTGAGAGAGAACAAAGTCAATAGTTGTGGAACACCAGTAAGTAAGGCTTTCAAGGCTATTTTATTCCCTTAAACATCGGATGAAGTGATTATTTTATCTTTAATACATGATGCCAATGTATTTTTCACAAGTCGTATGTTAGCACACTAATACGTTACCGCTTGACCGAAGGGTTGCCCCGGTTCCTAATACAACCCGTCACTTGCTCTGGGGCTAATACAATTGATGGAGTCGCTTCAACCCTGTGGCAATCAGTGATAAAGTAACCTAATCCAAAGGAAATCCGCGGACTTGGGCACCTGTGACGGCTGTAATGTCTACATGGACCGAGCGCTCGCTGTCGCGGCGGCTACCACGCAGATGAAGGTGTCTAATTTGGCACGGTCTCCCTCCTGCACTAATAGTAGTAAGGCTTTCTTCTGTGTATACATATCCTTACAAGTACAATTTTTAGTGTTGGGTCCGAGTCCACCTTGTCGAGTCCTAGTCCTTAACCAATGGGAGATGATTTTTAATGTATTTTTATCTTAACTTTATGTTGTTGCTTTTTATCTTTTATGATAATTTTTTAATCTTTTATCACACATGGCGAGGATTCGTCTGTACTCTGAGAAATGTCTTAGTCCAAGATGTCCGTGTCAAGTTCGAGTCCAAGTACCCCAAGCAGGGGCGTAAATTTCGTCTAACAGTAGGGGGGGACAATAAACATAACATTTCTCAAGAGCAATTTTTGAAGGAGACACCAATAATATCGCTAAAATTGTAAATTATGTATGATTGATGCCCGTTATTTTTCTGAGGGATAAACAAGAATCTATTAATATTATAATAGCAAAACTGTACTTTAATGGTATTATTATATGATTATTTGATAAAAAATAAAGTTTTGATTTATTTTTAATTGTGTTCTTAAGTGGCATTCATTCATGCCATATCTATATTCATAAATGTCAAGGCAGCATATTACAAAAGGCGTTTAATTAAAGGTAACGCACAGGAAAATATGTGAGCAGGGTGTTGCCCCGCCCCTTTTCAAGCCAGGTGCAGTGCTTCAACCTATCAGAGCTCAGATAGTGGAGGCGCATGCGCAGCTTTTCTCTCCCGCACAGTTTGGGAAGGGCAGCGATGACTCCGGCCTTGACCAGCTGCGAAGTGAATACTAATTTTGTGGATTTCAACATTCCTTCCGTATTTCTAACTTCAAGATGGTAAGTTACACAGTATATTATTTTGACTCGCCTAAAAGCACAGGGTGACAGGTCATTTCTTCCACAGGTTGTGCTCGTGCACCTGTCAGGAAGTATATGCGAGCGCACCTGCGGGCTTTAAAACTTCCGTCCTTCACGAGCTGCTTGTTTATCACTGATTAAAGAAAACAGTGTCGTCTAGAGCGGATGCATTTCACCTAAACTTGTTTTATTCAAAGTCTGTGCAAATGAATCGGATGCTGAGGGAGTTAAAGGTGTCGTTTTAGTGAAGTCAGCTCATCTGTCTGGATAAACCGGTTGGTTCGTTTCGCTTGATATCGGACTGTCAGATTGCGACACTTTGTGTGTTCGTTGTTAGGAACCTTTTGAATTCTTTTCAGAATTCTTTAATTAATAGAAAATTCAAAAGAAGAACATTTATTGTGTATATATACCTTTACTGTGGAGACAAGTTGTGTGTAAAGTCCTAGTTTAGCTGACTTGATTTGGCAGCCAGGTAAACTCCTTTATCTTGTTCAAATAGGAGTTGATCACTGTGTGTTTTACATTTGACTGCTGCTCTTCTGGTTAATGTGTGCTAGAATGAAGAAGAATATGTAAAGAGTTCTTTACAAACCAATCACAATATTACAAATGAAATGAAAATAGGAACTTTAGCTATTATTACATTTTTTTTTAAAAATGAGTATAGATTGTTAAATAATGTTTTAGTAATATATTCTTATTCATATATTAGCGTTTTAAAGGGGTCATATGATGCGATTTCAAGTTTTTCTTTCTCTTGGAGTGTTACAAGCTGATTGTGCAAATATAAGATCCCTGAAGTTGCAAAGACTAAAGTTCAAAACCAAAGAGACATTCTTTATCAAAATTAAGACTCTGCCACACACCCTAAAACGGCTCGTTCTAACACCCCCACATATCTACATCACTATGTGGGAAGATTTGAAATGCGCACAATGTTGACGCCCAAGAAAGAAGGCGTGTTTCAGTAAACCGCAGTAGTGTTGAAACAGCCAGTCAGGGAGGAGCTGTGTGTTTATAGGCGGAAAGCAAAAGCACTTTATTTGGCCTTCCGGAAGTAGATGCCTTTAGGAATCTTTAACATCACTTACAACAGAACAGCAATGCAATTTATGGACGACCGTTTCATGAACCTAGGAGAAGAGGTAATTCTGACTTTGCTATGACAATATGGTGCTTCTGAATCAGCTACTGTTTTTTTATTATTTTAAGTATTTGCTATTGACCGTTCAAAATGCGAGTTTTGCGCATCGTGTGTGTGTGTGTGTGTTTGAGAGAGAGAGAGAGAGAGTGAGAGGTGAGAGTGAGAGGTGAGAGAGAGAGGTGAGAGAGAGAGGGGAGAGAGAGAGAGGAGAGAGAGAGGAGAGGTGTAAATCACAGTGGAGTCAGCTGTCTTAACCATGGTTTGTGTACTGCAAACACATACCAGCTCATCACTGTGTCTGTCACGTGACTGTTCCCCTTTCAGGGCCATCTTAACTTTATTTTGAAAGATTGCAAGTGGATTATGGTAAGGGGCGTTACATTTCTGATGAGTGCTTGTGGTGTTCGGCCAATCACAGTGCACCGGGTCAGCTGGCCAATCAGAGCAGACTTTGCTTGTCGGAAGGAGGGACTTTGTAGGAAACTAAGCTTTTGAGAGAGGTGGGGCATAGAGGACTTACAATAATGTTCAGTATTTGAAAAATAATGTGTTTTTAACATTAAAGCATGTCAACATAATCTGATACACCAAATAATGATCTTTAAAAAAGATCATATGAATCTTTAATGAAGTCTTTAAATTGTACTTTATACTCAAAAATACATGGAAAAATATGTCTGTAAAAATCTGAATATGGATAAAAAAAGTTGTACTATTAACTATCAGTCAGTAATCTATCTTAGTAATAATCAATAAAATATGCTTTACATATGATTTATACGATCACCACACCGCTTAAAATAATAGAATCAAAATAAAAAATAAAAAAATTAATGTTTTTAATACTGGGTAAAAATTGTATAAAATTTTATTTAGCAATATATTATTATTATTATATTATTGCTTATATATTGACACCTTTTTAGTTGTAATAGATTTTAAAGCAATATAATTAAATGCTGCATGAAAAGTACATTTGAAAATACGTCATAAAAACGTTCATAAAACCACTCTAGCAGTAGGTTTGTTGAAAAATTGGTAAGTGTTGCAAAATCTCTCCAGAGTCTATACATACATGCAGGCTCTCTGAAAATTGCTTATCTGATATGTCGGTAGCACGGAGTAATTCAAGTGCGAAGAAGTGGCCTTTAAGTTCAAGAGATAACAGGCACACCCCAGAGACCCAGAATTCATTTGAAACGCGATGCGAGTGGGTTGTACGCCTGTTCTCCTGGTGTGCCCTTAGCCGTCCAGCTGTGGTCCACTCCAAACAATGAGAAGGAACATGAAATCAGAGCATCACAGAAACTGAAATCTACGAAGGAACAGCTCAGGAGGAAATCAGGCTTCATTTCAACCTCCCCTTATAGTGAAACTTTTGTGTGGTGGAGAGAGGTATTTTTGGGTCAGGAGTGTGGAAGTGTGGAATGTAGAGATAAAGATGTATGTAACTTAATAGCTGTAGCACACTGTTTCCTTTCTCCTTTTCTTTTCCTGTTGGCGTGAGATGGGTGTTCCACGCTGAAGAAATACTTCAGAGAATCATTTTCCTCTGCAGCACAATAGTAGACCCGACTCAGTGCATGCTTCTGTTTCCTTGTTTTTTCCTTGTGTTTTCATCTTTCATCCCTCATCAGGATTTACTGAGGAAGCAAATAAACTCTTTGCCAGCATGCTTTGGTCATAACAATGAAGCAGCTGACGGTTCCTTTTCCCCACCTGGTGTCTTGCACTGGAGGCGCTTGCAGCAGATTCTTAATTCTCCGTAAACATAAACAAATTGACTTAGAGGAGGATAAAGTAGGACTGGTTGCTTCTTGAGGTTTTTGAGTTTGTGAAAAAGACAAAGTATCACCATTATCATGTTACTGTGTCATTTGACATAAAGAACTGGTTATGCAAAAAATGAAACTTAGCGAAATGATAATCACCTTTCAGGCCATCCAAGATGTAGATGTATTTGTTTCTTCATTGGAACAGATTTGGAGAAATTTAGCATTGCATCGCTTGCTCACCTGTAGATCCTCTCTGCAATGAATGGGTGCCACCAGACTGCGTGTCCAAACAGCTTATAAAAACATCACAATAATTCACCCAGTAGCACGACTTAGTACATCAAATGAATGTTTGTGAAGCAGAAAAGTGTTTGTAATTAAAAAAAATCATCAAATTTAACTTCAAACACTTCAGCTAAAATACTAGTCCTCTATCCATAATATTTCTTTCTCTGGTGAAAAGTCGACTCATCTGAATCGGGAGAGAAAAATATCCACAGATCAAGCAACGTTTGCAAGTGGAAACCTTTCTAAACAAATATGTCGCTGGATTTTAATTACAACAGGTGATGGACTTTTTAAATTAGAGGAAGCATTGTTATGGATTATAGGCTCATATTTGGCAGAAAGAAGTGATGATGTTAAAGGTGTAACATGGGATTGCTAAGCGCTTTTAAGTGTTTCACAAGACATCAGTTGATGGACTGGAGTGGTGTGGATTACTTGTAGATTATTGTGATATTTTTATCAGCTGTTTGGACTCATTCTGACGGCACCCAGTCACTTAAATAGGACCAATTGAGTAATGCTAAATTCTCCAAATCTGTTATGATGAAGAAACAAACTAATCTACATCTTGATAGCCTGAGGATGAGTACATATTCATTTTTCCTTTAACCCCAGGTTGCTCCGGGTGAATTGTACCGGTAATTAAAGTGAGATGGACTTTTAGCGTACTGCATGCAGTTATACTGTGTACTAGCTGCTTTTATGTATAACAATAAGCAATATGCAATGCAACAATTAATAAACATTTTGAAAAGTAATATGCTCCACTGTTGTCATATGACCACATTACACTGTTTAATTTAGCAGTTGGCATCTAGTCAACATATTGAAAATAAAAACATATAATTTGCACTTTTATTCAAATTTTGTGTAGAAAATTTGTAAGTTTCGACAGAATAATTAACGATTTAGTCATATTTAAGTGTTTTCTGTTCATTGGTCAGATAGTTGAATTCATTGCATTCTGCATAGTGATTTATATTGCACATTTTTATATTTCTTTACTTCTGTCATTTAAAAAAATATTTTCATTGTTATGAATGTCTCTGCACTGAATTCTCATTGTATTGCTCATCATTACTCATTTCTGTGAAGTTTTTCTTATGAAAGGCCCTTTTCACCTAAAAGTGAACACTCCAGTGCCAATTTGTGTGTGTGTGTGTGTGTATTTAATCTCTTTTTTTTTCAGAGGTGTGACTCAGGTTTGTGTTAATAGTTTTCGGTGTGGCCTGTGACCTGATAAGAAAAAAAGCATGTTATTGCAAGTTTGTGTGACACAAAGAAAGCATCACATATTCTCTGCCCAGCCGTGACGTACACTGTAAAAAAAATAAGTGTAATTTTAACTGTAAAATTTTGTAAAAACGCTACGGAAAAAAACTGTTAATAGGTTAACAGTAAGTTCCTTACGAATACAGGGAAACAAAAAACTGTAATAACTAACAGGACATTTCATGTAATTTTACAGAAAAATACTGTTAATTTGACAGTTTTTAAAAGTAAAAATAACAAATCAATGTATAATGTACAGTCAAAAACTGTAAACTATTCCCAGAATTCACTGGGTGACAATTCACATTTAATGGTATTTTGTTTAAATAATTGTTTCTTAATAGTTTTTGTTATCAGTTATGCACATTTGGGCTTTATGTTACATCTTCTGTTGTTTAATGAAAGTTTGATGCAGTTTTAAAGTAGTCAGGGTGTGTTCCCATGATGGTGTTTGTGTTTTGCCCTAAGGGACTCTGTGCACCCTTCTATATATTAGTATATAATTTATGCTTGTGGCGCAGCTAGCTTTATTCTTCATGGGCTTTCTCTGGTACCACTGCATTTTTATGGTGGTTGTCAGTATGTTAAAGATACAAAACAGTTTTTAATAGCAGTGTGCATTGTTGAATTTACTGAAATGTCGTTGTTGTAACTAAGGTTTGGCGTAAATGGTTTTTACAGTTTTTTGTATTTTTTTTTTTCTCCAAAATTATTCTGGCAACCACAGCTGCCAAAATTATTTTGTAAACACTACAGAATTTGTTTTACAGTGTATGTCGACGAGAAGACAAAGCTTTTTCAAGCATTGCCAGGTTTCTATGTAAACTGAGAGGAGGGGGAGGAGAAATTAGGAAGAGTTCTCAGAAGTTTTGCTCTCAGTATCGTTGCATTGAGCTGATTAGTTCTTGTGTGGAAAAGATTCACGCAGAGGTCCATCCAGCGGTTGACGGTAAATCTTTGACTCACGGATATTGAGTCTCATATTGATTGGGTTTGTGTGACAGTGAAAAGGTTAGCCTGTCTGAAGTGCAGTTTGTCTCTTTCTTTGTATTTCCTGTTGCCTAAAATTGTATCTGTTGGCTTTTTGCAATTGTTGTTACAGACACAGTAAGACATGGACAGGAAATTATGGGGAAAATGGGATCAGAACACAATGCAGGCCAGATATGAACCTGTGTTTCTTGCATGAGCACCACAGCTCAGCATGTCTAGATCTTGTGCACTAAGCACTTTTAATGTACTACCATATTTCCAGCACAGCTGTTAAAATGTCATTTCCAGCTTGGTGCATGTGTGATCTGGTAAATTTAAAGGAAAAATTAATTCAGTTTTAAAGTGTTTGATGTGGGATAAATACTTAGGAAACAAGTACACTTTGTAATATTCACTATGAAATTATAGAGTAGGCACAGAATGTCCACCCACTTGAATCATTTTGGCCTTGACTCTAGTGTGAAACACTTTAGTCTACCTGCAGTGTTGCAGAATTTCTGTCTACCATCTGCTTGCCAGCAGCATCTGCAGAAAAACCTCATAGATTTATGACATTGTTCCTTTTGAATGCATACAGTTATAAATTTCTATGAATTATTGGTTTTATATTTGATACAGACCAATACAAAAAACAGCATTAATATTCAAATGAACAGTAAAGGATTATTCAAACTTAATTTAGCAATGACACTTATACAGAGTGACTTTGTATTTTCACTGTCGGCACCTTTCTCATGGGTGTGCTCAAAGGAACAATCTTGGTAACTCATTACTACAACCTTTGGATAACCAACCTGGATCATTAACCACTAGGCCACACCCATTCCATAAATGAAAGGATGGACCATCCAATTAAAATGCATGTTCTCTTTTCCGACAGATGCATTTCCTGTTGCTGTTCAGCCGTCAGGGGAAGTTACGGCTGCAGAAATGGTTCCTGCCCCTCCCGGAGAGAGACAGGAAGAAGATCGTGAAGGACATGACCACTATGATGTTGGCACGGAAACCACGCACATGCAACTTCCTGCACTGGAAGGATCTGAAGATTGTCTATAAGAGGTGAGCATTCAACCCAGGCCAAAGGAGAATGTCTTGAAGGAGTATATTTTGGGGGTATATTCAGTATGTGCTCCTCACATATGTATTGTAAAAGAGCATGCTGATTTCAAACAAAATGATGGTGTTTGATTCAGCATTAATTCAACGCCCAGCTGCTAGGCTCTCGTGTTTGGTTATTAGTCATCACAAGGTGTGAGCAGAAGACTCTAAAATCTTGCAAAGCGGACACCTAGTCAGCAGTCAAGATCTTATGTGGCCTAATTAAAATACAGCATGCAAAGGTTTCTGCGTCCATATAGAGTTTGTTGCCCTGTCCTGTCCTTCAGTCCGGTTCTCCTGCCATTACTGATGTCATTAGCTGACGACATGCCTCTATCTGAGTCCTCCTTGTTTTCTGGTGAAACCTAGTGGCAGCTTCCTACACAATGGTCCCCTATTACCCAATGGTTTCTGAAAATGGACCCACAAGCTCACAATGGGAAATATTAGTGTGTGATATTCCAAGTAAAACAGGACATTGCTTGATTTTGATAAATTGTTTATTATTTTATTCTGAATCGATTTGATCATGAAAAATAAGTGTTACATTACTGAATGGAAGTAAAAATGACCTGAAAATAAAATTGTCTGAATATAAAATGCAAAGAACCACTGAAGAACCTTTGTTTTTGAGGGTGTGAATGGAAGTATTTTAGAGAATTGTGCTTCTGTACTTTAATGCTTCAGAGCCTGGCTACATTCTTGGTCAAAGTTCAGATTTTTATGCTGCATCAAATCCTTCTGTCAGGCACTGTAACCTGAGAGTGAGTTTTCACACTTGTGTTCCTGAAATCCTGTAGATGGCAATTGTGAGGATTGTGTGTACTATTTTCAGATTTTTTATAAAAAAAAAATAAACGTCTATATGTTTTTTCACTTGTTTGTAGGTACGCCAGTCTGTATTTCTGCTGTGCTTTGGAGAACCAGGATAATGAACTTCTGGCTTTAGAGATTCTGCACCGTTATGTGGAGCTACTCGACAAATACTTTGGCAATGTAAATACATTGTTTCTTAATTTCTTAGCTCTGGAGCAAATATTTGGTGTATCTGATAAAAGATACTATACAATATCTATTGATATATCCATTTCCTTTTATTAAATACATCACATTTTTGTTATTAATTTATTTATTTTTGCGTAGACTTCTCACTTGAACACATTATTTTATTCTTTACTCTATTTCATTTACCAATCTGTCTTTGTCATATTACAGGTATGTGAGCTTGACATCATCTTTAACTTTGAGAAGGCTTATTTCATCCTGGATGAGTTTCTGATGGGTGGAGAGATTCAGGAGACGTCCAAGCTGTCTATTGCGAAGTCTATAGAGGCCTCCGATATGCTGCAAGAGGTGAGATACTCAATTTGATCTGCATTCAGGTTAATAAAATTGAAAAATTAAACAGAAAATTACGTTTATTTGTTCAACAGTATTGAAATAGAATAAAATAAAAAATTTAACTTTTTGTATTTTCCATCCATGTAAATTTGCTGTTGTTTTGACAACATAAAAAATGAGTCCAGGACATGTGGCAATTTCAGTCAGTGTTTCTGAGCCAGACATTTCAGATTGAAAGTACCTGCAGCTGATTTAATGATGCTGTTCAGTTATAGAGCTCTACTTTGGCCGTCACCTTCATAAAACATTATTGATTTGACAAAGAGAGAGAGAGAAATAAATGGATGGCCAGTCTGAGATTGTGGTTTTACAGAGCAGCTCTCAGTACCACTAAATGCCAGTTTTCCTAGTATGCCTCAAAAAAATGAGACCACATTAAAAGAATAGTTCACCAAAAAATGAAAATGATGTCATTTACGTACCTTCAAAGCTGGCATATTGAGCGCTCCTAGGACTATAGCATAAGGGGTATAAATGACATGAGGGTGAATAAATGATGACAGAATTTTCATTTTTGAGTCCATTGTTCCTTTAAAACCGATATGGCATCTAATCATTTGTTGTCCATATATCATTCTAATAAGCAGGGTCCATACATCTGAAGGAGAGTTCACCTCTGCACGGCACGGGAAACTGAAATCTCACTTAACATTATACAAAAGGGTAATCAGTTATGTGCCTGTTTTCTTCTCCTCAGACGATGGAAGAATACATGAGCAAACCAGCCTTCTGACAGCAGCTGACCTGATACAATGTGACAAAAAGGAAAGAAACCTGCCTCCGCAGTGTATGTTGTGTCCTTCAATCAGGACACAATTTTCATTGCAAGAAGTTATAGACTTTATTCATGAGGGCTGCATATATTTTTTTCTTATTTATAGTTTTTTTTCTTCTCTGTGCTTGTATGAACATCTTGATCCATTCCACTCAAATTTTAATGTAACTGAATCAGGGTTCATGTTGTGTTTTTGAATAGGTTATGTCTTGTCAACTTATAAAAATAAGTGTAATGCAGAATTTCTATGATGGCTCCAGCATGAATGTACACATGCAACCATAGATTTAACCGATAATTTTCAACTTTTTATACCAAAATCATTTTATATAATAATCATATATTTCCAATAACCTTAAACCTTGGCTTATTTGAAGTGCCTTTTCATGTTTTTAAACATGTTGCATGTCTCAGGAGACATTTAGCTCAAGAAAGGAAAAAAAACACTTTTGAAGGAATGGTAATGCTGCTTTATGAGCACACATTGTTGATATTGTGTTATTAAAATAGTTTTTTGATATGTTTAGTCTCAGTCAAATGTTTGCAATTTTCTCTAATGAAATGCATTCAGTGCTTTCTAAAAAACCTTCCAGCAGTTTATTTTTGTGCACTGTAATGGATTTGTTTTCTATTAATATCTCTTATTATGAGACTATGCTTGCCACTGTTTTAGGTCCTGTATCATCAAGTGGGAATCCTTAGCTTTTCTATTCTATCAGATGTAAATATTAATATATGATTGATATTTTTTCTTCTTTTTCAAGATCCAGACTTGCACAGATAAATGTTATGTTTCTTCTTTTTTAAGTGATGGTTGTTTTTGTGTTGAATCATGCATAACTCCATGTAATAAGGCAGCACAATACAGCGAGAGGAAAAATAATACGGTAATGCTTTATTTATGTTTCTCTTCTCACACTTTAGAACACGTACAAAATGATTTATAAATGAGAATCACATCCATCTTTATTGGTTTGATAATGAAATAGCTTGTAATGATTGCAGCAAGCGGAGACCTATGACTACAGGAACTTTCTCTTGATACCAACAAAAGGAACCAGAAAACATTTCGAGGACCACCAATTCATAAACGACATAAAATGCACTTGAACTCCCGCACATTGATATACCATATATATTTACATATAGAATTCCATGAAAACTAAAGCACTTTAAACTGTTTACTTTTTTAAAAATAACTTTTGAGGAGATATAGGCATGTCCCACGAGTAAGCATTTTTCCCCCCCGTTCATACTCCGACAAGTCCCTTCTGTGGCAGGATTGGCTAGTAGGAGCTTCTTACAACCAGTTTGCAATTTGAACAGTTCAGAAGTCGTTCATGTAGCCATAGCAACCATATCAAAGAAATAAAAGGTCAAGGGGTGGGACTTGTCAGAATAGGAGCAGGAAAAAAAAACATGCTTAGGCTCTTCACATTCCTGCAACCATTTTCCCGTGATACTCTTTACCCTCTTCTGTTCCAGACACAGGTGGGGTTTGATCTATGGTCTCCTGTGCTGAATCTTGAGTGGGTGGCTTTTGGGGCGCCTCGGGCTCCTCTTTGCCTTGGGTGTCTCTCTTGGTGAGCATGCTTTTTCCATTATCAACCTGATCAAAGAAATCTTTCATGGCCTCCTCATACAACTCATAAGGCAACTGCCCGTTCATGGTGGAATCAATGGCTCTCTTGCGATCGCTCGAGCTGGTGTCGGGGTATTCCGTCAGGAGCTTGGCTGCGAGGAAGGTCGACTCTTCATCCTCATCAACTGCATCATCATCGTAATCATCTTTTCTTTTGCTTGGAGCTTTGTTTAACTCGGACAGGAACAAGCTTCCCCGTCTTCCGCTGGGGTTGAAGTACTTTGCCATGGCTGTTTTGTAGGGCCTTTGCTTTAGCAAAGAAAATTGTGCGTTTTTGTTGGCCAGATTCCCTAACCCAAGGACTTTCAGGATATCCTCAGTCTTGACATCAGGAGGGACATCACTCACTGTGACTTCTGGCTGTCGACCGTTGTAATACTTGATGACCCGGCCCTTGTACCGAGGTTGGCTGGGCTTCCTAGCCAGCTGGCTCTCAGGAAGGCGTTGTTGTTTTCTGGTTTCCTCCATGAAGAGCATTCCAACCAGGTCCTCTGGAGGTACCTGGAGCTTCATTGAAATGGCTGACAGCAGTTGTTTGATTGCCCTAGGGTCAATTAGAGAGGGTTGGGATAGTAGCCGCCTCCTTCCTTCCATCAGGTCTCGTTTTTGTGCTTGGTTTGTCATCTCCAAGACCTTCAACAGGTAGTAATCCACGAGTTTTGTGTCATCATCTGCATTCTCATCATCGTCTTCTGTAGGGATAGCTCGTCTTTCAATGACCTCGCCCTGCTCTCTGTTATCTCCTAACCCTCGTTTGTATTCTTCACGGCTTCCTTTAACTACTTCTTCCGTCTCGAGCTGCTCCTCTAACGGCACCCATTCCTCCCCTCCGGTCACGTCCTCATATGCAAGGTTCCTAACCTTGTAGAGGTCATCATCGTCTTCGGCGTCTTCATCATCCTGGTTCTCTCGCTTCTGGTTCTGTGCGGCAGACAGTTTACCAAGCTCTTCGAATATAGAGCGCATGTTGGCGAGGCTCTGAGGGGTGTACTGCTCATCCAAATCCTCAGTCGCCCGCTTGTTGTCCCTGCTGTTCTCCTCATCCTCAAACATCAGCGGGAACTTCTTGTGCGGCTTCACAAAGCCCCCGTAGTCTCCAACAGGGCTCTCTGCATCTGCCACTGGGCGTCTGCTCTTGTGAGGACGCCGCTCGTTTCTGGGCGCTGGCTGGCTTTCCGGAGTTTCTCCAGCTTGTTCAAGCACCCGCAGCAGAGATTGAACCCACTGTGGCACCTTGTTATCAGGCCAACGGGTGGCATCCTCACGCGTGGGTGCATTCTCATCCTGTAGGGAGGCGAGCTGCACTAGAAAACGGAATTTGTCCACCTCGTCGTAGTCCCCTGTTGGACTCTCTGATCCATCGGCTCTCTGCTTCAAGCTTTCAATGTACTCCAGAGCTTTGATCATATCGGAGCTGGGGGCAAGGAAGCCCCCCTGGTCTCCGCCTCGCAGGCGATGGTGGCGCACAGAAGCGCCCTGCACGGTTAGTGTTTGGAGGAGGGTAACAAGCAGGACCGCCACCCCACCGGCGGACAATTTCGGTAGTGACAACATCATACCGCCTAGAGATAAACAAGCACAAAAATAGTTAACCCATGCAGTCTTTTTATTTATTTTGCATCCTTGGTATTTAAAAACAAAATGCATGGAATGTACCTACAATTCTGTTTGAGTTTAAACTACCAATGAAATCAGTTCTTGAAGTTGCTTTACTACCCAAAATTGTTTCCCAGACCGAGTAGAAGATACGCTCCGAGCGCCCAAGCATCAATGAGATCAGTCGGAACACAACATGTTTTTAAACGACAACAGCACCGGATGAGTCACCGCCTGTTGTCAAGGTAACCTTTCACTTGTGGCTACGGATCTCTAAGAACAGATCTATTGATATTTTCACGTATGTTTGTATAGAACAAATCTCGATAAAAAAAAAATCAATCTAGCTGGAATACATTTCACTGATTTTTCGCGACGATTCGAGCAGATAAACCAGTTATGAGATATGCTGCTGATGAGTGATGGTACCTAAGCAAGCAAAGCCGGAAAGAAAAGGAACAAAAGCTCTTTCCCCCTCACAAAGCAGACTAGCGCATATGTTAACTATTTTCACAGAGCATCATTTTGTGAATACAAAAAAATGAAAATGAGCCCTCGTACCTTTTGTGTAGAGCTCAGATAATGTGAATGAGCGTGAACAGCATGTCCGTGTTGCCTCAATGCGCTTCGGTTGTGTTTCAGCACCGGACAGCTCCCCGCGCTATATGAGGCGGCACCTAACCAATGCGTCACGATGCTCACGCAATAGCGAGGCTGTGCATGCCTTCGTAACCATTCACAACGTTTATCTCTGAGAAACTGAACCTCTTGCAATGCATTATCCTCATGGTCTGTTTTAGGTGTGTTTTATTCATAAAAAACGTTTCACTGGGGCGGTACCCTAAGGCACAAAATCTAAAAGGTACTTCTTTGTACCTTATTCACCCCTATATGGTACAGATTAGTACCTTAAAGGTACATATTAATACCTTTTAAAAGGGTATCTGCCCAGTGATTTTTTTTTCTGAGAGTATGGTAAATTAAATTGACAAAACATTTCTGTTACAGATATACATGTTACTTTTTTAAAATCATATTATTTGTATTGAATAAGAACGAGTATATCATAGGTGTGCAATGTAAAAATGGTTTGTTCGTTGTCTTTCTGTACACACAGGTGTCACAGGCGAGTTAAATCGTCAGGCGATGAGTCACACACTGGCACTGTGGGACTGTGAGGAGAGCAAAGCCTCTGATAAATATGCATCTGCTGGTTGTGGATCTCTTCCACTGTCCCTAGACACCTACAGTCCCGAGCATTTATTAGATCCTGCAGTGGGGCCTGTCAGCAGCTGAATTATGTGCCCTAGTGACATTTTGCCAAGATGACACTCATTTGTACTTGATCACATTTCCTGGAACACAGACGAAAAGTCTCTGTGGAGAAAGCTTTGTCCTTTTAGTTTTTCTTGTTTTTTTCCACAGGCACATCATTTGAAGTATTTTTAGCTGTAGTTTCCAAATACAAAAAGGAAAGGGAAAAAAAAAATTCTGTTATCAAAACCACCAGACTTGGGCCTATTTAAGTTATTTTTGACATGCTACCCAGACAGCCCTGCATAATTCTGCAGTCTTGAAAATAATAATAATAATAATCCTTTGCCTAATTTCATGTTACTGGTCAAAAATGACTGGCCTATTAATAATGTACAAATTTTAAGAAGTATTCTATATTATCACCAAATCTTGGAATCAATCTTTTTGTCAGCTTGTTTCTTTCAATTAGCACAGGTTTTGTATTTCTTTTTGGAACTGACTGATCATAAGCCTAATTGATCTGAGTGTATGCTCCTCAGTTTTCTAATGAAAAAAAGGATTATTTGTCGATCATTTTGCCAATGTTCAGTCAAAAACCGGGTGCATTGCACTAGCAAAGGCGCATAAGCAGATCAATGAGGCCTAGGATCAATCAGTTCCAAAAATAAATACAGTACCTGTGCTAATTGAAAGAAAACAGGTTGATAAAAAGACTGAATCCAATATTTACTAATAATATACCATAATTTATAAGCCATTTTTTCGTGGGTTGGTCATTTTTGACAGGGTACACAACAAGTATATTAAGGTGGGGGGAAAAATCCCCCAAAATACAAAAACGATCAATTTTGTTATACCCTGTGTGAGCAAACTCAGTCATAGTTTTAGTCCAATGTGAACGTTTAACTAGCATTTTTGGGAAAAAGAAAATCTCAAAATGACAGCATGAGGGTTAAGTTTCACAAGAACTTTTATTCGTTTAGAAAACCATCCATCTGGGGCTTTAAAGAACCCAGAAACCAATATGCTGGTCTGAAGGAGCTGTAATTTAACATCAATAACTTGTATTAATCTCTGGAGAGCCATATACAGCAAAAAAGACATGTTAGTCCCTACAGCCCAGAATCAGAACAGCACATATATTTCTTCATTAAAAGCGCTCGGTGGTTTGTCGGCATATTGTTTTTAGCACATACTGATTCTGGACTCGTAACCCAAGTCAGCTGGATGCACTCTGCGGGAACGAGGGTGGGAACAGGAATCTGACGTTATGGAGCAGTCACATGGTCAGATGAGTCATAAGCCTGTGTGTGTGCATTATGGGATGTGTCCATGGCTGTGAAACCAAACAATCTTTTCTATTTTACTTCTTGATACACTGGTTTTCAGCACAGCAGTTCTCCTGAAAAGCTTTCTAAAACTCCTCCCTTCTTTCTCAATAAGATTAAAAGCAAATCAATCCACAACCCATTGAATTTTTCAATTTTCTCGCTTTAACGATATTAGAGCATCCCCTCTGTTGCTGTGATGATTGTTCTAGCAGAGACTAGCTAGCGGATGGGGGAAAACAATGCTGAAGAGATGACTCTGAAACACGTCTTGCTGGAGTTGGCTATAAATAGGTGTTGTGGAGGTGTCTGCAGGAGGTTACAGTCATGTGTGCGTGGACTGTGACAGATGATTTGATAGGCTGAGAGACGTGTAGGAGGCTTGACAAGGGATTCTCTTGGTAGAAGCAGGATTCTGCACATTCATTAGATCTAATGAGCAAAGCAAGAACGAATGTTATTATGTTTTTAGATGAAACTGAGCTTCTTTTTAGTCTAGTTTTTTACCTGTGGCTAAAATAAGGTATGTTAAACATCATGCATTTTAAGGCATTAGAATGAAACAATTTGTCTGATATTCTAAACATATTAAAAACAAGATTTATTTTTTCATGATATGCAAAATTGCATGCAATATTAAAGTCGCAGTATGTGTAGTTTATTATTATTTATTAAATGTTTTTAATCTGGTTCCATTGGCAGATTTTTCATTTTATTTTTGTCCACTTTTTAAGAGTAAACCTTAAATTTATTATACTGCCCTGCATCATATTTTCTAAATGAAATACAACACTTGTTTTGCAGTAATTTTGGGGTGCCCTACAAAAATAATGCCTGTTTTGCTCGAGTATGCACATTTTCAAAAAAAAAAAAAAAAAAGATGTAGCATTTTGTAGCATTTTTGCTTTTGACAACCATTTGTAAGGTGAATTATTCCTTAATCAGCAGAAAAACTGCCATAAAAGAAATGATTCCTGTCTTCCTCTATTGGTTTCACATGTATGACATTATTTTATCCCTAATCCTGATTTCCCGGTTAGAATTATGGCCAGTGACAGAAGAAAAAGCAAGCATGCCACATGCGAAAAAAGCTTATTTTGCTTATTTTATAAAGTTATTTGATATTAAATGGAGTATTTGAACATATTTTTCCATTCCCTTGTGAAGCGTTTGACATCTGACTGCTTTTGTTATTTTGTTGAGTGCATTAAATCTATACATATATAATCAGAAAAACTTAAGTCTTATCTTGTGGGGAAAAAAACTGTACATGATGGAAAGTTTTTATTGATATTTTTGAACTCAGCATCATCAAATTAGGAAACGGGCCTTTTTTGCAAATCAGCAGAATTTTTTTCAAGATACAGGGCTTTGTTAATTAGTATTCGTTGTTGTATTATGTTAAGCCATCTTTTCCACAGTGTAGCAAAGGACATATGAAAACTAGTTATAGTGTTGCTATATGGGGGCTTAAGCTGTTTTGAGGGAAGCACTTTATTGTTTGTTAGGGTGTTTTGGATGGTTGGTGGTTTCTAGGATGTTCTGACTGGTTGCTAGGTGGTTGCTTTCTTGTCCAAGTTGAGAGTTTCTCTCTACACTCTTAAAAATAAAGGTGCTTCAAAAGGTTCTTCAAGCGATGCCACAGAAGAACCATTTTTGGTTCCACAAAGAACCATTCAGTCAAAGGTTCTTTACAGAACCATCTCTTTCTTACCTTTTTATAATCTGAAGAACCTTCTTTCACCACAAAGAACCTTTTGTGAAACAGAAAGGTTCTTCAGATGTTAAAGGTTCTTTATGGAACCATTTAGACAAAAAGGTTCTTCTATGGCATCGCTTGAAGAACCTTTTAAGTACCTTTATTTTTAAGAGTGTAGATAGGGCTTGGATCCCTTCTTCAATGTCAAGAAGTCATACTTTTGGTCCCATTTTATCACTCCAGGCATGATTTTGGTCACTTAGAGGAATAATATCACACCTCTCTTCAACAAGCCTCATGTTTTGAGGTATCATGTTCATCGCACAAAATTGTTACTTCGCATTTGTTCAATTTACTAACCCAAAATGTTATCATTGCTATCTTTTATGTACACTAAAACCATTAATTATGTTAATGTATCTGAACTGAAGCAGTCTAGAGCTTTGAGAATACAGCAGATTTTTGTCGGTTCTGTAAACTGACAGGTTGAGTTGAGATTATATGCTTGGCCTGTTCTGAAGGCTGTTGATTTGATTCAGCTCAATGAAAGCATCAGTTACGCTGTGTTCAGCATGCTAGAATGGGCTGACGGCATAGCGGACGGAGGGAGGGAGGAGGTGGAGAGGATGAATGTCAGTGAGAATAGAAAGGGAGAGCTGCATCGTCTCTCTGCTGTCATTCTAATAAATAGAAAGCAATGAAATCTATCCCTCAATTAATTCTTTTTTACTTTCTGCATCCCTTATGCTGCTCCTCGTCTCCATATCTCTGCCTCTTTCTATTTCTCTCTGTCTTTTTCCATCTCTCCTTCCCTCTGGTTGCTGGGGAGATTGACAGCGGCGTTGTGTGGTTCCTGGAATCTCAATCAAGGGTTGTAATTCCAGAGTCAACAGAAACCAACAGGCACCGCAGTGGCCCTCGATACCCAGCAGTGTGTGTGTGTCATGGAGAGAATATAACAGGTAGTAAAGTTTGTGGGAATGACTCATAGATCAGAGATGTTTGTTTTCATGCATTAGTATACCCACACTTGCAGCAGAACGGCCAATTTAGTTTGCTCTTTTATAACTCAGAAGACGTAGGGGAGAGTGGGTGAGTTGAGCCAGTTTTTACTTACGGTGTGTTTAAAGCGAGCACATGAAATGGGTCCAACTTAAATAGATGTAAATACATTTGAGAATGTGGTGCATCCTTGGGAATAATCACTTTGGATCTAAAATAAACTGCTTTCAAAATATGGCTTTCCAAAAAAAGTGAGGGGTAAATTGAGCCTAGGGAGTGGGTAAATTGAGCTACGCGGAGTTAAACTGTACTATTGATTATGCTGAAGTAAAACTGAACATTTTCACCTCATGCTATATCAAAAGGAGAAAAATTTCATTAAAACGACTTCTTAAAATCTATGTGTGAGCCTTGTGATGGACTGGCCATGCATGCAGGGAGTTTACCCACCTGTGGCTCAAGACGCTGGGTTAGGATCCAGTTCCCCACAACCCTAATAAGGTATTATCAGACAAAGAGGTTTGGATAATAGAATGGATGGATGACTTCTTAAAAGTTTTATTTAAAGATGCAGCTCACAACCTTGAAGGCATTTTTAAAATTATAAAAAAAATTCAGAACAAAATAAAATTCCAACTGAAGAAAAAAAACAAACAAAAAAAACAGACCGCAATAGTGGGCTAATAGTACTCCCTCTTATAAATGTTGCAGTGAAAAACTATTTCATTAAAATTTCAATGGCCAATTTTCAAAAACAAGGCCTATTTAAAATTTTCAGAACAAAATCAAGTTAAAAACAAAGAACAAAATCAAAAATGTTTGATCAAAATGAATGAAGTATAATGTAGAATTACAGTAAAATAATAATTTATAATCATAAAAAGGGATGAGCCACTGGCTTGACTTGCCCCAGGACTCTCGGCTCAAATTACCCCACTCCTACCATTTTAACAAACTTGTATCATCCAGCTGTTTAGAGCTAGCTAACGTCATGCTAGCAGTATCTAGCCTCATATTATAACCTCCTAAAGCACAAACACAGGTGTGCTATTTTTTTCAGATTTGTCTGTAATTTTTTAGACACAAGAAGCATGAGTCCTTCAACATACAAAACTCACTTTGAACAGCAAAAAGTTGTTTTTTTGAACAAAAATGTAGTTACCAATTATTCCATCGGCTTCTCTCTATCACAGAGTTAGTAAAATGGTTAACCCTTCATATATTTGAGGTCATATCACCAATTTTGTTTAAGGTTGTCTAGAAACAATGGGTGGCTCAACTTCCCCACAGGGTCAAATCACCCTGTTCACCCCTAATGGGTTTTTCAGTTAAGTAGCCTATTAAAGGGATAGTTCACCCAAAAATTAAAATGTGATGTTTATCTGCTTACCCCCAGGGCATCCAAGATGTAGGTGACTTTGTTTCTTCAGTAGAACACAAACAAAGATTTTTAACTCAAACCGTTGCAGTCTGTCAGTCATATTATGTAAGTGGATGGGAATCACGGCTTTGAGAGTCAAAAACATACACAAACAAAACCAAATTAAACCCTGTGGCTCGTGACGATACATTGATGTGTAAAGACACAAAACGATCGGTCTGTGCAAGAAACTGAACAGTATTTATATCATTTTTTAACTGTCCTTGATAAGGCCATTACTGAAAGTAGAATCACAGTTGTCACGACAAGAGTCCAGTCGATGCGCTAGTTCATTAGTCAAATATCAATTAACCGACAGACGATTTTATACAGACCATTTGAATCACACGCAGACCACAAAACTGACGGAAGCAGATCCGGAGGAAAACAGTGGCTGGACATAAAACCTAAAACCTTCAGATGACAGCTCATACATACTGCCTCCATCTCTGTCAGTTACCGAAATCACACACGTGAAAACGCTCAACACGTGACACGTAATAGGTGAAGTGACAGACAGTCACGCTACGGTTTCGTTCACAGTTCTCACAGAAAATTCGGTTGGGAGTTCGGTTATAGAATGTGGTTGTCACTCTCATAAATAACTGAAAATAACAGTATAAAGCACTCGCATAGAAATGATAACCGTATTCTGATGCTGTGTGAGTGTGAACGTGGCCTAGTAGCCTAGTTCAGATAAATTGGTTTAATGACAAACATTTTGAGTTCAAATTGAATTTTGATGGTGGACTGTGTCTTGGCAAATCTGTACACAGTTGAGGCCTTGTTGAGGGGTATTCTTCTCTGGAGAAAATAGGAGAAACAGGAAACATAGCCAAAACTTTCCCTTTGGTTTCCGTTTAATCTGTCAACTCACGTGTTGAAGCAACAGTTGAGATATTCCCCCCAATTTAATTTCCATAACATGAAGCAATTCCAAATGAAACAAGATAAGATAAGAAAGATCAGTGGCATCAGCTGAAATGGAAAATCGTTTCAGAGGTGGAGCACTGTATTAAATGTAAATATGGTCAGTTTCCATGTTGACTTTAAGGAGATCTAATTGTGATTTGTCTTTGGGAGGCACTATAATGTCTCTATGCTTATCTAAAGGCCGGTTCAGTCCCTTAATCTCTCCCCCCCTCCCTCTTTTTTTTCTATCTTGCTTGATTTCTTGTCTCCATGGTGATCTTAGGGCTTTATGTCTTGCATCATCTCTCTTGTTCACTTGTTCTGTAAGTGATGAAGTGAGAGGCTGTGTGTGTGGCAGGTGGGTTTTAATAAGGATAAGACTATTGTTTAGCTGTCATTTCTTTCTGTTTCACTCGCCGAGTTACTAAGCGGTTGTGAGTTAGGGTTTGTTTTTTAACAACTTTATATAGATTATATATAGATCCTATATAGATATATATATAGATATATATATATATATATATACACTCACCGGCCACTTTATTAGGTCCACCTGTTTAACTGCTCGTTAATGCAAATTTCTAATCAGCCAATCACATGGCAGCAATTAAATGCATTTAGGCATCTAGATGTGAAGACGACTTGCTGAAGTTCAAATCGAGCATCAGAATTGGGAAGAAAGGGGATTTAAGTGACTTGGTTGGAATGGTTGTTGGCGCCAGACGGGCTGGTCTGAGTATTTCAAAAAATACTCTTCTACTGGGATTTTCACGCACAACCATCTCTAGGGTTTACAGAGAATGGTCCGAAAAAGAGAAAATATCCAGTGAGCGGCAGTTGTGTGGACGAAAATGCCTTGTTGATGTCAGAGGTCAGAGGAGAATGGGCAGATGATAGAAAGGCTACAGTAACTCAAATAACCCCTCGTTACAACAAAGGTATGCAGAATACCATCTCTGAAAACACAACACATTGAACCTTGAAGCAGATGGGCTAAAGCAGCAGAAGACCACAAAGTGCCACTCCTGAAAACAAGGCTACAGTTCACACTGGCTCACCAAAAACTGGAAAAATAGAAGATTGGAAAAAGGTTGCCTGATCTGATGAGTCTCGATTTCTGCTGCGACATTCAGATGGTAGGGTCAGAATTTGGCGAAAAGAACATGAAAGCATGGATCCATCCTGCCTTGTCTCAACGGTTCAGGCTGGTGGTGGTGGTGTAATGGTGTGGGGGATATTTTCTTGGCACACTTTGGTCCCCTTAGTACCAATTGAGCATTGTTTAAACGCCACAGCCTACCTGAGTATTGTTGCTGAGCATGTCCATCCCTTTATGACTACAGTGTAACTATCTAGTGATGGCTACTTCCAGCAGGGTAATGCACCATGTCACAAAGCTCAAATCATCTCAGACTGGTTTCTTGAACATGACAATGAGTTCACTTTACTCAAATGGCCTCCACAGTCACCAGATCTCAATCCAATAGAGCACCTTTGGGATGTGGTGAAACGGGAGATTCGCATCATGGATGTGCAGCCGACAAATCTGCAGTAATTGCATTATGCTATTATGCCAATATGGACCAAAATCTCTATGTCACCTGCACCTTGTTGAATCTATGCCACAAAGAATTATGGAAGTTCTGAAGGCAAAAGGGCGTCCAACCCGGTACTAGCAAGGTGTACCTAATAAAGTGGCCAGTGAGTGTAGATATATATATATATAATTCAAGAAAGCAGCTGAATTGAAGGAATAGTTGCATTACATTAATGTATTCGTCAGATACTTATTTGGATTCAATTTGTTGTCAGTTTTTACATTCCATAGGAATCAAAACCATGACCTTGGTGTTGTTTCTGCCATATTTTAACTGCTTTGAACTATGCACTCACCCTCATGTTGTTTCCAAAACCCATTTCTTCAGAATTTCTATGATCATAAAAGAAGAGTAAATTATTTTGTTATTGTGTTTTTGTTTTGGTCACACCACAGGAAAACAAAGTGATAAGTGGTATATATCTTACGAGGTGCCATAACAATATTCTTATATACAATTCGAGTATTATAAAATATATATATATATATATATATATATATATAGATAAGATATATATGGTGGATTATATTTTATTTATATTTTCAGTTTTAGGTTTCTCATTTTTTGTTTTATAATTGCATGTAGTATGTTTATACCTTTTATTATTTGGTATTGTCTATAAATGTATATTTGATATATTATAAATAAATTAAAAATAAAAATTTATATTTTGTATAGTACTAATCATGTATATGTTTTAAATTTTTATATAATAATAATAATATCTATTAATGGAATAATTTAATTCAAATATTTTATTATTATATTATAGTATTATTATTGGAATTTATACAAAATTATAAAAACATGAATAATATTTTGTATGATTTTATTTTATTATTTTGTATTTTATTTATGCTTTTATTTTTTGCACTTCTTTAATAAGAATGCTTATAATTCAGTCAATCAATCAATTAATTAATTAGCTGTTTTTGCCTACTGTTAACAACCCAATAAAAACAGACCTGGATCCCTTTTTTTGGTTGTTAATCACACTCACTCTTCCACTGTTTTAATATACATGAGTCTCAAGATCCAAAACCATCTTATTTACATGTTCTTGTTTATTTTTCTCCAGGTCATCTTCAGTCTTATTATCAGCCCTTTCGCCTTCATTCATTCTGTCTCTCCCTCCTCCTTCACCTTCCTCTGACTCATGAGTCTGAATGACGTGTTCTCTTACGTGTGTGGAGCGGAGGCTCTTTTCATTTTTCTATCTCTAATACATCATTATCCCTAATGAGTTTCTTCTTGTCTCTCTCTCTTGCTTGCATTCTCCTACTCTCTCAATTCTGTTCTGTCCCTTTCAGAACTCTTTTGAGCATTGAAATGGTCACGTTATGGTGACCTTGTGCTTTTTTTTTTCTCGATTGACCAGCATCATGTTTAATGGTCAGATGTGTTGGTTAGCTGCTACATTCACCAGCTGTGATTATCTGCTTCGAATACGTTGTGGAACAGTTTGTCACCCTTTTTGAGCATTTAAGAACCTTCAAAGCTTTCTAGCAGATGCATAGTCTTTAAAATAACACCTTCAGATGGTACAGTATTTAAGCCTCATTGATGTTGAGAATACCCTGCTGAAAAGACTAGCATTGCTAGTCTGGATGTTGTGTTTTAGATTCTGATGTTTCCACTAGGCTTTTTAAGCATAACTTTGATCAACCAGCTTCATCAAGAAGGCTATGCTGGATTTGAGTTAATACATTCATTCAAAAAAGATTCTGGGACCAATTAAAGTAATCAAAGAAATGGCTTAAATGTTAGTTTAAAGTGAACATCAGTTTGAACATCATTGGTTTACATGCCACCTGGTTTGATATTTTTTTTATTAATGAAATGACAATGTAAGTGTCACTTTAGGGGCTAATTTATACCATTGAATACAATATTTATATGGTATTTATATGGTACATTAAGGAATGCAATCAAGGTCATGTCCAAAAACTGTGAGACCAAATCATAAACATACAATAGTACATTACTACTTTATTTTTTATTTTTTACCTAGGCTCATTGGAAAAACATGCCCGTGGTGAAGTTTCTGCAAATTACATTGCAAATGATGTTTCTTCTTGCACGTTTTGCAACATTTTTAAAGTAAAATGTTCAGTAAGTGGTACAAAAAAAGCGTGTTCAGTTTCATTCAAAACAGATGAATGTGAATCTGGCAACGTTTTATTATGTTGGTTGCTGTACATTTTGTGGCAGTTCGGAAGTGAAATGTCTGGTGAGTGGCGCTTAAAGGTTAATGCTCTATCGCATTTAAAAAAATAATATACCACCTACACTAAACCTAACTGGCATGTTGCAAGAAAAAAAAAAGCAAAAAAAAATGAGATATATCGCCATTTGACCCCCCGATTTTTTCCTCGTAATTTTTGCGACTCTTAAGTTTATATTTTTTTTTCTTAGAATTGCGGGAAAATTGTGAGATGTAAACTCAGAATTCAGAGAAAAAATCTGAATCTTTCTCAGAATTGCGAGAAAGAAAATCAGAATTCTGAATTTAGTATATCTTGCAGTTCACACTTTTTTCTCAGAATTCTTGCAACAATATGAGATATGAGAAAAAAAAATCATAATTTTAAGATAAAAAGTCACAATTACCATTTTTATTTGTTTATTCCGTGGCAGAAACAGGCTTCCATTTAATTGTTTAGATATGTTTTTTGCAAAAAAAAAAGAGGTAGCAGCATAAGAGACTGGTAAACTGGATATACTGTATGTTTGAGTTTCTTGTGAATCTCTGGCCCAGCCCACATCAAACCAGCACGAACACACTGTTGTTATTGTGGCAGATTGTGCAAATTAGATTCCTCATACTGAACATCACAGATATGGTTATAATTATAAACAATCAAGAAATGAGCCAAGCAACTGCATAAATGTGCGTGTGTGTGTTTGTGCGGGGTTTCATGAAAAGGTGCCCAGAAAGTTTTCAAACCTTTAATGAATAGAGTTCTGAGAAAAACACTGAGCACTGAGGAGAAAACACAGGAAAATGACCTTCGCTTGCATAGTTGAGCGCAGTTGGAGTCTCTCTGTTCATTAAAATCATCCAGCTCTACATCTGCACAGACAGCGAGAGAGCCGGAGGAGGCCTGTACTTAAGGAAACGGGTGACAGCCCTGTCACAGTGCTAAAAGTGCCAGAGTTTGACCACACAGTGAGATTCTCATTAGATCTTCCCTTCCCACATATACACAGAGCAGCCCGCTGACACCCTCCCTTCCTCTCTCGCTCTCTTTTGGTAGAGGGGCTATCAGTTATACACAGTGATGATCATTAAGAAATATCCAATATCTCAACTAGCGCACACACACATATCTATTATTCGATTATCGATCTATCTATTATCTTTCTATTATATATCTGCTACTATCTAGTATCTATCTATCTATCTATCTAATTTTTTAAACATGGCAAACTTAGGCCAGTAGCCTATCAACCACCCAGAGCACTTTAGCAACTACCCACCATAGCAACTACATAGCAACGCCCTGGCATGGTGGTGGCAAGATTTGGGCAGGCAAGCACCAATCATGTTTTCTTCAGACAATGTGAAATTCCCGTTGCTATTCTGTATTGTAATTGTTTTTTTTTATTCACATCTAAGCTGATGACACTTTGGCAAACAAATGTACAGTTGTTTGTCATGCCAATAAAGCATGCTAAATTGAATTGACACAGAGAGGGAGAGAGGTTGAGCAGCAGTGACTCATATGTAAATGTGCCTACTCCATTCTGTCCATGGGTGTGTGTTAAATGTATGTATATGGATGCATTTATGTTGGTCTGTGTGTAGGAGTCAATCTAAGGTTTTCCTCATCTTCCACTGATGATTATTTTGTTTATTGCTTTTCTTCTGATGTGTCATTCTTCATCTCTCACTGCCAGCGCCACAGATGGAGAACAGCAAACACATCCTGACAGTCAGTCGCGTCTCTTATCACACACACCACGCAACACACACCAACACCACCACACACACACACAGACAGAGAGAGACACCTTCACATCACTGCGGAGAAACAAACTCTGTTCTGTAAACTGGTGATATAATTGTCAATAACATGTTTTGTAACGTACAGTGGAGTCCAAAATCTGGGATTCAAATTTAAGTTTGTAAATGAACAGAACGTTTTAGATTTTAGAAAAAAAGAAAAGAAAACGTAAACTAGAAATAGGAAATATTTAATATTAAACTGTCATTAAAGCAAAAGAGGACAAACCAAATACTAAGACAGTCATATAAATTTGACTACAGTTATGTTGATACTACAATTTTTAAATAATTAAAATGATAAAAATCTAATTTAATTAAAAAATGAAGTATATTAAAAATGTTCTTGTGGACCCCCCTTTAGCTATGTGTTTTTAGGGCCAGTAATTGACAGCGAACCACACTATTGACTCACTGTGTCTGAAGAGTTTTTAATAATGGGGTTTTATTGAACAATAGATGATATGTGGATGCCACAATATTCATTAAGGTCTGATTGGAACAAAAGGTACACGTCATAACTACAAAATAATACATGCTGTTCGAGAGTGAGAGAGGCTTCTGAGAATTAGTCATAAATGGAAACTGGGAGAATCATGATGCGTTTGGCAGTGATCCATGTTTACCACAAGCTCCCAGAGGATCTCCTGATAGAAATTCCTTCTCTTGCTCGTCGGCTGATTTGCAGCCAGTGATTTGAGTCAGAGCCTGAAATATACCTAAACATATCCATGCAAGATTTAAAAGATCTATCTATCTATCTATCTATCTATCTATCTATCTATCTATCTATCTATCTATCTATCCTCCTCCGTCCGTCCATCTTTCACAGTATTTATTTATGATAGCAGTATGTGAGGTTTGAGTCATTTTGTAGGAATCTGTTCCTGATCCACAGCTGTGTGCAGTGCTTGACTCATTAATTAAAAGAACAATGTTTGATTTGATGTTTCCTTTAAATCTTCTATAATGCCATTCACAGACTGTCCTTTCTTTCACAAAGCTGCACTGACTTATCACCAAGTTTCTAAGAATGTCTTTGTCTCCTTCCATCTCCACCTCCTGATGATCTTTATAAAAGACAGTCGCTGCCGGCTTATGGCCTTGGTTTCCATGGACACCGATACTTGTCTTAAGGACTGACTTGTTTAGTTGACTCTAGTCTTGTAAAGGCGTGCTTTGAAATGGCAATCTGCCGAGCATTGATATACCGCACATCATATACCACACAAAAATGAAAAACTCTGACGTCAACTGTGTAAGGTCAGTGAGACAAGCTTTATATAGGAAAATGTATTCAAAATGTCTTCACTCTTGCATTTGCACAATTGATAGAAAATTGAGCTTTGTAAAAAAAAAAAAAAAAAGGGTGGAACAGGATATTAAAGTAATAAAGTAAATGGAATAAATTTGGATTTTTATGTTAACTTTAACTCTAGAATATGGCAACTCTTCAGAAAATATTGCTTGTAAAAAATGTTTACATAAAAAAATAAAATAAAACCTAAAAATGTAATTCATCAAGGGATAGTTTCCGGTTGTAATAAGGAAGTTCAAGTATTATTTATATAAAGAAAATGATTCTTATTTGACATTACAAAGTAAAGGGAAATAAATTAAATTTTATGTTAACTTTAACTCTAGAATGATGACAGATCTTCGGTCATATTGCTTGATAGTACTGTTTACATTAAAAACAACAAAATACTAAAAAATGAAGTAATGCAAGGGCTAGTCTTCCAAGCCTATAAGGAACATTCAAGGCATTATTATTAGATTAAATTAATAATAATATCTATTTGACATTACAATGCTAAGGTTGTAATGTTCTTATTGACCTCTAACTCTAGCACTCTCTATTCTATTTCTATTCGAAAAAAAAAACACTGTCCTTTAGACTTGCGCTCTATTCATTTTCTGCTTGTTTTCTTAAAAAAAAAAATAACACTTGGTTTCTAATATTTTTGTATTCTATCTGTTTTCTTTTAATTTATTATACAATTAAAAAAAGACAAAAAAGCCTCTAACACTAGTTGCTCTATTCTAGCGGTTTTCTCTTTTATTATTGTTATTTAAAAAACCCTGGATACATGTACTGCGTTAAGCTAATGGACTGTATAGAACAACAAAGTATATAATGTGTTTTGTTTGATTTTGATTGCTTTCCATAGTCCTCGTTGTAAGTCGCTCGGATAAAAGCGTCGCTAAATGACTAAATGTAAAGGGAAAGGCTTCCAGTTACACTTCAGTGTGATTATTCTCTAGGAAATTATCTGATGCTGACATCTACGGTGAAATAACCGTTATGAGAGCACTTTAATATTAAACAAATAATATTACATTAAAAATACTTTATGATTGATCTTATATATACAGGTGCATCTAAAAAAAATTAGAATGTTGGGAAAAGTTCATTTATTTCAGTAATTAAACTAAAATTGTGAAACTCGTGTATTAAATAAAATTAATGCACACAGACTGAAGTAGTTTAGGTTTTTGGTTCTTTTAATTGTGATGATTTGGCTCACATTTAACAAAAAAACAACAATTCATTATCTCAACAAATTAGAATACTCCATAAGACCAATAAAAAAAAACATTTGTAGTGAATTGTTGGCCTTCTGGAAAGTATGTTCCTTTACTGTACATGTACTCAATACTTGGTAGGGGCTCCTTTTGTTTTATTACCCTCAATTCGGGTGGCATGGAGGTGATCAGTTTGTGGCACTGCTGAGGTGGTATGGAAGCAGAGGTTTCTTTGACAGTGGCCTTCAGATCATCTGCATTTTTTGGTCTCTTGTTTCTCATTTTCTCTTGACAATACCCCATAGATTATCTATGGGTTTAGGTCTGGTGAGTTTGCTGGCCAGTCCAGCACACCAACACCATGCTCATTTAACAAACTTTTGGTGCTTTTGACAGTGTGGACAGGTGCCAAATCCTGCAGGAAAATGAAATCAGCATCTTCAAAAAGCTGGTCAGAAGAAGGAAGCATGAAGTGCTCCAAAAGATCTTGGTAAACGTGTGCAGTGACGTTAGTTTTCAAAAAAACACAATGGACCAACAACAGCAGATGACATTGCACCCCAAATCATCAAAGACTGCGGAAACTTAACACTGGACTTCAAGCAACTTGGGATATGAGCTTCTCCACCCTTCCTCCAGAATCTAGAACCTTGGTTTCCAAATGAAACACAAAACTAGCTCTCATCTGAAAAGATGACTTTGGACCACTAGGCAACAGTCCAGTTATTCTTCTCCTTAATCCAGGTAAGATGCCTCTGACGTTGTCAGTGGTTCAGGAGTGCCTTAACAAGAGGAATACGACAACTGTAGCCAAATTCCTTGACACGTCTTGTGTGTGGTGGCTCGTGATGCCTTGACCCCAGCCTCAAAGTTCCCTCAATTCTTGAATACACGATTTGCGTGACCATCCTCATAGGCTGCGGTCTTCTCGGTTGGTGTGCATTTTTTATTTCACACTTTTTCTTCCACTCAACTTTCTGTTAACTTGCTTGGATACAGCACTCTGTGAACAGCCAGTTTATTTGGCAATGAATGTTTGTGGCTTATCTTGTGAAGGGAGTCATTGTTTGTCTTCTGGACAACTGTCAGATCAGAAGTCTTCCCCATGATTGTGAAGCCTAGTGAACCAAACTGAGAGACCATTTTGAAGGCTCAGGAAACCTTTGCAGGTGTTTTGAGTTGATTAGCTGATTGGCATGTCACCATATTCTAATTTGTTGAGATAGTGAATTGGTTTTTTTTTTTTAAATGTGAGCCAAAATCATCACAATTAAAAAAAAAACAAAGACTTAAACTACTTCAGTCTATGTGCATTGGATTTATTTAATACACGAGTTTCACAATTTGAGTTGAATTACTGAAATAAATGAACTTTTCCACGACATTCTAATTTATCGAGATGCACCTGTATAGCTTCGTATAAATATACATAAATTATATAAAATACAATTATTTTAAATCATAAATATGAACCTTTGAGCGCTATAAGAAAAACCTTATAAATTCCCTTATTTACCAAAGCAGAAGTTTTCCGAAACTTTTCTGAAAATAAAGGCACAGATAAATAATACTCAAAAAGCCCCTTGTAATTCACAAAACTTTATTCCTTATAACATAGTTTCAAGGCCAAATTACAAATAAATAATGGAGTTGTTTGCTTTTACCTGCTTGTGGTAAGACAGTAACCACTCACACAAAGGAGAAAATACCCCAAACCTGGTCAGTAACAAAGATTAAACATATTTAATGGAGATATTACATCTGTACATCTACTAAATGCAACTACCTTTATGAATTTCTGACATAAAAGTCATATTTACAGAGCGGGTAACAGAAGTAGAGAGAATTAATGCACCAAACATCCTCTTTGTGTGTCTAGAATGCTTAATAGGCCTGTGTGTAGCCATTAAACATCAAGGACACCAAGAATGTAAAGTAGGATACGGTTAAACACAGACATGTTGATGGCGTAAGCCTGCAACAGGCCGAACTCTTGTCATTAAATTCGGTTAGCTGTTGCCAAGGACGTGACTGAAAGGTGAATACACCAATCAGATTACAGTTCGGCTCAGAAAATCGGGAATAAGTTGGAGCTCTCTCTAGACTAACAGCTGATTGGCCAGATGCTTGTGGAACAAATGACATCGCAGGATGTAAATGAAGCACAATCAAGGTGAGCAGTACAGCAGCACTAAGAGGGGATGTGTCACTCCCTGAATTCAAAGACAGAAATAAATGATCAAAAGTATAATTTCCTATAAACCACTTTTAATTTCCACTGTGTAAAAAAGGCAATCAACATCCTCCATTGAGCACAGGAAAGGCAGACTTGTCTAGATTAGGAACACCATTTGCCTTCAGTTCCTTTTAGGACAAACCAAAATAATAATAAAACATTTTTCACATAAATAATGAATAAACGTACAGCTTTAGAAACATTTGCCCCGATTTTGCAAATGCCACATTTATTAATGTCCGCGATACAATATGTTCTTATTCTAAGCTTATTTGTTTGGTTTACAACTCCTGAATCATGCAATGTCAAATGCGAATCATAATGCATCAGTTGTCGAATGATGTAAGTGATCTGCACAGTCTGAAGCAGAATAAATGTGTCTCTTCCGTTACATCGAAGAGGCTGGAGACATTCATGCTCTTGGGACCGGACTGTGCGTATCATTTGTTGTATCTCAGAATACATAAGTCTATTGCACATTCAAATTCATACTTTTCCTCTTTGTTGAAGTCACTAATCGTTTCCTACAATGACAATATCACAATATAATAAAAAAATGGCCATTTATAGGTACCCAAACTACTTCACGGCAACACTTGGCTCCCTTGCAAAACATCCATGCAACACAGTGGCTGACATAATATGATCACAAGACATTTTTAGAAAGGAATAAGTTTAAAGGCTTAACAAATTCAGACAAAAACAGAGCTCAAATAAATATAAGCTGTAAGTATGGAGTAATACATCCCATATGATTCTTAGGCAAACCCTGTAGATGCGAGTAACGGAATGTGGGAGAGCAGAGAGGAACGAGGAGTGAATCTTTCAGATGCAGACCTGACGCCAACTCGCTGACATAGAAATGCACAATTTGGAGCCTGTCTGTGAAATAGGATTATTGTTAAAGTTGCCCTGACAAAAAAAACGTTCTGCAACATCAGTAGAAGTGTTCTGTAGTATTAGAGCATGTATCTGGCTTAAGACTGCTCTCCGTAACAGCTTTGGTGCAGAATTACAACTGCTTTTGTTACATTAGAACAGATATCTGGTCTCTATCGGTCTGGATTGTTAGGTTTTTCTGGTTTCTTTCTAGGTACACAGTCCTCAGTGTGCACTAGTACCTGAAATACATTGTTCATTTCACTCAGGGCAACAGAAACAGCCTTTGGATACAGGTAAACAACAGAAGCCGAAGTTCAAAGTAACAAAATGTCAAGTACAAACGCCAAAGTTCCAGAAAAATTAACATTGTAACAGTTAGAGAAGCATTCCATACAGATCCAAATCCAAATTTCAGACCAAAACAAGTCTCTGAAAAAACAAAGGTCCGAACAAAGCTTACAAAGAAATAAGCAACAAAAAAAATACAGCCAAATTACAAAACGTTTCCCTGCATAGACTCTTGATGAGAATTCAGTGTGACCGCTTCGCAGTAGGGTGGAATCATCAAGCGCATCAATCTGCCTGCAGAACAATGTGAGGGTGGGGTGAGGGGGCGTGCCTATCAAAGAGAGCCAATGAGAGAGAAGCAAGTGGGTGGGGTCCAAAAGTCTCACAGTCTGTAGGTTGTGTTGTCTGTCTTTCAGGATTCACTCTCAAGAATCATCTGAGAAAAAAAGTGTGTTATTTAGTACCTGCTGCAGCAGGTGGCATTTGCTGTCGTTCCTTTCCCTCTCATCAAACCATAACTGAACGAAAATTCAAGTGTGTCCCTGTTTTGATTGCAGAACATCACAGGGAGCAGGAAGGCAGAGGATTGTGGGATGTTTTTTTTTCATATATAGGCATTGTGGTATATGGTGTGTCCTAAACCTCCCTCCCTCCCTCCCCACCACCACATAACACCACCTGGCTTCATTCACTTGCCGCCGTACATCCTCTCGATATCGTCCTGATAGTGCGTTTTTAGTTCCTTGCGTTTGAGTTTGAAGGCGTCAGTAACCAGGCCTGTCTCGGGCGTCCAGGGTTCGGCGCTCAGACGGATTTTCTTTGGGATCTCAAAGCGTTCCAGTTTACCTGTGAATCAAAACAGAGATTTTATTTAACATTCAGAGCCTTATGGTTTTTCGTTAAGCTACAAGTGTATATAGCAAGAAGCTTTAAAAAGATTAGGTAAAATGCTGTGCATGGTCTTTTGCCAAAGGTTTTGAGTTACATTTAAAGTGAATTAGTTTTTATTGGAACTGTATCAGTGAAATGAACTGCCTAAACAAGCCAATTCATCCAAATGAATTAGACTTCCCAACAATACTTGAGAAAGAGAGGACAGTTTTGAGAGGAAGTCTCTTAAGCTCACCAAGACCGCATATAATTGATTAAAAATACAGTAAAAAACGTAATATTGTGAAATATTATTACAATTTAAAATAACTTTTCATGTATTATATTTAAAGTGTAATTTATTCCTGTGATGGCAAAGCAGAATTTTCAGCATCATTACTCCAGTCTTCAGTGTCACATGATCCTTCAGAAATCATTCTAATATGCTGATTTGCTGGTCAAGAAACATTTCTGATGTTTTTACATAATATTTTTTTGTGGAAACCTTGATCAATTTTTCAATATTTTTGAAGTTCAAAATAACAGGATTTATTTGAAATCGAAATCAACTTGATCAATTTAATGCATTCTTGCTGAATAAAATTTCTTTCAAAAATTCAAGTTATTCTAAGATTTATATTGTAAGATGTATTGTAAAAATCTACATATCGTCAGATTTTCAGATGGTAAGTAAACATCCAGTATGGTTACTTTTTACGAAGTAAAAAGATGCAAAACGGTGATACAGTAAACAAGTTTGGCATGACACTGAAATCAGAAAACTTCCCATCAATCCAATTCAGCATCCATAAAAGCTGTGGCCACTTATAAATTCCAACTCATAAAAAAACGAAGACAATTGTTAGTTTGCCCTCTGTTGACAGACCTGTTATAGCCGCGTCTGTGATGATACATAGAACCTCTTTCTCCATCTCTGCATGGTTGCAGATCTCTTCCCATGATCCTCTGATGCCCTTCTGCTCTGCAAGGGCAGTTAACTGTTTCTGATTGGGCACCACAAACCCAATCACATAAGACTCCTCACTGTGTAAAGAGAAGGAAAGATTTATACATCTCAGCTAAAACACAATACAACATTTATGAATGCATGTTTCTTGTGTGCCCGTGTGTATTTGCACTCACCTGTTGGCATAAGCGCAGATGTTGTCAATGAGCGGGCAGTTTTTGAGCACAGCCTCCACTTTGCCCAAGGACACATATTCACCAGCTTGCAACTTCACCAGGTCCTTCTTACGATCTACAAACACATGCCACAACCAGTTAGAGGAACTTAGATAGAAATGACTATGATAACACTTAAAAGGGTCATATGATGCGATTTCAAGTTTTCCTTTCTCTTTGGAGTGTTACAAGCTGTTGGTGCGTAAAGAAGATCTGTAAAGTTGCAAAGACTAAAGTCTCAAATCCAAAGAGATATGCTTTATATTAGTTAAGAGTCAACCACGCCCTCCTAAAACACCTCCTTCTAACACGCCCCCACATGTCTACGTCATGATGTGGGAAGATTTGCATAACGCCACCCAAATGTTCACGCAAAGAAAGAAAGCTTAACTTTATTGTTGCCGCCGCCGCCATGTCTTTTTTTTATCTTGTGAAGGACACTGGGTTTCGTTGAGAAAGGGAATACTTTGTGTGGCATTCCAAAGAGGACACGACCAGAAAAACAACAGTTAAGCTTGTATTTACAACACTGTTCCAGACCAGTTCAACCCAAATATTCAGATGTGTGCAGCGCATTTTGTGGAAGACTTTCCTGAACCTGCAGAGTAGACTACAATGCCGGCTGTTCTGACTCACAGGTTGGAAGTATGTTTTATATTTAAAGAATTTGCCACTGATGATTCAAACGCGAGTTTTGAGCAGTGTAGAGTAGCGCTTGTTGTTTGTCATTTCTCCGATCACAAATGCAGACATGGTTTTATGTTTACGCAGCGCGATGCAACGCAGCTTGTAAAAAGACAGTATAAGTCATTATAATAAGTAATTATGTTCCCACTGGATGCAACAAATGCCTAGTTTATAATGGGTTTTAAATGTTTTTGAATCATCGCTCCAGCCTAACAGGGCATCAACAGTATGTGAGGGGCGTAACATTTTCGTCACACGCTTGAGGTCTTCGGCCAATCAGAGCACACCTCGTTTTTCAGACCCGATGAGCTTTGTAAAAATCGACGCGTTTCAGAAAGGCGGGGCATAGAGAAGAAACAATAATGTACAGTATGTGGAAAATAATGTGTTTTTTAACCTTCAACCGCATAAACACATTTCATTACACCAAAATAGACAAATAAGTTCTTTTTAGCAACATCATATGACCCCTTTAAAGGGATAGTTCACCCAAAAATTACAATCGTGTCATCATTTAATCACCATCAAGTAGTTCCAAACCTGTATGTAACAACTGATGGCAGCCATTGACTTCCACAGTATGGGAAAAAATACTATTGAAGTCAATGAGTACCGTCAACTTTTTGGTTCAAAATTTCTTCTTTTGTGTTCAACAGAAGAAAGAAACTCATACAGGTTTGGAACAAGTGGAGGCTGCGTAAATGACGACAGAATTTTTGGGTGAAGTATCCCTTTAGATAGCCCTGAAATTTTGTTAATGTTTGTGTGTATCGGTGTCTCTCCACACCGATAATCTTGAGGCAGCCGTCAGGGTGAAATTCTCCGATATCTCCGGTGCAGAACCAGCGCTGGCCGTTCACATCCACAAAGAAATCCTCTCGGTTCTTCTGCTCATTTTTATAGTAACCCATGGTGACGTTGGGACCACCAATCAGAATCTCTCCTCGTGGGTTTGGTTTATCTGTGCTGAAATAGCCACCTATGGCCAAATAAATAAAGGACATTATTTAATAATATTTAAATTCTCATCATACTTTAAAAATGAAAAACCAATAGCAGCCAATGAACATCAACATAATTGTTGATAGTAAAAAAGCTGAACTCGCCTTCCTCCCAGTCTTTCAGCATGATCTCTGAACACACCAGAGGAGCTCCAACACGTCCAGTGCTGTAATCAGCCACTAGACAAACATACACAGTATTAGCACACTTATACAATTTAACACATTCATTTATTCAGAAGCATTCATTTAATGTCACTTGATTTGAAGGTGTGGTTTTTATAATTTTCTTTCAATTCTAACTGTATTTTCCCCTCCATTTCCTATTATTACTGCAGTAATCGCATTCATTGTTGGATTAACCCAGCATATTATCCCAGGTTTTATTCAAGACCTCTCATCACTGATTTGATATACATTAATCCCAAGGTCCCCATACCTGTTGACCCATAAATTCCCATTACTTTTCCCTAGTCGTTTGTGATTGCTGGATAAGGATTTTAAAATGATTTCAAAAAGACTGCACTCAAAGAGCAATTTCTAGCCAAAGAAATATTTCAGAGCAGAACATGATAATGACATATGTAAAAAAATATTAAATGTACTAAATTATTAAAAACGAATTATATACTAGAATACACACCCTCAATTTGAAGTACTGACTTGATTAAAAGTACCTTTTAATTCTAGAACTCACATAATTGACTTTCCTGCACATTCCTGGACAAGTAATATACTGTACTTTTAGTCACATTATTCCTGTCATGAGTCCTAACCAGCGTTAGTATTATTTATATACAACTATAGTTTTTATTAATAGCTTGAATTGCATTTTATTTTTATATTTTCAATTTAAAATGTTTGTTTTAAGTTTTAGTAAATGTTATGTTCTTGTCATTTTAATTAGTTATTCAATATTTCTGTTTTTAGTACTATTACTACTAAATTATTTTAGTTGTTTTTTGATCAAATATTTGTATATTTTAAATATTTAATATGTTATATTTTTCAGCCTTATTTCAATTACTGAAAATTATTTTAATTGTTTTACAATTATGAACAAACGACACTGGTCTGGTTAAAAAAAAAAGAGTAATACGTGAAATGTATTACAATTACAATAACCACTTTCTTTTCATATATTTAAAATGTAGTTTCCTGTGATGCCCCCAAAGCTTAATTTCCAACAGCCCATTACTCCAGTGTTCACATGACTCCCTCAGAAAATCATTCTTTGCCCCATTTGTGCTGCTTAATATTTTTTCAATTTCTTTAAAAAAAAAAACTAAACAAAAGAAAAGCACCTTTAAACACTGGTGTACATTACCATAAAGTCAGGTTCATGGATAAATTCACTTGGACATTTATGACATTTATTATTCAGTCATGAAGCACTGCTAATAAAGCAATGGAGATTAATGGAGATTAGCTATTTAATAACTAAAAATCCAAAATCCAAGGATAGACTGAATCATTTCATTTGAGTTTTATTTTATAATAAAATGCTGCTCCTAGGTTCACTCCAATTTTTTTGCCGCCGGCATAAAGTGGAATCTCAGGCGCTTACACACGAGGGGGACCAAGGACAGGGCCAGAGAAGGCAGATCCTTCATAAAACGCTGAGTAGCCGCAGATAAAAGAGCTCGCCAAGCAACACAGTACTAGCCTTGCTACCGCCCAGCAACGATTGTGGGCGGAAACATTGACGTGAACCAAGACCCAGCAATAAAGCAAGCACAGAAGAGAGGATGAAATTATACACTAGAGTTATAACACAAGAGGAAAAACGCAAAAGCTTCGGGAACAAACACAGTGTGGTTTAGATTAAAATTCATTTTGCTAGACTATTATAAGCAGCATTCAGTTAAAAACGGCTCGGACACAGTGCGTGTGGTTGTATCCTTTGGAGATTGCTCCCTCTTGTAGTTGTAAGCCAGAACAAAGAGAGTTTTCTGACACACTGCCTATCTATTCACGTAGTCATCAACTAGAGATTACGGTCCATATCTCCGACACAAAGACATAATGAGAGAAGGAATACGTACATCTATATCAAACCGAACAGCTGGTATGAGCATGTGTGGGATTTGGGAAAGTGAGGTTTTTACAGCGTACGGCTGCCATCAGTGTTGGTTCGAGCATAATGGTGTCTCCTTTGCTGCCCTTTTTAATTTTGATGACTGTGGGAGAACGGACAAAATATTGGCAGATCCTTTTCTCCCAAACCAGCAGAATTTTTTCTTCAAGATGCAGGGAGGGTTTCATTCTCTGCATTTATGATGCAAATTTGCTTTGGCCATATGAAGTACTGTGAGATTTGGTAAAAGGCTTGAAATGGTAATGACAAGCACAATGCATGATCAATCTGTGTGTGTGTGTGTGTGTGTGTGCGTTGACCTTGTCAGCAAGAGGCTGAGGTGACGAATATGCCAAACGGCAGCCATGTGACACACACACCAGCTCAGCGCTGAGCTCCAGGACGTGAGCAAGTGGCAGGTAGCCAATGTAGGTGTCATTCTCACTGCCACGATAAACAGAAACAGTACTAACAGAAAATCCTTTACCAACATCTAAACAAACATTTTGGATGATTTGGCAGGCCAGCGTTCAGTCACACAGACAGAGAAAACGGTTTCTAACTGCAATGTCAGGTGTCACATTTTGGAACAATAAACAAGTCATTTTATATATAACTTACTTTAATAAGTCATTAACAAAACTTACATGAACTTTTCAGTAATACATTCCAGTATGATTAAATGTGGTTCAACGTTTCATGAGATTTTAGAGATTTAAATGAACAGTAGCACTCAAAAGTTTGGTGATGTTAATTTTGTTTTTAAAATAAGGTTGTTATCATGTCTGCATTTATTTGATCAAAAATACAGTAAAAACAATAATATTATGAAATATTATTACAATTTAAAATAACTCTTTTCTATTTTGATATATTTTAAAATGTAATTTATTCCTGTGATGCAAAGCTGAATTTTCAGCATCATTACTCCAGTCTTCAGTGACACATGATACTGATTTGCTGCTCAAGAAACATTTCTTATTATTATCAATGTTGAAAACAGTTGTGCTTTAATATTTTTGTCATTTCTTTCAAAAAAACAAACAAAAACCTCAAACAGGTTTGCTTCCTAGGTAACTTATTTTTTGATTAACAATTAATATTGCTATAGAAGCCCATTTCCGCCACTGAATAAAGGTAATAAAGTTAATGGTGATTTTATCTCACAATTCTGACTTTTTTCTCGCCATTGTGTGATACAAACTTTCTGAGTTTTTTTCTCAGAATTGTGAGATATAACCTCCGTTTCGAGTTATAAAGTCAGTATTGCGTGATATAAAATCAGAATTGCAAGATTTAATTAGCAATTCTGAGGAAGGTCAGAATTCCGAGATATGAATCTATACGAGTTTTTTCTCCAGAATTGCGAGTTTTGTATCTTGCAATTGTGATTCGTTTCCAAAATGCGAGTTTAGGATCCTGCAATTGTGACTTTTTTCCTCAGAATTGCGAGTTTATATCTCACAATTTTGACTATAACTTGCAATTGTGCGTTTACAAATCACAATTCTGAGGAAAAAAAGAATTGAGGAAAAAAATCTGAATCGCAAGAAAAAAATTCAAAATTTATAAAAAGTTGCAATAACCTTTTTTATTTTTTAATTCAGTGGAGGAAACGGAGAATTACATATATGCAGTGACCAGCTTTCTGCTTTAAAACCTTAATTAGTAGTACATGCTAATTTATTATTCAGCCATAAAGAAAAGTACGTCATAAAAAAATGGAGATGAGATTAATGGAGATTAGCTATTTAACAACTAAAAATCCATGGATGGACAGAATCATGCTGGAAAATATGAAAAAAGAGAGACAGATAGAGTGATAGAGAGACCGATGAATGCAGACAGTGAGACAGGAGCGTGTGTCAGAGAAACTTACTTCAGGTTAGGAATGCGTTCAGCCATGCCAGTGATGCCAGCGATGATGTTGCTATGGGAGATCATGACTCCTTTAGGAATGCCTGTAGAGCCGCTGGTGTACATGATCACTGCGATATCAGACGGGACAGGCTGTCTGCGGGACACCATGACTGCACAGAGAAACACACATTCACAGCCCTTCATTAGTGGCAGGCAGAAGTGCTCTAAAATAACTATTTTGAAGGAGGAAAAACAAACTTTTTTTAATAGGCAACTTTGCCAAGATTTTTTGCACTGCATGAACCTTTTAATCCAAAATAAATGTCATAAATCTGCCCAGGCTAATGTAAATTAAACCACCGGCACCAGTAATAAACAAAAAGCTGTGAAATCCTTCATCTTTGTTGAATTATTAAAAACATTTAAAATCTTTTTGTTTAAAATCACATCAATTAAAATAAATAAATATGAATTAATATTTAACATATTGTTAATATTAACAAATAAAGGTGTCGTTCACCCAAAAATGAAAATTAGCCTGTTTTTTACTCACCCTCGAAGCATCCTAGGTTTTTATGACTTTCTTCTTTCAGACGAATCCAGTCGGAGTTATATTAAAAATGGTCTTTGATCTTTCAAGCTGTTTAATGCCACTCAGCGGGTGTTGCATGCATCACTTCTGAGTGGCGCATACGCAACGCCATCCGCCCGGAACTGCTTCCAGTAGTGTAGGACGTTGGTTGAAAAGCTACATTAAATTGATTACTACGTTCTTTGTTCACCCCCCGGAGCCATGTGAGACACTTTTTTTAATGGATGGGAGCTTTTTATTTAACTTCTTTTGGACTGAAGCAATGCAATACCCGCTGAGTGGCATTAAACAGCTTTAAAGGTCAAAGACAATTTTTTATATATCTCTGACTGGATTCGTTGAAAAAAGAAAGTCATATACACCCAAGTAATTTATGGGCGAATTTTCAATTTTGGGTGAACTAACCCTTTAATATTTAAGTCAACTATACATTTGTATTTATTTTTATAAATATATGTTCACCAAGGCTGCATTTATTCGATCAAAAATAACAGTTAAAAACAGCAATATTGTGAAATGTTATTTTAATGTGAAGTAACTGTTTACTATTTTAAAATGTAATCTAAATATAAATGTAATTAAATGTAAGCTCATTTTTTTGTCACGTCACATTATCCTTCAGAAATGATTCTAAGATTCACGCGCTCGTAGATTGGTTCTTATCTACAATGTTGAAGAAACGCTGTGCTGCTTAATATTTTTGTCGAAAACCGTGCTAAATTATTTCTGGATTTTTTGATGCATTTAAAGTTCCCCCCCCCCCATCGAATAGCCATTTATCTGAAACAGATGTGTTTTGTAACATTATAAATGTCACTTTTTATCAATTTAATGGCTTTGCTGAATTAAGTATTAAGTTGTGTTGGCTTGGAAAGTTAAAGTGCCGAATTACTTTTATTTTTGATTCCTTCACCCTTCAACCCTCCAAAGCTCTCTCTATGGAGAGTGACGCCTTCAGAGAGAATATACACATATGAGGGACAAATACATAATTATTTAAAATCAAATGCACCTAGTATCATTCATCCTGCTGTCTCAAATGTGTGAGTGCTAGACAGGCAACACATAAAAACAAAGGTCTAATGCTCCAGTGAAATGTCTAAACCTCTTATCTCAGTCTTTTTGAACAGAGAAACCCTGCTCTAATAATGATAACATCTCCCTCTCTTATCTCCAAAGGGCTTTTCTGAACACTTGCTCTTATCTGACCCAAAGGCTGAGCGTGTGGGCTCTCAACACCGGTCCGCATGGCCTCAAAAGTCTTAGAAAATTCTGCTGTCTTTCTTTCCCAACATACTATGTTTATGACTTTCGGTCATTATTGTGTTAATACACTTCAAAACATAACAAAAGATGCTGTTTTTATCGTCAACAAGCAAGAGCCCATCTATTTTTGGGAACACGAGGCTATGTTTGGACTGTTTGGTATATGCTATAAACTAAAAGTAGTATGTGAAACCATATGCATCATGCAAATATAACAGTATGCATATAAACATTTCAAACAAAGTAGCATGCCACTTGAGACTTACTATTTTCAGGTTTGGCTCCCAGTTCTTGCACAGCAGCCACGTTGTGAACCATGATGCCTCTGGGGAGATCAGGCAAACTCTTGGGCTTCTTATCAACCACTATAATGTGCTTCAGTCTGGGCACATCCATCAGAATGGCCTGAGAGAGAGTGTGATTGAGAGCATGAGTGACAGCAGCTCTTGATCGTTGATGAGCCAACTGGCGTGTCACGCGTCTTATACGCTATATATGGAGTGTGTGGTGTTTTCACCTTGAGGCGGCTCTGCAGCAGGTCTTTGCTTGTGATGATGTGTGTAACCTCAGTCTCATTTAGCCCATGAGCTATAGCTGCTCCTCCCAATGTAGAGTATAGAGTCACCACTGAGACCAAGAGAAAGAAAAGCATTTAGATTTTGATTTATAACTGTGCCTTTAAATATCAAAGAGTGACAGAGAGAGTAAGAGACAGAGGCAGAGGCTACACACAAATGTTCATATTCCTACATAAAGCGTGTACTTCACTAAAGGCTATAGTTTGAATATGCAGTAAGACAGTATTCATATAATGAATAAAAGTGTAATAATAATAATATTAGAATATTTTTAATTTAAATACAAAAAATCATAAAAAATTCCTTATTTCAATTAAACTGTACTTAACATTAAAGTAATAATAATAATAATAATAATGACAATAATAATAATAATAATTATATTATAATTATTGTATTAAATGTTAACCTAAACAAATCAATAAAAAATACCTATTCATCAAATTAAACAGTATAAAATAAAAACGCTGAGTATTAATTAAATACATCAAGAAAACCCTGAATTCTTTAACTAATAATAATAATTATTATTATTTATTTATTTTCCAAGTAAACACTATATTCCAAATTTCTGTATATTGTATGTAAATAAAAAGTATTAATAATAAATAAAGTTTCAATATATACAGTAAGAGGTATTAATTTAATATGACTATCAAGAAAAATAAGTATATTAATAATTTTTTCCATATTATTAAAGTTAAAATAAGATCAATACAAGAAAGAAAGAAAGAAAGAAAAAAATTAATATATTACAAATTCAATTCAAATGTACTGTAAATAAAAGCCCACGTTTTGAATAAATTAAAATAACTTAAACATATAGCAAACAAAATACATAATAATAATCACTTTATTTTCAGTAACAGTAAAATTACGGTTGTTTACCTTCTCTTCTGTAATTCCCAAGAGGGTAATATCAGTCTAAAAAAGCATGCACAGATCAAAAACTTTGGCATACCATATTCATCTTTTAAATTATAGATACACATCATAGTGAGATGCACTAATTCAAATTCACTGTTAACATGTGAACTGATTTCCTGCAGCATGCATGTGTGTGTGCTTGAATCGAACAGTTCTCAATTCTTCAGTGTGATTCTTCAGTAGTCTTTCATCTAGTACTACAGCAGTGCTGCTATTTTTGGCCTGGCATTTTCTCCTAGTCAGCATAATGCAGCAGACAATACTCTGTGTTTGTGGTTTAATTGCTCACAGGGGAAGTTGTACATGAAGCAAGCCTGCGCCGCTATGATCCATTCTGCACGAGTCTCGCAGAAAATGGCGATGTTACAAAGAGGCTTCTGGCCCAGTGCAGCCAACCCACTACCAAACCTCTGAGACAGATGGAAAGTGTCTTCATACGACAACCAGTTATAATCGCCCAGAATCACCTAGAGAGAAAGACAGAGGCAGAGCTGCATTGTATTAAAACACACAAGCATGTGACTTCTTTTCAGTTTCATGTAAACAGTTCTGGACAACAACAGGCCAGAGATAAAAACGGTTTACAAAGAGACGGCCACTGAACTTTCAAGAAAGTTCAAGAGAGTTTGTGGGTGAGTTCTCTCTGGCCCCTTAGCCTTAGACAGACTTGATATATACTTGAATATTGTTTAAGTATGTGTTTAGAAACATATGTTTTAAACCATTTCTGAGGGTATAAAAAAGGGTCTTTGTAAACACTAAAAGCCTAAATATGTTTTTAGGCATACACACTGTTTAAAGGTTTGTGGTATTAAGAAAAATAAATAAATAAAATAAAATGTATACTTTTTTCCCCATAAGACGCATTAAATTGGTCAAAAGTGACATAAATACATTTAAAACTTTCAAAAAAGAATCATGAAAAAAATATCACAGTTTCCACAGAAATATTAAGTGTTTTCAACATTGATAATAATAAGAAATGTTTCTTGAGCTGCAAATCAGCATATTAGAATGATTTCTGAAGGATCATGTGACACTGAAGACTGAAGTAATGATGCTGAAAATTCAGCTTTGCATCACAGGAATTATATATTTTAAAATATATTAAAACGGAAAACAGTTATTTAAATATTTGTAATAATATTTTACAATATTACATTTACATATTTTTATCAAATAAAGCCGTATGGCATCAGCGTACTACAAATGGATAAATATTAATTCTGCTGTTTAAAACAAATAAAGAAACATAAGAATGGTTATTATGCGCACACAGTGGGAAACTCTCCATGTTCGTGCAGTGTGCACAAAAAAATCAATTCCGATTTGAAGCTTGTGACATAAACGCACACTTCAAATGGATCACTTTATTTAGCGTTCATGTAAACACTACATTCAGATTCATCAATCAGAATTAATTCAGTCCGACTGAAACAAAAATTGTGCATGTAAACAGCCACTGACAGCTTGCTTTTTTATGTAATTTAAGAAGAAAGTCTCTTGACATTGACATAATATAGCAACTAATGTGGATATACTGCAATTTGAAAACACTTTTTAGATTTGCAGACTGGATTCAATAAATCAGTATCACTTGCAGTGTGAACAAAGTTCCAAAGCCCTTGAGAGTATGTGACAATACGAGTTTGTGTGTGTGTGTGTGTGTCTCACCTTTTTAAAGACCTTGCCGTTAGGCTGTATCTCATCCTCCTCACTCAGCAGCTCTCTAGTGCCCAGGCAGTCTCGTTGAGGGAAGTGTACTACAGCGTATTCAAATACTTTATCCAAAGTATCCACACCCTCATGCAGCAGGGACACCAATTTCTGCTGGCTGTTCACGGCCCGGTACGACCCTGCCGGACTCCCGCTTACCTGACGGGACAGGTGATCAGAATGAGGTCATGGGGAACGATCTGGACATGTGTGACAAGCACAGGGTGACAAAATGTGTCAGGGAACACTATTGCAAGATGGGAAAGAGTCCAAATCCAAACATACTTGTGACCTGATTGATCACATTTGTTTCTCTCAATGGTTTTTTTAACCAGCAATTGTATTAAGTGATGTTGATCAGTAATGACCGTGACTCAAATCCCTCCATTAATCTAAGATAAACTATGAAAATCGCAGTTGAATTATCATCTTTTGCATGTATTATGTGCTCTACTGTTAAAAAGTTTGGGGTCAGTTAACTTTTTTTTTCTATTAAAATATTACTTTTATATTAAGTAATGGTGCATTCAACTGAAAAGTGGCAGTAAAGACATTTATGTACAATGTACTTTCAAACAACGTGTTTCTAGACTTTCTATGTGGTGAAAAAATGTGGTTTCCTTAAAAACATTAAGCAGCACAACCGTTTTCAACATTAATAATAATAATAAATGTTTCTTGAGCAGCAAATCAGCATATTAGAATGATTTCTGAAGGATCATGTGACACTGAAGACTCGAGTAATGATGCTGAAAATTCAGCATTGTATCACATGAAAAAAATACATTTTAAAATATATTACAATAGAAAACAGTTGTTTTAAATTGTAATAATATTTCACAATTTTACTTTATTTATTATCAAATAAATGCAGTCTTTAATGCAGTCAGAGACTTCTTTTAAAAAAAATCATACTGACCCCAAACATTTGAACAGTAGTGTATGTCAAATGAATCTGTTCTGAATGAATATTTAGGGCCTATTACTCCTACTGTTGTACTCACAGAGCGCGCTTTGACCCGTTTAGCACAGGCCTGCCTCTCGCTGGCTCCGGAGAGCAGGTACCAGGGCAGGAACGTGATGACGGAATAAACCCAGACGACTGATCGAAAGACCTGCAGCAGGAGAGGAGACATGTCCTCCTTCAACTTCATCCTGAGAGGAACGAGAGATCGGAGGATGAGAAGACAGAAAGAAAGAGAAGGTAGTGATTTACTGCCCTCAGAACCACACTAGCTATAGCTTGGACTATTGTCCTCCACTCACTTTGTGCTGTTCTTTACTGTCCTCCAAGTATGTGATAGTATTCCTCTTCTTCTGAAGGTCTTACGGAGTTCTTCTGCGTTCTTGAAGTGTTTTAAGGTCTAGATGGTACTTGTTGGCCGTACTACTGCCTTTTGTCAAACCTGCTGGCTAAGAGGGCAACTTCTTGTTCCATTTCTTTTTCCCACTCTTGCTTCCTGCTATGACGGTGTGCAAAGCCTCCTGGGAATAAGGATGAGCTGTGGGGGAATACAAGCAGCAAAGAGTGTTCACACCATTCACTGTGCTTCATGGGAGTGAGTGGGCGCTAAAGAGTTCTTTGGTGTGATTTGCTCATTTCAGTTCCCTCATTGGTGGATTTTTTTTTTTGCAGAATCATGGGTAATGTCGTTTTTACCAGTCATTTTGTTGTTAAAAACAGTTGTTGAAATAACACGGACTGATTTAGGTTTAGGAAATGATGCTATCTAGACTCAAACTTACTCTACCCGTCTCTGACAGGGTCATTGTGATTTAACTGGGCATGGCTGGCAGACAGTGAACGCCGTGAGCTCAGACGACAAACAAGACAGGCTTTGTTGCTCTGGAAGGATGAAGCTCACACTAAAACAGTGTTCTGTTTGAGAGGAGGATATGCTTATGAATACATGTGTGTGTTGAGGAGGGGAGAGATGGGGGGTGGACGAGCATATCCAGAACATGAAATACAAACGGATATTTGGCCAATTTCTGATATCCCAAAATAAAGACTGACCTGATATACCAGTGGCCCATATGATAGAATAAGCAGTGTTGAACTTAAAAATGATGTTGGAAATAGGTCAATAATTCTCAAGTGCAACCCCCCTAAACCCCTCTGGGAAGATGCACATTTTACAGATAAACACAACACTCTTGTACAAGAAAAAGCAAAGGATGAAACAACCCCTTTCCCATTTTCTTGCTGGGAAAAATACAAGCTGCAGATTTTTTCTCTGGCTTTGCTACTTTAGAGGAAGGTCAAAATGAAAATCCAGGATATAGACGTTCTCAAATATCATCTACTCAGCAGAAACGTGCTCTCCTTGAAGCTTCAATTGTAGACTCCATCACAACAGAGGTTTGGAGGCAGTCAGAAGTTTATCAGGTCAGGTCACTTTGCATTTCTAGAAAGCAGGGTGGTCTATAAAATGCCAATATATGATATATAATACAACTTAATGATAGCACATGAGACCCTGAAATGATTACATGAACATTTGAAAAACAGAAAAATTAGATTTTGAAGTATGTTGTGAACCTGACAACATTTGAGCCCATTGACTTTTATTGTATTGTAATTGACATTTCTCAACATCTTCTTTTATGTTCCACAGAAGAAAAGTCATATAGGTTTACAACAACATGAGAGTGAGTTAATGATTTTTGGGTGAACTATCTTACAAAAAATTCCAATATTGCAACACAAACTCTTTAACATTCCTCTATGTGAGGAAAAATAGACTTCTTAAACTACTTGTGGATAGTGGATTGCAAGCAGAATGTTGCTGTGATAAACATCATATGGTAAAGTCGTTGGCCTCAAGCTGTGTGAAAGGGTTGAGTATGGAGCAGCAATAACAGATAGCACATTCCCTGACTCCCAAAAAAATCCCAGACATATTCGCCTGGAGACCAGTTGCATATGGACGTGAAAACCTTTTCCGGCCAGAGGAATGTCACAGACTAAAGAGACGTGTATTATGAAGACATGACTCTAACGTTCACATCTCTCTCCCAAGTCCACACAGTCCATTTATAGAAACTAAGCTGCAAAAACTAGGTCGTTCAGAAATCAGTTGTGTCATAAGCATTAGCACATTAACATATGAGGAGTTTGACCACTATGTAAAGGCCTATTCACTTATCAACAAATATTCTGATGGACAACCATGTGAAATATACAGAATGAGGTTAGTCAATCATAAAAAAAAAGTATCCATCTCATTTTCCATGGATCCAAAGCATCCATTTCTTATTTTTTAGAATTCATTAATGAACAGAAAGTTTGAAGAACAGCATTTCTTTTTAAAAATGAGTAACATTACATGATGTTTAGTAACATTACAAATGTCTTTTCCCTGTCATTTTTGATCAATTTAATGTGTCCATGCTGAATTAAAGTATGAATTATTTTAAAAACATTTTACTGACCCCAAACTTCGGAACAGTAGTATTATTATGAAATTACAAAATTAGGCCAGAAACTTGAAACATAACATTCATTCTCACTATGACTTATCAGTCAATAGTGAAATATATAGAAGTGACGTGACATGTGGCCAAGTATGGTGACCCATACTCGGAATTAGTGCTCTGCATTTATCCCATCCAAAGTGCACACACACAGCAGTGAACACACACCCGGAGTAGCCAATTTTTGCTGTGGTGCCTGGGGAGCAGTTGGGGGTTCGGTGCCTTACTCAAGGGCACCTCAGTTGTGGTACTGAAGGTGGAAGACCACCTACAATCCCTGCCGGTACGAGACTCGAACTCGCAACCTTGGGTTACAAGTCCGACTCTCTAACCATTAGGCCACAACTTCCCCAATATAAGGGGAAGGAAACATAGCTATCAATTCATAAAAAAGCAATATTTCTAAAAATCATTTCCAGATGGAAAGGAAGTGGCTGAAGATGGCATCCTGAACTTTAAAAATAGCAAATGTGCATCTATTAACTTAAAGGCTCTAGCTGTATAGTTGTTTATTATTATAATTGCTTACTATAATGGGAGGGATTTCATTCTGACAGGTTGTGATGTGCCGTGCCAGACATATCTCGTGTAGACAGAGTAAGTAAAGGGTGGAAAATGGCCAATTCAGAATTTAAACATGTACAATTTAAAAATACAGAGGTCCCAAAAATGTATTGGGTAGTGGACGCTAAACCCGAATAAAAATAGCAGTTATCATTTAGCAACCAATGACTCCTTATTGATGTGTAGAAATTCTAAAATGTATTTTTATGCATCAAAATATTTAGCTTAAATCCACATTTACAACTCCAAAATGCTGGATGGGCATAACCAGGTAACGCCAAACCACTTCTACCATTGAAATATGTTTAACAAATGTGTAATCATCCTCTGTACATTCACTCTAAATGGTTTCAATCCATATTTCATAAGGCCCAATACTGGTGATGGACTAGTGCATCTGAATGAGGCACAGTAGTTAGTTATTAGATGGTCATCTGAGCAGCAGTCAATGTATGAAGATCTTCAGCCAAGCTCAGGTATTAAATATCATCTCTCCTGAGCAACCTGATCCAAACTCACCTGCACTGTCTGCCACAACACAGAGCTGAAAGAAAGAGTGTGCGTTGCTCAAGGGCACGATGTGTACAGATCACCTGCATTAATTTAATACCTGTAACTTGAATGCTTTAAAATGTCTACTTAATCATGCTTGCTTTATTAATATTCATGATTGAACGAGTGAAAAAAATCCCACTGACTTACACCGAAGGACGGACCGAGAAATAATCAACCAGCCAGAACATGCTAGAAACTGCATATAGCAGAGTGCAAATAACCACTCAGAACACATTAGCTACCAAATAGCAACACCCTGGTGACCACTCAACAGCCTAGCATTGTGATGTTGAGTTTCGCACGGGCAAGAACCAACATGATTTGTGTGTGAATAACTGAGCACACTAAAGGCCAGTGACAAATGTGCCATCTTTAACACGGAGAGGAGGAACCAGTAAAGGGGACTTAACTACTAACAACAGAGGCTTAAAGTGAAAAAACAAAACATTTTTGGAAAGTTTCTCTTCCTTGTTCCTCTTCATGAAGGGGGTCAAACTCCCCCGCACAAAAACACAGACAACGGTTGCAGAAGTGAAGGAACAGGAATATCTTCCAGACACACCTACCAGGAATTCTAATCAGAGCCCCATCATTCATTACCCATAATCCCCTTTATACACCACTTGAGGAACCAGGGTGTGTTCGGACCTGTTCAGCTGGTCCATCACCTCGTGCTCAGGGTGTGAGAATAGAGGACATTAGTCATGCACTCATGTACCGGGACAATCATGAAGAATCCAGCCCATAGGGAAGGAGCAAATCAATTCACACTCAAGAACTGCTGAATACTCGAACACTCACAATCTATGATGCATTTTAAGTATGTAAATCGTGTTTCCAGTGGCAGCATAAACCATCATTGCGCGCTCTACAAACCTGAAGATCACACTGAAATCTCTTTGTAATCATGCTTGGTGCATCTTTTTCTGCTTGTAATGTGTTTCTGAAATAAATGTCATTAAATGCATCTTGCTTATAACGATTTATAGCGTTACAGGGATAGTTTTCCCAAAAAAATGAAACCCTCTTGTCATCACAAACCCTCAAGACTTTGATTAATATTCAAAAACACAAATTGAGAGTTTTTATAATTTTTTATAACCAGAAATGTTATAAAGGCTTTGTAAAAAGGAGCCGACTTGTTTTATTAAAAAAAGGCCCTCTAACACTAGCATTCCCTATTCTAGCTACTTGTTTTCTTTTGATTTATTATTAAAAATCAAACTTGCTACGTGTACTGCGTTAGGCTAACCGAGACTTCACAGCACTTACATATTATTGCCCTTTTGTTGGTTGAGGATTATTCCTCATTGTAAGTCGGCTTTGAAAAGCTCCTGTGAATGACTAAATGTAGGGTGACCTACGGGCATTTCTAAGGACGGGTCTGGCAAGATTCTTATTGCCTAAAATATCTAGGCTTTGGCTTTGTTTGCGTGTGCAGACCGATCGGTGTATGATATCAAAATACCTCGAGAGCATTTTGAAAGCATAAGGAACCGTCTGTATGGTATTTTGATGTCATACACCGATCGGTCTGCACATGCAAACAAAGCCAAAACCTAGATATTTTAGGCAACATAGAAATCCTGGCCAGGACGTGTCCTGGGAAAATGGCACGTATGGTCACCCTAACTAAATGTGAATGTAAATAAAAGCCTAAATTAAATCTGTTTATCATACAAAGCAATTACATCACTTCCCAAGACTTGGATTAAACCATATGCTCAGTTCATATGGATTTGTTTTACGGTGCCTTTACAACCTTTTTGGATCTTTTATGTTTTGGTGCCTCGACTTTCCATTGAGGGAAAGAAAGCTCTTAGGTTTCATCAAAAATAACGTCTTATGGGTTTGGAACAACATGAGGGTGAGTAAATGACATAATTTTCATATTTGTGGATGAACTATTCCTTAATGGTTCACCCAAAAATACCGTCACCATTCACTCTCTCACTATACCATTCATATACACTTAATTGTGTTTTGGGGTAGTTTGACAACCAGTGTTTACTTACTGACTTTCATTGCATGGAAAAGAAAATCATCTTAAATAGTAACCTTTACATTTCTGGTTGAAGCATCCATTTCAATTGTGGCAATATCGTGGATTGTGAGCAGTTATTAAGCACCAGTGTGTTTTGGACTTCATTAGAATGTCAAGACACAGAAGAACACGGTTGAGTAACAAAGATTTGATGCACCTAAAATAATAGATGGAGGCTACTCTTGAAGAAATGACAATGATTGGTGTATAACATGAATATGCTATGCATATGGATGAAAAATGTATGTTCCTATTAACATACATACATACATAAGTCTAGCCCGCTAAAGCCTTATCATAAGAAACCTTCTCATTATCATACAATTTCAAGTTCAAGTCCAGTCATCTAGTGCCTAACCTGCATGGTCACCATTCAAACACACTGCATTTGCAGATACTTATTCTTAGTGCTGGCCTTCAACTGACAGCACATAATCCAGCAGGATTATCTCAAAGCATGTCAACCCACTATCTTCCCCATCACCCACAACAAACTGCAGTCCCATGCCACCAGCACACTCATTTAAGCAAAACATCTTCTTCATGACAAAATATGCTCATCTGCCTTTCCATAACACAGAGAATCTAAGCTGATGGGGTGTGAAATGTGTAAATGTCATGTTTGTTGATGTGAGATTGTGTGCTTAGTGTGCATGCAGGTGTATGGAGTACGAGAGATGTGCATGATCATAGCTAAAAAGCACAACATATTTTGTATATGAATGCGTGTGTCATTGCAGGCTGGGAGCAGAAGAGGCCTGAGAGATGATCAGTATCAAGAGATTAATGCGATGTCATCCATATCCTTCATTCCTCCGGTTGCGAGGTGTCAGAGCATGCAACCCCGAGTAATAACACGCACGATGCTTTGCTATATGCATGCGTCTTTCACATGTAAATCAACGTTCTCCGCGCGCATCTGCACCGCACGACCCGCACAGACAATTAACACTCACCTTATTCTTCCAAGATGACGCCGCTGATTCAGTTAGACTCGCAACATCCTATTTAAAATGGTCAAATGTATTATAGAAGAGCTAGACGCGGCAAGTACAGAGCGATGATTGTTATTTTTTTTCTGGGTCGGTGTATATTGCGATCGCTGACTCGCGCCGGCCGTCGCTCTCAGCCCGGAAGTGATGGAAGCGTTGTCATGGCAGGGGCCGGTTTCCCCGTGCTCCCATTGGCTGACGCCTGGTGGCGCGTGTTGGAGGCTGGCGTGACATCACGCTCGGGTTACCAGCGGTCATGGTGGTGATTTATTTTATTTACATACAATTGCATTGATGTTTGTTTTATGTATTTATATTTTGCGGTCCATCGAGCCTTTGTGAAGTGAATTTTAGCGGTCGAGGGGAATGGTGATGTGTAAGAATGGACAGCGTCATTGGTTCTTTTGTTGACTCGATGAGAGCAGCGCTGCAGCGCCCCGAACAGCTGGCACGCGGCTATCGAGGAGAAGTTCGAGTCATTTCCGCGAATTGATTCTTTTGAACAGTTCATTTCAAAGAACTGGTTCAAAAAAGCGATTCAGTTATTCATTACGTCACCTGACATCCCAGCGTGGCGTGCTCTAAAAAAGTTATACTAAAATTAATTTATATATCATGGCTGAGTAATATATCTGTTTCTTCTCACCAGACGTGGCCGTGGTTCTCGGTTTAATGGATCAGTGAGTTGTTCACTCGAGAACGGATTCAGTCAACGAATTTTCCAGACTGGCTTTGTGAATCGGTTCAATCCACGATTGAAAAGATCTGGCTCAGAAGAATGAGTCATTCACATTAAGCGATGTCGCTAGAGCAGATTCCCATTTAACGGTTCTGTGAATGTCAGGTTCAAATATCCCCTCATGTAAACTGAAAAAGTATCTTAAATAATATTACGAAGGCGTAAGGAGTTGAACGGAAAGGTGTGTTTTTCTTTACGTTTCAGGTAACTTGGGAAAGGTGAGAGTTTCCCCTTCAATTCACACAGGCGCCGCTGGTGTAGTGGTATCATGCAAGATTCCCATTCTTGCGACCCGGGTTCGATTCCCGGGCGGCGCATTACTTTTTAAAAATAGAGTAATTGACAAATTATACAAAAAAAAAAAATCCCCTCGGTAGTTTATTTGTGTTATTATAAGCGCAAAACGGCTTTGCTGTATGAAAAATGAATTTATAGAAGAACAAATATTACATGTCTTGACTACCTGAAAGTCATAAAACCTAAAGACTATTTTTTACTATTTTAGTTGGTTTTAGATGGAGTAGCCTATAGCACACTGCACCAAAAAATGTCATGTCAATAAAAAATATTTCATGTCAGTTACTGTATGTTCATGCAGAATCAGAAGTATAGTCAAAGTTCTACTTTTTAAATATGCAAAAACAAACAAACAACAATACTGTTGATGACAATTAAACATGCCGTTAAGGTGTTTCACTACAGCTTATTAAAAAAAAAAAAAACCAATTGGGTGTGTGGAATTATATGGTGCTCTGCCTCTGGTTGTCAGAAACAAACAAACCAAAACCATATAACATACACTGAATTAAATAAGAAATAAAAAATAATTACAAATAACAATTAAATAGAAATGTAAGAGTATTGACACAATAAGCAGTAAGTGAGTCAAAGCGCACGCACACCTGTAGAGGTGCAAGTTTAAGGAAAAAATGTAAATCGAATTGAAAGAGAACAACTGCACACTCACTTAAGCATAGGCTATTTATTAACCAACGTTTCGGCTAGTAGCCTTTGTCAAGGTATATCAGTACCTATCAATACATATACCTTTACAAAGGCTACTAGCCGAAACAATACACAGTAAACACAAGCACTAAAGTGTTTATTTTGCACACCATGGGGTCCAGAAGTCTGATACCACCAGTGAAAATGTGTTTTCTTTTTCTTTTTCAGTCTAAAACATATTTTGTCTTTATTTCTAGGTTAAAAAAGGATTTTAAATCACAGATTTTTCAGTGTGGTCTCAGACGTTTGGTCCCCACTGTATACTTACCATTAAGAGCTTGCAGATTCAGGTTTGCAAAAGGCATTTTATGACTCTGTCCTCTTCCTGTCAAATACCATTACAAAATCATAAACACTCCTCATGTGAGAAATCAAAAAAGTCATCTGTAAGCTGAACGGTGTTACGTCATCAACCGGTTTCACCACACTCTTATAATTTAGCTAAGGATCACCATTGACTGTGAAACAGGTTTGGTATATATTTGTATATATGTGTTGGTAAAGTACACTCTTAAAAATAAAGGTGCTTCAAAAGGTTCTTCAAGCGATGCCATAGAAGAACCATTTTTGGTTCCACAAAGAACATTTCATTGAACATTTCTTTAAAGAATCATCTCTTTCTTGCGTTTTTATAATCTGAAGAACTTTCTTTCGCCACAAAGAACCTTTTGTGAAACAGAAAGGTTCTTCAGATGTTGAAGGTTCTTTATGGAACCATTTAGACAAAAAGGTTCTTCTATGGCATCGTGAAGCACCTTTATTTTTAAGATTGTAGTAACAGTAGTAAAGTATTGTCTTGTCTTCATATGTCCTTTAGGTGGCACACAGCACCATCACTTGGACAAGTCTTTTAGATGGAAGGCCTTGTTGCTGTATGGTCTATGGATTGAGGCCAGTAGAGGTCACTCACTTTATGGTCATGTAATTAGGAAATGCACCTGCTGCCTGAACCAACGGTGTGTTTGTTTAGATTTATTTACATTTACTGCATATTGTAATACAACTGTGAGTTATATGTCATTATCAAGGCATATGTTTACTTCACCGATGAATCTATGTCACTTCTGTGGAAAGGCCATAAAATGTATATTTTACTCCTGCAAGTGAGTTTGCAGTCTGATTTGGATATAAGGAGATAAAAAAATACCATCTACTGCAAAATGATGGCAGGAAAACATGTCTTTCTATTCAGTTGTCCTCGCGAGTTACGTGAAAAAACAAACGCACAGCATGACAGTGTAGTCGGATTCACCTGCTCTAATGAGTGATGCCTTCTTATGTCAGATTCATGAGCAGGTCATTGAAATTAATTGTTCAAAAAGACTTATGAACTACCTAGTTACCAGTTAAGTCGACGAATCCTTTACTGAATGAATTCGGAGCGGTTACTGAATCAGTCAACATCCGACTCACTGGATTCCAAGTTATTATTGAAGGAAGGTTTGTGTACTTATGTTATGACCAGCGAAGAAGAGGCTATGAAAGCCTATCATATAATAGCATTTTTCTTTTTTAAATTACAGATCAGCAGGGAAGAACCAAAAATATGCTGAAAGAAAACAAAAAGTTTTCTGAGATGAAAGCTAAAAAATGTTAGCATTTCATTTATCTGTGTTGTTTGAGCGGTTTCAAATGTGTTATTATTAGTAGTAGTAGAAGTAGTAGTACAATATGTTAAACATGCTTTATTTATTCAATTTGTTCAATTATCAGAATCCACATAAGATCAGAAAAAGTATTTGCTTTATGCATAAGAGGAGCAGAAAATGTATGTTATGTAAGCCAGATGTTATGTGTGTTTTTATGCTATTGATATTTATAGCCTTATATGCACTAGTGTCTAGCTTTACTGCGTGATTTAAATTAAAACTGTGACTTCAATCAATATAGCAACAATATGAGTAGTGGGAGCACAAACTCAGACTATAGAGAGAGAGGTAGGTGTAATAGGTGATGGGTGTGTTGTGATTTGTTTCATTTAAGAACAACAGAAGTCTATGGGAGGACACACTACTATTGGTGTGTTTGTATGTGTGTGTGTGTGTGTGTGTGTGTGTGTGTGTGTGTGTGTGTGTGTTTGTTCTGAGCCACTTCACCTCTCATGCCCACTTAACCTTCAGTGCTCTTTCCGTATGTTCAGTGGTGTCTGTTTACACACACTCAAGCCTGAACACATGTAAGTGACCTTTCAGCTTTGTACATGCCATTTTTTTGTGTCTGCCTGTGGCTCAATATGATTGTCAACTCAATATGATTGTAAGTGTTGCCCACTAGGATGCCTCAGGACATTTATAAGAGAGAAAAAAAGGTTCAATTAAGTACAGTAATTGTACATTTAAAATGTTAAATGTGATTTTATATACTACCATTAAATAGTTTGGGTCAGGGTTTTTTTTGTGTGAAAAGAATTTCAATTAAGTACATTAAATGTAAGTAATTGTACATTTACAATGTTAAATGTGTTTTTTTTTAAGTGACGTGTGGCCAAGTATGGTGACCCATACTCGGAATTAGTGCTCTGCATTTACCCATCCAAAGTGCACACACACAGCAGTGAACACACACAAACCATGAACACACACCCGGAGCAGTGGGCAGCCATTTATGCTTGCTCAAGGGCACCTCAGTCGTGGTATTGAAGGTGTGAGAGAGAGCGCCATACATTCACTCCCCCCACCTACAATTCCTGCTGGTACGAGACTCGAACCCGCAACCTTTGGGTTATGAGTCCGACTCTCTAACCATTAGGCCACAACTTCATATACTACAATTAAAAAATTTGGGGTCAGGTTTTTTTTGTGAAAGAAAATAATACATTTATTCAGTAAGTATCATTAAATGACAATAGGACTGGGAAGAATGATAAAGATAATAATGCTTCTGTTTCAGATTTCTTTTGAACTCTCTGTTCAACATTGATAATAATCAGAAATGTTTCTTGAGAAGTAAATCACCATATTAGAATGATTTCTGAAGGATCATGTGACATTGAAGATTGGAGTAATGATGCTGAAAATACAGCTTTGATCGCAGGAATAAATTCAATTTTTTAACATATATTCACATAGAAAACAGTTATTTTAAATTGTAATAATATTTCTCAATACTACTGTTTTACTATATTTTTGATCAAATAAATGCCGTCTTAGAAGATCTTCTTTCAACACATATAGTGAATCATTTTTCTCTTTGAGGTCTCTTTGAGGTCATCGTGTGAGACAGTCAGTGTGTGTGATGCTAGAGGGCAGATGAAATCTTTTTAAAAACTCTTTCATCTTTTTTGTCATGTCATGTGTGTGTCAAATTTGCTGATTACTGGCTGGACGACACAAGGGAACACACCTTCTGTTCTCAACCAGCAGCCTGAAGGTTGGTTCACACTGGTAAGATTGTGTAAGCTTTTCCACGACAGAATCACATTCTAATCCTAACACTGAGAATTTGATCTACAAGTTTTATTCAGGTGATCGTGCAAATGACTAGATTTTTTAATTTTTGAAGAGATGTGAGTGGTGATATGTGTAAAACCTGCCGTCATGATGCTAGGGTGTATAGTGTATGGTTGCTAAGGTGTTGTTAGGGTGTTCCGAGAGGTTGTTAGGGTGTTACTTACTGGTCCAATATTCTGGTCTCTGATAAGTCCCTACTACAATGTGTCTTTGGGATTTTTTTGCCTTGTTTTATTTTGACCACCATTCCTAAAAATAATAGCCAAACAAGCACCACTAAAAATCCCTTGACATAATACTAGGTATTAGTGAAGACATATAGTTATGGTGAGGTAAAGAGTCATTCAAGCACAAGTCTTGATACTCCTCTCTCACTTTTTTCATGCAATGATACATTTTGAGATTTTGGGCTATTTTTGCTTTTATAACATGTCTTCTTTCAGACTAGTGGAAAGAAAACCTCCAAAAATTAACTTTTAAGTGTTTATTTTATTACACTTTATGAATCTGTGTCTGTATTACAATTACAATACATACCCCCGGTTTCACAGACAAGGTTTAAAGGGATAGTTCACCCAAAAATGAAAATGTGATGTTTATCTGCTTACCCCCAGGGCATCCAAGATGTAGGTGACTTTGTTTCTTCAGTAGAACACATATGATGATATTTAACTTCAACCGTTGCAGTCTATCAGTCGTATAATGCATGGCAATGTAACAAAGTCTATGAGAGTAAAAAAAAACATGCATAGACAAATCCCAATTAAACCCTGCGGCTCGTGACGACACACATTGATGTCCTAAGAAACGAAACGATCGGTTTGTGCCAGAAACCGAACAGTATTTATATAATATTTTACCTCTAATACACTACTATGTCCAACTGTCTTTGAGCGCGCGCATGGCATCCGGTGTGTGAGGTGTGTACGTGCTCTGGCGTACTTTACGTTAATGGGTGGTTTGATATCAGCCGAAGAGCCACACCCAATTCATGCGTCAGGTTCAGAAGTTGGGAATACGGGAATCACCATCCCGAATTAGTTCGCTCGAGGAACGTAATCTTTTAGTTTTTAATTCGGTTGAACAATCCTGATAAGCGCAAGTAAGTACCATTTTGGTTAGCCGTCGTACCTACAATGTTTGTGCATTGTGTAAACAATGAGTGACGTATACTCGCGAGAGATCACTTCCGGCGCTTGCCTGAGTGCGTACACACCTCACGCACCGGAAGTCGTGTGTGCGCCCAAAGACAGTTGGACATATTGGTGTATTAGAGGTAAAAACATTTTTTATAAGACTGTTCGGTTTCTTCTTACTGTTCAATGTGTCGTCACGAGCCGCAGGTTTAATTTGGATTTGTCTGTGCATATTTTAGATTTTGTTACCATTGCCATGCATAATAAGACTGATAGACTGCAACGGCTGGAAAATCATCAAATGTGTTCTACTGAAAAAACAAAGTCACCTACATCTCGGATGCACTGCGGGTAAGCAGATAAACATCACATCTTAATTTTTGGATGAACTATCCCTTTAAGCCTAGTCCCCGACTAAAATGTAAATCTGAGCTTTTTCAACCTGAAAGAAACTTGCACTGACTGATCATAAAATATATCAGTTCCTTTGTTTTGTCTCAATATGCACACCAGTAATGTGTTTTCTAAGGCACATTTATAAAAAATGTTTTAAAATCCTAACTGAGCTATGGCCTAGTCCTGGCTTAAGCTAAGCCCCGTCTGTGAAACCAGGTCATAGTATTTTTAAAAGCCATCTTCTCCAAATTAGTTTTTTTCTCCGGTACTGAATCAGAAATGTCCACTTTATAGTCCAATTATCTATATTCTGAAGGTTTTTACAGAGGTATTTGATCATATATCATTTGCCTGGTTAACGTAACTAAAATTACGATTATTCTATACATATAGAACATAAATATACTCCTAAAAACATGTTGAAAAAAATTACTTTTTTTCCTGGCTTTTGTCAGTATTTTCTGATTTATGGAGTTATAAAAAGAGAAATTCAAAATTCTCCTTCGGCAAACATTTAATATGCCAAAAAAATAAAACAAAAATTATCCAACATTATTCAATGTTCACATTTCTGTTCTAGAAATGTATGCAAATGTGTGCATATTTAATTAGACAATGCCTCAATTGCGTATTACACATTTCAGAAAACTTGAAAATGTAATCAATAGGGGAGGTGAGGAGATATCTATTCAAATTTCAGCCTATTCACCTGTGGTGTTTTGCCTTAATAATATATTCCTTATTGTTGGAGGTAACCTGCAGTGAAAGTCAAGCGTACTGACTTCCAACTTGTGAGGAACTCTGAACTTTTTAACTGAACAAGCGGTTTGAGACGCACGAGGGCAGATTCCTCTGCGTTCGGGACAAGCGCGGGTGGGGAAGAATGCCTCCATTGAGACCCTGAGCTTCAGCACAGCCTCTCTTTGAGGTCCAGTTGGGCTTAACATGTTTAAGACCAGAGAAGGATTAGAGAACAAAAAGATCCTTCTCTGCCATCAAAGAGGATCTTCTCCGGGACTCATCTAACCACTCTCCATGCCTGCCCGCAGGTGTGAGCGAAGGCGAGAGAGAGGAGCAGAGTTATAGGGAGAGAGGAGGGGTGCAGATTTCAAAGGTAATCTTTAACTCTAAGCCCGGCAGACTGGCTGAAACAGACTCCCTCCTCCCAGTCTGAGCCAGCAGGTTGTCCATCCCTCCCAGTGGGTTCGCCGCTCCTCCAGTCGCCGGCATTCTTCCTGCCCTTTTGTTCCGAGGGCACTGAAGTGGCTGTATTCATGGCCGGGCCGAGCCGAGGAGAGAGGAGGATTTTGCATGACCTAGAAAGGGGGTGACTTTAACTCGAGACCTCTAAGTCTCTTCCTAAAACAACACTGCCTTGAAATAAATACCTGCTTTGTTCCAGCATCTCTTTCAGGGCAGCGGCGGGCAGGCTATTAACACAAAAAGAGGGCCGTCCAGGAGAGAGAGTCCGCTGTGGTCAACAGACATGATCTCAAAACAGACTTGTGTTGGCGTATAGATGACCTTCTCTGAAAGTCTACGCTTAAGGAGCACACTTTGTTTGATTAAACTCCCCTCGGATAACATGGGATACTGTCTTTTGAAGCCTGGATTGTTGATCGTCAGCTTTTGTGAAAAATTCAGAGGCATTACCAAGAGTTTTCTGGTTTCTGGTTCTGTGCTGGACTAAGCAGCTTCACTTTTATGCTCTTTTTGCTTTCTGTTTGTACATGTATAGACACTTACAATGTAGCTTACAATACAGATCAACTGGTAGCAACACCAAGGTTTTGGGTTTGATTCCCAGGGAATATACATAATGATGCTTATAGCCCAGTTGACTTCTAATCCATCGTATCGTGCCTTACATGATAGAAACATACATAAGCTGTTATCAGTTTTGTTTGACATGCAATAAAAACAACTGTTTTCAGGATTTGTCATAATGAAACAGATGTTGTGGCATTGCAGCTAACACTCAGGCTTTGTAGCAGGATGCTAGCGGGCCATCTCAACTGTGTCCTTGAGCAAGACAATTAACCTCAGTTTGCTCCATGGGGATTGTGTCTATATATCACTGATCTACTTAGAAGAAAAGCTTCTGCTAAGTGACTACTTGCTTAACTTTCGCACGTGAGTTTAAAATATTCTAGCTGAGCCCCCAGCTTGAGTTTTTTTTAGGCGACCGTTATTTTAGAATGTATCGCCTTATTGTTTCCATGGCGACGCGTCATGCTTGTCATGTGACACAACGCAGCCACAATAGATCTGTATGATGCTTTTATTTCGTTTTTCCTGTTTTATTCAAAATATTCACAAGCATGCTCTCTATGTTATGAAATATCTGATATTCCGATTCTGAAATATGTGAATCTATTTGGTAGTTTAAACACTTGATCTACACCGGGTGATGGGCGCCGTCATGTTAGTTCGTGCTGAATCCGAGCTGTGGGATTTACAACACGCAAATCAATGATCTCCTACCGAAACACGTTAAAGTAGGTCTTCGGTAAACTGGGAGAAGAGCAGAGTAAACGTAATAGTTACCTACACAATCTGTATATGATATCAATAAAACATGTCGTCAGATTATATTTGTAAGGATCATTATTGCCGTTTCCATAGACATCAGCGTTAGTATTTTTTGTACATGTTGAGGTGAACAGTACAAAGACTTTTTGTCATTTTCGTGTATTTCACTATCAAGCACATGCTGTTCTTAAAGAGTTCACCCAAAAGTAAAATTATGTCATTACTCACCCTCACATCGTCCCAGTCATGTATGCATTTATTATTTTTTTTGGCTGAACATAAAATAGTTTAATTTCCCATTGACTTCCACTGTATTTTTGTCTGTACAATGGAATTCAATGGGACCCAGAGGCGTGCCCACTCAGATTTCTGAGCCAAGTGGATTTTAATTTCATCTTCCAAAAGACAAAAAATAGCCAAATAATATTTTTTATATTTGATACAATCACACCTGTGATTAGCTCGTTTTATTGCGGCACACCATCAGCTTCTATTCAAATCACATCGTTTAAGCAGAGACACAACGCGTTTGTACAAAAAGAGGATAAAAGAAGGGAAAAGGGGCGCTGCATTATATCCAATCACACACGATTCCGTTGAGCTTATACGCTGACCATCAGAGACTTTTCAATGAGTCCATCGCTGAACGCGGTGTTTTGTTCACTTGCTTGCTGACTGTGCAGATGTGCATACGAATGTAAGATATTCATTTCGCAGTGTAAACAGCTTCAGTGATCTAAATGGGAGTTTTTGAGAGTCTGGCTAAACTGAAGAGTAAAATGTTCTTTGGTAATTTAAATGTTCTTTGCTCTCTGTAAAATGAAAATGTTATAGCCTAATATAGTAACTTACAATAATGTCAGTCGTATTAACATATTTTTGTCAATGAATGACCCCTATCTGGTAAGGCTCTTAAAGGGGTCATATGAGGCTGCTAAAAAGAACATTATTTTGTGTATTTGGTGTAATGAAATTATGTTTAAGGTTTCAAAAAACACATTATTTTCCACATACTGTATATTATTGTTTCTCCTCTATGCCCCCCTTTCTGAAACGCATCGATTTTTACAAAACTAATTGTTCTGAAAAGCGAGGTGTGCTCTAACTGGCCAGCTATCCAGTGCATTGTTTTTGGGGCCGAATTACTCAAGCGTGTGACGGAAATGTTACACTACTTAACATATTGTGATGCCGTGTCCCGGCACGACGACAAGAAACCATTAAAACCCATTATAAACGAGGCATTCGTTTGCATCCAGTGGGGACATAATTATGGATTATAAGTATTTGTACTGTCTTTTTACGCGTTGCGTGGCATCGCGCCGCATAAACATAAAACCAAATCTGCATTTGTGATCGGAGAAACGACAAAAAACAAGCATTACTCTACACTGCTCAAAACTCGAGTTTGAATCATGTGGCAAATTCTTTAAATATAAAAAACGTACTTACAGTGTTTGAGTCAGAACAGCCGGTATTGTAGTTTACTCTACCAGGATCAGGAAACGGTCCCCCATAAAATGTGCTGCACACATCTGAATGTTTGGGTTGAAGTGTTCTGGACGTTGTTGTAAATACAACTTAACACCTGATTTCTAGTCGTGTCCATTTTTGAAGACCAAACAAAGTAGTTTCACTTACACAACGAAACACAGCGGCACACACGCGCCTAGATTGAGCGGGGGCCGGGGCCCCCCCCCCCCCCCCCCCCCTAGAGTGGGAACGGCCGAGGGCTGAGTGAGCGAAGGCCGGTGGGCTTGAGAATGGCGCGGCTGGCGGACTTTGGGGGGCGTGTTAGAACGATCCGTTTTAGGTAGATGTGGCTCGACTCTTAACTTTTTAAAGAATATCTCTTTGGATTTGAAACTTTAGTCTTAGCAACTTTACAATCTTCTTTGCAACCAAGAGCTTGTAACACTCCAAAGAGAAAGGAAAAATGGAAATCGCATCATATGACCCCTTTAAAAAAACGGGCTTATTTATGTGTAGTTTAATAGATTACACTACTTACTCTACTTTGTCACCCCAAATAACATCTGGGCAAAACGGCATTTTACTTACAACGTTTGGGAATCGAGATATTCCTGATATAGTTAACACGTTTGGAAATATTTCGAATAAAAAGGAAAAAAATAAAATAAAACATAAGCCTATATCAGTTATACAGTGCTATAGTGGCTGCTGTGTCACATGACGCATAACGATCCATCCCCCCTCATGACCCCCTGGATGGGAACCCAACTGTTTGGTACCAACTTTTCTTCAAATGGAAGTCAATGGGAACTAACTGTTGGTTACAGCTTTCTCCTTCAAAGGGAAACCAAAACTATTGGGTTTCCAACATTTTACAAAATCTTCTTTTGTGTTCTGCGGGAAAATGAAAGTCATACAGGTTTGGAAAGACACAAGAGTGAGTAAATGATGACAACATTTTCATTTTTGGGTGAACTATCCCTTTAAAACAGACTAACGGCTGATACAGAAATAACTTTCCGGCATTAAATCACGAAACTGATTTCATGTCTAAGTGCTGCACATCCCCTTGCAAAAGTTGAGCTTACATCAATATAATCCATTACACATTTGAAAAACACACTGCAACTTGTGATATTGACAGGAACTGCTCTCCTGTCATTGACCTTGTGAGGACCTCAATAGCTTCTTAATGGACTCTCTCTCTTGCTCTCGCTCTCTGTGTGTGTGTAAGAAAACCAGCTGACAGAATGTGCAATAAAGATTGCATGGATTAACTCTTTTATTTTTGTAATATGTATGTCATATTTGATGATTACTGGCAGAAGAACACAAACTGGTCGTGCATTTTATTCTGTATCATTTTGAAGCTGTAGTTCCAGTCTGAAAATGATCTTTTAACCTCTGGCATAGGAAGATGTATGGCACAGTAGCCTCAGTTCAGTTTACAATTAACTGTGTATGTTTCAGGAATCTAGATGTGAAAAGACAAGCATTGTTTAGCTGGGTGTGTGTGTGAGATGTTTGCAGTGAGAGATCATCCCAGCCCCGAGGCTCTCTTTAAAACACAGATAGTCCCAAACAACGCCTTTCTCTGCTCTTGTGAAGGAGCGTTGCAGGGGTAAAACACAGGACAGAGAGATTCACAATCTAATATGATCCAGACATTAAGACACTAAAGTGATGTGTTCGTGCCTTTGTGCAATTGAGTGGAATGTTGAGTGGAATGTTTTGGTCTGGAAAAGACAAATGCATTTAGACAGATGAGTCTTTTTTTTCTTTGTGGTGTCATTTGGAAATTAAGTAAAGACTTAGCATGAAGGTTATTGGCCAGTTACCCTGAAACTAACAGAGAACACACACTCACACACAAACAATAGGTTACACAAGTAGGTGAAAAGCTTGATATTTGTATTTAATTTTTATTTTTTTATTTTATATGGGTCTTATTAAGATTTAGGTCCCGCTTAATTTGAGTAGATATTTTAAGTAAATCAATAAATCAAAGTTTTAATCAGGAACAATGTATTAAATTGATGAAAATAAAGTACATCAAGACTTTTTACTTGTTTACACAAAAAAGTCTAGTTCTTTTTAACTCTCTATTCATCAAATTTTTTTTGACAAAAATGTATCACTGTTTCCACAAAAACATTACTGTTTTCAACATTGATAATAATAAGAAATGTTTATTGGGCAGCATATTAGAATGATTTCTAAAGGATCATGTGACACTCAAGACTGGAGTAATGGCTGCTGAAAATTAAGCTTTGCATCACATTTCTGTCAGGACCACTATCGTCAAAATGATAGATACTTAGCATAAAGTTTGGTTTGGTGGTATGGTTCTGTTCTAGGCAAAAAACTCCCTGCCCATCCATGCAGCCTGTCATGAATAAGCAGGGAGAACAGCAATTATAACCCCCCTAGGGTGAACAGAACAAGGCAGATATCATTAACGTACTTAATGATATTTAAGTGTAACAACATTATTATTCAAGATAAAAGGAGTCTGATTAGCAAGGAATATCAGAAAGCCAAGTCCTGACTGTGGCGAAAGGAGGAGCTGGGGATGGAGGAGGGTAATTTGCTCCTGAGCAAGCTGAAAAGCTGCTGAATAATACTGAATAGAGCTTATATACTGTATGCCGCGATAGGTGTCGTATTCCTATAGGTAGATGTGATCAGCTGAGAAGCTTGACTCACATGACCTACCAGAACTAACGCTAACGCTTAATTTAATAAATTACATTCACAATATGTTATACTTTTATTTTACATTTTATTTTATTTTATTTTGATTTGATCGTATCAAGGTCTTGGTCCTACTTTACAATTTATGAAGCGGGAACATACTTGTTACATTTTTTACACCTCAAGGTGGCGATGTTGACTTTGTATGTAACGAATGTTACTGTAGTTGTAGAAAAAACTGCTTTCGGGTGATAGCATTATATATTAGTTTATTAAATTGTTACTGTTATATATTATAATTCCTTGTAAATGTACCCTGTTTCCTTTAACTTTAAATGCAAAACAGTCCTAAGTGGGTAGATTACATCAATTGAACTTTTAAGACTAGCCTATATTCTGATTAAATGAACGGAAACGGTCACGTGAGCGCAGGGTGGCAGCCAAGAGGGTGTGAATCTCCCGTGTTGAGCGCGCAGGAGCTGTCCGACAGCAGAGGTGCTGAAATCACACACAGGTCGCTAATTATCCCCACTCACAGATCCCAAAACACTAGCGCTTACCTTAACTGCTGCATGCATGCATGCAATAAATCAATAATTATAACGAGCTAGTTTCAGTGCACTTCTTTACTAAAAACTTGTATATGTGTATGTGAAGGTGACAGCATGAGTCGTCAGTTTTGTTCATCTCAGGTAACTTTTTGGTTAACTTTTCACTCTTTGTTGATGTAGCATTTGTTTGTGGAGAGAAAATGATAAAGAACTAAAGAAAAAAGAAAGAAAGAAAAAAGTGTTTAGACACTCAAGCCACACCTGCTATGGCATATCATTGCATTATATAACCAAAGATGTTATTGCATTGGAACCATAGTTCCACGCACACACACAACTGAAATAAAAATTAACAAATCAATGCAGCCTTGGTGAGCATAATTCCACTTTATATTTTGTCACTGACTGCAATGACATTCATACAGAGGAATGCTTTTTTGGCCACTGTTTCTTATTTGTTTCATGCGCCCTCTGGTGGACAGAAGTATATTAAACATAAAGAGTCTTTGAGAGCTCTTGAATCTTCATAACTCTCGGGCTTACCACCTGTTGAGAGAAGCGCTACTGGTTGCCGTGATCACCTGAGAGCGATAATGCCGGAGCACTGGCCCCGGGGCCAAGGTTCACCGCGGGGGCAATAAACTCCCTTTCCCCCTGCCATCATGTAAAGACATTACCGTGCCCCGCGGCCCTCACTACAAACGCTTCATTTCCAAAGGCTCTCTGCCTCTTACTGGGTCACTTTATTTACCCTGTGTCATGCAAAATTCTTAATTTCCTTTGAATCCCAGCGCCACTGTATTGCCTTGAATTACCTATATTCATTACCACCATTGAATTAGTACCATCGAGCACTTCACGGTTTACAGTGGCTCAATATGACATTAGTCGAGACTGTTAAACTCATTAGCGAATACTGATAAGGGTTAAAGGTGGGATAGTTGGCATTTTTATCTGTCAGAAATTGATAGGCCTACAAAGAGCAAAAAAAACAACAAAAAAAGTAAACGAAATGAACGAAACGAAATGTAATGAAAATGTTTTTATTTTAATATGAAATAATAATAATACACTTTAATTAAACAATAACACTATTATTGTCATTGGTATTATTATAATTTTAATTAATGACTGTTTCTGTTTTTCTTTGAAAACAATTTAGTCTTATAGTTTAGTGACAAATGCTTCAGTGATCACTTTACCTCTCTAAAATAACAATAATAAATAAGTGCATGAATAAATCAATCAATCAATCAATCAAACAAACAAACAAACCGGTATCTCATCTCAAAATTGTTGGCAATTCTTGTAAGTGTTGCTGTGAGCTGAACTCTAAACGCGTTTAACATGAGAAGGAAACTGCTAACAGCCATCCCTTTATAGTTATTCTAATGAACCGGGGAAGTAAATAAAGTCATCACGACAGCAAGACTCCATTGTGAGGAGAAGTATTATTGAGTAGTTTGTCACTTTACTGTAAGAGCGATGTGTTTCCCACAGCAGCTCGAGCTGTAAATATTTACTTAAGCATTAGACAGTGAGGTGGGAGGTTTTACATGAGTTAAAGACTAGTTCGAGCGTTTCCTATGAGCTGGTTTGTTATTCATGTCACACACACCACACACCACACACACACACACACACACCACACACCACACCACACAGGTTTGTTTTTGTGAAAAGTGGGGACATCCCATTGGCATAATGGTTTTTATACTGTACAGACCGTATATTCTATTGCCCTACACCAACCCTACACCTAAACCTACGCCCCAACAACCCCCCTTACAGGGACTGTGCTATTTCAGATTTCAATACCTCCATTCTGTGTGATTTTTTATAAGCGTTTTGAAAAGTGGGGACATGGGGTAAATGTCTGAAAGTCACCTTCTCCTTGTAATACCTATGTTATACCTTTGTCATTATACAAATTTATGTCCTCATTTGTCACAAAAACGCGCGCGCACACACACACACACACACACACACACACACACACACACACACAAACAAGATTTGTTCGGAACCCTGACAAGCTATGGCTTTTGAAGATGTAGACGTAGTTGACATTCAACTAATATTATATGTTATATTGAAATGTACAGTAGCTATAGAAAAAAACCGTATGTAAATATGAATATTTTAGGTGCACTCACTGTTAGTTGCACTGTTTTAAACTATTTTGATCACTTTTAACCTTGCATTGCATTTAAATAAAAAAAAAAATCAATTTTTCGATATCTCTCAATAATAATTAAATAATAATTTAAGAAAGTTTTAGATTAGTGTCACACTGTGTCATGTTCACCCGCCTGCTGTAACTGTAGCTGTGGATTTGATGTATCCTTGTGATCAATAATTGAACTTTAGTTTTAGTGGGCTGATTTTTTATTTTTATAATGCATCATTGTAAACTTGCATTTACAAATATATTCGAGTGTGACCCCTATCCGGGTTGGAGCAAAGAGGTCCTTTTACATGTTAAGTTAGAAAACGAGAAAGGGGTTTATAAATTCTAAAATTATAAATGGAAGGAACGGCCAACTGCTGAGAGTGAACATCAAACCCTATCTTCAGTCACTTCGCTTCTGTTTCAGTCTTATCAGTGCGTTTCGCAGTCTCTCCACAGAGCAGAAACATTGTTCTTGAGTTTAATCATAATGGCATTTTTTCCAGAGTTCTGAAACACGTGCGGGGGTTATTTGGTTTTAGAGTCTAAACTAAACCAGGGGCGCTTGCATTTCTCCAGTGTGGCGTTTGCCTCTTTATTTATGATGTCTTTTCTTCCACCGATGTAGAAAATTTCTGACTTGGATTTTTCACTCCGAAATTGATTTGACACGGATATCCAATATCCCTTTAAAGATAATCAAACTGAGTCTCTCCTCATTCCGCTTATATCCCCACTCACTTTATGACTGTATCGAGTTACCACGAGCCTGTTGTGAGCAATAGACATTCTTCAATCTGAAAACATTATTATAGTGTTTATTGCCGGCTGGAAGCTGTTGGACCATAGTCGGTCGAGTGTGGGTCGCGGCCGCGACTGTTTTGTCGATTAGGGTGCGGCGAGGTGTGGGGGGTAGCTGGAGTGGTTATGGGGCAAGTGGCAGGCAGATAGTTTATGGTTCAACGTGGTGGGGGTGTGTGGTTTGTGGCCGAGGGTCTGTAGTAGCGGGGGTGTTGCTTCTTGGACGTGTGCGTGTGTCTGGGGTGTGGGTGGGTGTCTCGTGTCTGGGCGTTCGTGCGGGTGGGGGGGGGGGTCGGGCTGTGTTGGGGCTGTGGGTTTTTTCGTGGTTGGGTGTCGGGCTGGTGATGGGGGGTGGGGGTGTGGGGAGTGGAGGGGTTGGCGGAGTGAGCGGGGTGTCGGGTGTGTGTGTGTGTGTGTGGGGGTGGGGGTGTGGGGGGGGGGGGGGGGTTTGTGTGCTTGTGTTGGTGGTTGGGGGAAGGATGGGGGCGGGGGGTGGGTGTGGGGGTTGTGCTCTGGATGCTCGGTGGGGTTCGGTGTCGTGGGTGGGGGGTGGGGGGCGGTCTCGTGTGGGGGTTCTGTGTTCTGTCGGGCGGCGGTTGGGGCGCTAGGGGGCAGGGCAGGCTGCTTGGGGCTCGGTCTCGTCTTCTGGTCTCGTGACCCACGTCGACACACACGTGACGTTCGTGCTATCATCTTGTGGTTGAGTCAACCTAAACTTATGTTTGGGGGTCTTTGCCGACGATACTTATATAAAGATCCATGATATCGTTTGAAAGACTGTGCCGGTTAGGCATTGTAAACGTGGCGGTGTGTTGTTTGATGCCGGGAGTTTCTACGAGCGTTGAAGAATATGTGTTTAGCATCAGTCCCCCCTATTACGGGAACTTTCGGAGCTTTTTACCCCCACTTCTTCGACCATTTAATTTATAAGGGTATGAGTGGTCAGAATTTTGAATCACAACCAGTGTTTCCAAACTAGAAGAAGATGGGCAGATAGAATGTAAAGGTTAGCAAGTAGACGCAAAATGAAGTATGACATCAAACAGGAAAGCAAACAAACAGGCGACGATTAGACGAAGAGAAGAGGGGATAGGAGTGGGGACAATAAAGAAGAAAGCGATAACAGGAAGCAAACATAGGGGGGTACAGAGATAATCGTAGAGGAAACAGACTAATGTAGTGATGAAAGAGGAAAAGGGGGAGGCGGAAAAAAACAAGGAAAAAACAGATCGGCAGGCGGCGCAGGGATGAAAATCAGAGCAAAGCACGACACACACCACGGGGCGGCGGAATAGGCGGGGGACTTAGGAAAAGTATATAGAGCCAAAATCTAAAATATATATGTTGGATAACAGTAATTTATGATAGGTGGCTAGTTTATGGCCATAATAATATAAATAATAATAAATAATATATACAGCTCTCCGCCAGATGAAAGAATATCACTGTATGTGGCCCGCATCCGCAGAGCGTCAATTCAATTAATCACTGGCGGCTGCCGCTCTCTTGTCACACTTGCCTGCCACCTCCTCTCCTAACCTTGGACACCTACCGCGACGCATACATCCTTATCCGCCCAATCGCGACATGCACATCTCACAGCTGCTATATGGCCCCACCCAATACAGTGCACTTTACCCCCTGATTGAACTGTCGACGTCTCTGAATTGATAGCTCTAAAATGACAGCCAGCGTATTTGACACATTAGCCTGATGGAAATCGGTCAAAAGCGGACGAGGGCATTATCGGTTTCAGTCTGTTTTAGCAACAGTTTTTGAAGGAAATGAATTTGAACTCATTTGATATGTTCAGAGTGGGTTCTTCTGTTTGAACGTGTGATAGTTTTTCTGTTTGATTGATCAGGGTTCTCTCTGAATGAACGGGGGGCCGTTTGACTGACGTGAGTTTCTCAATGAGCTCCTATACAAAGAAAAGGAACTTCAGTCACTTCGGGGAACAGAGATTGCCTCTTCTTTGAGATGGACTCTGATTTTGTGAGAGAGAAATGCGGAGTCATGCAAGAGAATGAGTGGGATGGATGACTATATTGAATGTCTCTGCGTTATAAATAACGCTTCTTCACAATTGTATCGGTCTCCACAGACAGCTTTTACGGCACTCTCGGCGTCATACCCTGCTGAGACCCCCGCAAGCTGCTCCTTTCATTCTGTTGAGACTCTACTGTCCACTTGCATACAATAAATACCTCTGTGCAGTGCAGCGTTTGGGGTTTTACTTGAAAGTTAGGGTTTGCAGAGGACTCATGTTCAATAGGCTACCAATAAATAAAATACGGTTGTGGCAGGAGAAAGCAAAATGGAGAAACTCGGCAGTGTTTCCCAACTCTGTTCCTGGAAGCTTCCCAACTCGTCCCAACTCGTCTACATTGTCTGACACTTCCATCTCAGGTCTAATAGTCTCTATTAACCATTTATTTGTTTAATAAGGTGCATTTGATCAGCAAGACATCCAAATTGTCTCCTTTTGGATGGCTCTCGGAAACACCTCTCCACGTCTCCAAACCACTGCATTGAACAAAACTGAAATGTTTTCAATTACTTGAAGAAAACATCACTACTATCTTCCAGATTGTTCTCAGCATCACCGTTTATGTCTGAGGGTGTTATCGGTGACAAATCCCCTTGAACTCCCGAGGTCACAGCTCAAGAAAGTGGAAGGATTTGGACCAATCAGAAGGCTTTCCCAAGTCTTTGGACCCTCCCTCTTTGACCAATCGCAGTCGTCGATGAGTAGAAGCAGCCAACAACTCAACAACTGATAAAATGTTTCGCCCCTGATCACCGTTCCAATTCTCAACAACAAGTGTGTCAACAACAACTGAACGAAGCTCTGAGAGTTTGATCTTCCAAACTGCGTTGAGATAAACCACGACTGAAGATCTTCCGAGGATTGGCAGCGACGTTTTGAAGTTGACTTTTCGTTTTCAGCTGAATGAAGACTTGGTACTTGGGGGTCAGTGCGAATCCAGTGAAGACGTGACGGATCCTGTGTGCTTCTTCTTTGGGATAATCATCAGTTTGGTTTTCTAGTCTAAGGTCGGGGTCTGGCCGTTGTTCAGTGGGGCCCTTGCGCTTTTTCGTTCTTGCAGAGGATATGACCGCATTAGCGTGGGCTTTCCATATGACCGCATTAGCGGGGGGCATTTCCATGATGATGCGCCCCACGCCACCCCAAAACTACCCGAGAGGAGGCTTTTCCTTGGAGGGTAAGGTGTTCGTTTCTGTGGTTACGACAGAACAGTCTGAACTTAGAAGTATTCACAAAGTTGACTCTTTATAAGACAGATTTGATCTGATGCACGTCAGTAAAGGAAGTGACATTTAAAATATTGAAATTAGATTGTAAAAAATGAACTTGCTAAGAGTGAAAACTTAGGTTTAATTATTTTGTCATGTGAATGTGATGATATGATGTGAAATTACAGCTCCCAACCACTTGGAATGACTTTACTATTTCAAGCTGAAACTAAAAAAAACATTTAATTTTTTAACTATTAAATCTTTAATGTAGTCTAATGTACTGAAGCTTATTTAATGCAAAGCTAACATTTTGTACAAAAAAGGCTTTCCGCCATAATGTTAGTTTATATATCAAATTGTGCAAGCTTGTCAACTTTTATATACTTTTAAAATATATAAATACAAATGTATAATATAAAAAGTGCTCTGTCAACGAGTAACATCTTTGCAAATTATTACTATTAATTACATTTTTTATTAGTACATTTTATTATTAGTAGTAGTATTTATAAATTGTTATCTTTTATTAGTAGTAGTAGTAGTTAGTTTTATTGTTGTTGTGTTGTAGTTGTTTTTGCATTATAAGAATAGAACATATCTGTCATGCTTTTGATTATGTTTTCACTTTTAACAAAGCATTAAAGCAAACTTTTAGTGATGCAAGTTAGGAAAAAAGACTTTGTAAAGAAAGATATAACGGCACACTTAAGTTGATGAGTTTATGTGCGCTTATATATCTTGCTTTACTAAATATATTTTCACTTTAGCATAAGGAAATCGTTATATAAATTGTTAGTCACTGACACAACCTCTCCCCCTTCTTACTGCAGTCTCAACGCCGTTAGGTCAGGGCCGCGTGAACCAGCTCGGTGGAGTCTTCATAAACGGACGCCCTCTGCCCAATCACATCCGCCACAAGATAGTAGAGATGGCCCATCACGGGATACGACCGTGCGTCATCTCCCGACAGCTGCGCGTGTCGCACGGATGCGTTTCCAAAATTTTATGCAGGTACCAGGAGACCGGATCCATTCGGCCCGGTGCTATTGGTGGCAGCAAACCCAAGGTAGGACATCACCGAGGCCATTTAATGTCCTGCTAGGGCTGAATTGTATTACTGAATTGATCAGAAAGCTCATCCCAGTTTCACATTTAAATATGGAGTTTTGCAAATGAAGTGTGGTGTTTGACTTAACGACTAAAAAAAATATGCTTGGTGTTTTTTCAGTGTCCATGTTTTTTTTAAGGGTGTACACAGACTATGATGTTGCACCTTACGTTCAGCCAATAATTTCCACAATAAACAATTTTAATTGTATAGAGTCAATGTTCTGTGTATACACTCTAAAAAATGCTGGGTTGTTTCAACCCAATGTTGTTCAAAATAGTACTAACCGCCAGGCTGTTGGGTTAAAAAGCTAATTTAAAAATGTAACCAACATTTAACCCAACAGTTGGGTTAGTCCATATTTGACCCAACACTGGGTTGAAACAACCCTGCATTTTTTAGAGTGTAGAATCTATTGTTCTTAATATCCTAAAAAGTTCTTATAGGTTCTTCAGATCAGTTAATTTGTCTCTAAAGCACCAATGCATAGATGTTTCTTAAAGAATTAGAGAATAAGAAATTCTAAAAAGTTAAATCCTTATTTTTAAGAGATTTTAAGACAGACTTTTTGCCTTGTTTAATATATCCTATGACTTAAAACAATGAATTAAACACCATAGTAATCCAGTGTTAATTAATTGTACAGAACGTCTTGTGAATAGTCACATAATTATAACTAAATGGAAACTGGCGATTTTATCTAGACATTCTTGTTCAAATCGTTTGTAGATATTTTGTAAGTTCTCATAAAATGGTATAAAGATATACAAATTTAATGATTATGTAACTATTGTAATGAAAGCAGAGCACAACTCCCGATGTGGAAAAGCAAATCGAAGAATACAAGAGAGAGAATCCAGGGATGTTCAGCTGGGAGATTCGGGATAAACTTCTGAAAGATGGAATCTGCGATCGAAATAACGTGCCCTCAGGTACTGAAATGTATCTGGCAATCTGTGCAGTTTAGTTGATGTTTTTAAGATATTGCTTCCAGCACCTGTTTCTTGGAGAAAAAAACAATGCAAAAACAAAACAAAGCAAAACAGATGGCTTGTGACTTTAAAATGCGTGCCCTATCTATAAATATAGATATATAGTTTCCTATAGGCTGGTAAAATAGTTTTAAATGCCTCGTGGTTACGAAGTGAATTGGTATACCTGCAACGCCTTTCCAGCGTTACACATTCAACAGTGTAATTTCTAGTAATGTCAAGTTGATGCAGTCTTTTTTGATGTCGCCTTCCACAGCTTGAGGGTCCATCATCCGCATGCTGTGGGCGCTGGTAGATTTTGTGGAAAACGGGAGATGACGGATGAGGAATGAGGATGAAGTGGAAAAAAAGGGAGATCGAGTAAAACAGCGAAAGAAGACCAACACAGCATCGACGGGATTTCCTCAGGCGCAGATGTAGAGTTCTGAGGAGGTTTAAATTTTTTTTTTTTATTTGCGAACTCGATATGACCCATGTGAGTTTACAGTACTCATACTTACATTTTTATTATGGATATACAATATTATAGCGCTATTATGCTATAGTAATACATGTGTTCTACTCCGTGTGTAATAAATACAATAATAGTAATACCATTATTAGTAGTAGATTTAATGCTAATCTTGTTTCTGTCTAAAATAATATTTAAGGGCATTTTTTTGGAAAAGTAGCGTAGGTACCGTATGAAAATCGTTTTTAATGTTTCAGTTTGATTCTTTTGCCCCCAAATGTTTAACAGATTGATGGGAAAATGGCTCATGTCTTCAGTATATTTTTAGTCTTTCCTTAAACTCATTGAAACTGAATTGAGGAGCATCAGAGATTAACCTCCTAAAACGAGACGTTCCTGGAGTGAAACTGGCCGAATCAGTAAATCAAACATTTGTCCAAGAATAGCGTTCACTAAAAGACGCTCCTGCGGTGCACAATCGGACACTTGAGGATGAACTTGGGAAACAAAAGCGAAAGAGTCCATGAGACTCACGCTTCAGTTTCCCCAGGACAAAGATCGGCCTAGCAGTAGCTTGGTCCTGACAAAAGACTCCAAGCTTTTCAAAATTTGGAAAGAAAGGAAGAAAAAACGGTCCAACAAAAGGCGTAGAGAGGACATTATGGACGGGCAATGAGAGATGAATTATTCACGAATGACCGTAGTCCCGGCTCACAAGTGTTTTATAGACTTCGAGGCCTGAATAATGTGTCCATTTTTAGCTAGATCATGTCTTGGAATTTTCCCTTTCTTCCCCAAAAACGTCAACAGCATCTGGAGGTATTATTTAATTTTAAGATGCTTTAATTTTTTACGTTTTAAGCAAAAAAAAAATTAAACACCTGGTGATTAGAGTGTAGGCTATGTGAATTTTCAGATCGAGACCATTAATTTTCTCCTTTAAATATGTGGATTTATGGAATTCGTACTTGCTTGATGATGTCAACTAAAAAAATAAAACATAAACATAATGCCTACTTTTTAGATTTTCATAAATATAAATGTATTATAGCCTACATTTTCGTTAACATTTTCTTAATCACGAACCTCCCGAAGAAAGTCGAAACAAAAAGCTCAATGCCGTAAAAGTAAAATTACAATGGCGCTCGCTCACGAAAGTCGCGAATTTCGCTAAACATCGACAAAAGTAGCCTCAGATCGCCTTGTTAAAAAAATTACATCACAGGTATATCATACATTTTTTTGTGCTTAAAATGATGCTTGTTTAAAATGCCTTATGTTAACACGAATAACATTGCTATTAGTTTTGCAGAGAGATTACGCCGCGAAAATCGCTGAATAATTACGCCAGATAGGCCTAGAGAAAGTAACTGCATTTTCCGGCGAAATTTAATTAGTGACACTCAAATGTCAAAACAACGTGTCAAAATATCACGAAGATTTTTAGCATCCACACAGCGGATAGCCTCGAGGAAATACCCCAGTTGAAGAAGAAATTATATGTAGGCTATTAACTTGGAAAGTGATACAGGCAGCGCGTTTTTCTAACCCCCACCGTTCTGGAATTCTTGCGCAGAGGAGTTTGTTCTAGATGTCAAGTGGAGAGAGAAACTCTGAGCTGTGAGCGCGATAGCCTGATCACCCCGCGTCATGGGCCGCGCTACAATTGGCGCACATTATACTCAGTCATTGCAATGAAAACCTTTTCTAGTAGATTAAATCGAGCCCTTTATTCGTCCCCACTTTCATCTCAGGACAAAAACCCGCCCCCTTCCTCTCCGCCCGGGGCGCGCATTCATTCCTCACTGCCCTTTTCCTTCTCTCTTCTCTCTTTTCCAGCACCGCCATCACGAATACAGATCAGTTGGTAATTAGTTTAACAAACGACTGTCGATATGTTGTTGTTTGGAGATGGCTGATTGATATGAACTTTTGAAACGCACAACATTGCAAATGCACTGTAAAAATGCTTGCTGCGTAAAAAAGAAAACTTGAGTAAACCCAAAATGGGATGTCATTAGTTCAGCTCCATATTGTAGAGTAGCTAGATTGGTTTCAGCTCAGACATTGACATAATTACATCGTATTTGCTTTTTGTAACTTTTAAATATATGCTGAACAACATTCACTCTATATTTGTTCTGCTTAGTTGTTACTTTTTCCAGTTAAATGAACTTCAGCATAAGGTTTTGTCAGGCATATGGGACTGTTTGAATCACAGTGAGTTCTATGTTGAGCAATCTTTCTGTTTTGTTGACTTTTTCGTGCTGTTTTGCTGTTGATTATTTGTTGTGTGATGATCATCTTAAATGAGCGTTTAAATGAGTGCAAGCAAATTAGGTCAACAAAACTACTCCGTGTGTGTGTTCACGGTATGTGTGTGTGTGTGTGTGTGTGTTCTCTGCTGTGTGTGTGCACTGAATTTGCAGATGGGTAAATTCACAGACACTATTCCAAGTATGGCCCCATCTCACTAAGAGCACTTTCTCAACTTCACACCAAAAGAGTTTTACTAAGAGCACATATTGAGACACAAAATTCATTATGGCTTATTCTTCTTTTTGTGAAAACAGTGTTTATAGATTTAATATTCAAGACTAAAATTCCTAGAGGATCATTTTTCAACGTTCTCTGGGGTCAGATCAGGTCTGCTAAGTAGCCTTTGAATCTCTTGCGGTGTCCCTCTTGTCTTGTCGATACCAACGGTGGTGGTTGCAAAATACTAAATGATGGAAATAGTAATGATCCCCATAGTTTATTCATTCCACTAATACACGCTCAAAACTCAAGGATAAGTTATTATTTATAGTGTTAAGTTCATTATGAAATTATGTGATTTTCTTGGCAGGAATTATTGTGAGTCAAATGGACTGAAACAAACATCTTATTAAAATGTATTGATGAGTTATTTTTTAACATTCTTGCACAAATATTTTCCATTCAATTTTTAGGGCAAAAACATTAGCTGGTTTCTATGTTGTATTTGTGTACATTTAAACCTGGACTTGCAACAGAGTTACTTAGGTGTCTATATCTGCATTGAAAAAGAGAAAGAAAGAACAAAACAGTGAATGAAAGAAAGGAAGCGCGAGGGGAAAGGAGAAAGGAAAACAGCCTTTTCAAAGCCCGGTTAATGGTTTTGTTTTCCTAGAAGGATCAATCACCTCTGGCTTTTATTCACATGTAGATGTGTCTACATCATAAAACTCAACGAGTCCTGATCTCCATTGACACACTGTAAACTTCTCCTCTCTCCATTCGCTCTCATCCGTTTGTTTGCAGTGGGCTGATTTTGCGCTGGCTGTATTTCACTCTCTCCTCCCTGCTTGTGGGAGTTGTTGTTTTTTCCTATTCGGTGTTCAGTTAAATTCTCAAAAGGGTGTTTTCAGAATCAAGAGGGTGTTCTCTAGCCAAATATTGATTAAGTACGTGTTTGCTGAGTCTATAGTTGTCGGGTAAGAGGGGTGTGTTAGCTCTGGGCCCCTGCTCCTTCAAAACCTATTGTTGGGCCCCTTAAAGGCTTGAGATCAAAGCAAAGGCCCTTTCAGATTTATTTGTCTGGGAAAGGCAGTGTAGAGGACCATTGCTTACTAATACTGGATTGAGCAAACACCTCAAAAGATGTTTCTTAAAACCTGTTTGCTGAGAAAGCTCAGAACAAACATTTGAATTTTTTTTTTATATTTGTGACTTTTTTGAACTCCAGTAAAAAGTGATAATTTATATGAAATCATCAGTTGTTTTTTCCCTGTATAAAAAAAATTGTTACCTTAAAGAGCTTTTTATACCTGATTTAATCCATAAAAATTGTATAAATTAGTATAGTAAATTGGTATAAATTAATGTATGTAGGTTGGTTCAGTCATGCTAATATTTTTTACTTAAAACCATTTTTTTCCCATATCAATCCAGGCTTCTCTCCTGTTTAGGTTGAAAAAATAACGTTAATAAAGAAAACGACACATATCTATATCTAAACTTCTATATCTGTACTAATGAAACAAAAGCTAAAACGTTCCAAAGAAAGTTTTAAGAACAGCAAGGGATCGTTCTAGTGCCTGGAATGGTTCTATGTGAATCGATAAAACTTATCTCACAATGCCGCGTTTGCCTGAGCGCATCCCCTCCTTTTTCCTGTACCATTAACTTTGGGAAAACTGACTATCCTCGAGCCTCATTTAGCTAATTAAAAGTAACTAAAGTCATCAAAGAGCCACGGCCCCTCTCTCACAGATTCTCATTCACGGCAGGCGAAAAAGAAAACTCAGAAATACAAACAGTCAAAGGGATCAAGTTTTTTTGAAAGGGAGTCCCGTGGAGGCCAATTGAATGAGCTTAGTGCTTTCAGACGTGCCATGGTGAACGCAGTCAACATGTAATAATTAGTTTCATTGAGCTGCATTCCAACAATCTGCTGCTTTTCTCCTGGGCTCATTGTCTCCCAGCAGGCCAATAGCCAGGAGGACAGAAAGAATCAAGCAATGACAACACATGAAAGATTCTGCTGCCTTTGTCCGAGAGAGCAAGGAGGACTTTGTTTGTGTAAATAAAATAGGGCTTTTGCCTGCTTTGCTGACTGGATACTTACTCAATAGAAAATGGGGGAGAGTGAGGGGAGAAAGCAAAAGATGCACCACAAATACAGACAGCTGTGTCACACAATAATAAACAGATATTTTTGGGACGATTTATTTGTTCCGCAACCACGAATGTACTCTGAACAGTAAAACCAGATGTATTCATCCACAACTAGACCACAATTGGGCAACTCTTGGGGGTCTAGTTTTATACATTTTTTGAGTTCTGCCTCTCTGATCAATAAACAAGGGCTCTTCTCTCTGCTGGAATGTTCCTCAGTCATGATTTCAGGGCCCTGCGGGAATGGAGATGAGCAATCATCTGCCTTTTATTCAGTTGTTCCTCGGAACCTAACAATATTCGCCCTTCTTTTTCTGTCTCTTGATAAACACAATTCAAGTTTATCGAGGTTCATCAGGACATCAATCAAGGTTTTTAGGTGGTAATAAAGATTAAACGGTTTTGGCGAAAGACATTGTGTAGCACCGTTGTAGTCTCATTCGCGCACCATTCTCAGAAACGGCCTAGACTGTGCATCATTTCCACATGATGTCATTCCATTCGATTTCAAAGTGGCACGCCAAGGAAGAAAACACGCATGCACGCGGTCGCACCGAGCTTATCTCCAAGTGAATGCTGCCTGTATGCTTCATTAGGTCGGCTTTATACGCTGGCACCAGCATTGTGATCCTCAAATATTAATTCAAAGAACAATTAATGAATGCAAACCATCTTTGAAGTGGGGGGTGCGGGGTCAAACCCGGACCAGCCCCTAGCGACTGATGGACTCCTCTTCCACTCCTCTCTTCTCAAAGACGGTTTGAAGTGTCCAAAAGAAAAAGTGAGCAATAGAAGGTCAATGAGAATAGGGGCTCCTCGCCGAATAGAGCGCTCTGTTTTCTTGCAAGTGTTTGAATGAGTGAAACTCTGGCAAAGGAGCGATGAAAAGGAGGGGAAAGGAGAGGTCGAGGGTTTCAGGGGCCTTGCCATAAAGACTCACAATGAGGCAGTTAATTGAGAAGAGCTAGATGCCGTTGTCAATCACTTAACTTGAGGAACTTCACTTCTTAACTGCCAAATGATGCTGGTGAGAGAGGGAGAGAGAGCACAGAGAGTGGGAATCTGTAAGAAATTACAGCAGAATCACGACTAAAATCATGATTTTCACTCTCTATCTAGATGTTCTGGAGGTTTTAGTGGCTGGAGCTCAAGCCTCATGACTTCCAGCTTCTACACTGTAAATAATGACTGTAAAAGACTGTAAAAATGCTACAGTTAAAAACCTGTTAAATGGTTACCGGTAATTTCCATATACTATATACGGTGAAAAACTGTATTGGACATTATATGTAATTTTACGGTAGTATACCATTTTTGGAAGTAAAAAAGACAGTATAATTTACAGTGAATAACCGTAAATTGACATTCCCATAATTCCCTGCATTACATTTCAAATTTGATGTTTTTTTTGTTGAAATAACTATGTTTCTTCTTAGTTTTTTTCTTATCAGTTTTGTACATTAGAGTTGTATGTTACACCTAATGTTGTTAAATTAATGTTTATTGCATTATTTCAGTTTCATGTGTGTTACCATGATGGTGTTTGGTGTTTGTGTGAATGACCTTATATAAGTTATTATCTAAAAGCTGCTTGTGATGGGCTTTGGTTCATCATGTGACTTTCTCATCACCACCTGCTTTTGATGGTTATCAGTGTATTACAAAGGTACAAAACAGATTTCAGTACTTCAATAGGTTGGTATATTAACATTATATCAGCTAATGAAATTACGGTATTTAACTGTAAATTTAAGTTAAAACAGTAAAACCTAAAATGTTGCTACCGTATTTTTTACGGTAAAATTCCGGCAACCACAGCTGCCATTTATTTACCGTACATTTTTTAACAGTGTACAGTAGACTATTGTTAGCTCGCTTTCTCTACTACATGTAACTTAGACGAGCAGAAATCATAATTTCCAACTCAAACGTGCAATTTCTGATTTGTTTCAGATTTGTTTCATTTGGTTTTGGAGACTTTTTGTTGGCATCAACTGGAACTTCAAACGCGTTTCAACTGTTGTCTTCACCTGTTTACATCCTGATTTTAATGAGTAATATTAGCAAGGAAACGCTATCGTTTTACAATACTACAAATGAAATATGCTTTACTAAGTGCCTCTTATCCATTACATGCTTAGTTGTGAAGGTTTGTGAACCTCATGTTTCATAATTCACCATTAATGCTTCAGCATAGCCTTTGAACTTTAAAATTTAAGGTTCTTTAATGTTTCGTAGAAGTGCTTTAGGTTCAACAAAGAACTTTATTCATATCAATAATTAAGTTAAGTTGACTCAATGGTATTTTGGTTGTTTTAAAATCTTGAATTGATGTGAATTCCATCAGTAAATAGATTTAAAATTTAAAATAGGTTTCTTTTGGCATTAGGGTGTAAAACCCCTTTTTGGTGCATATTGGCTTCTGTTTTGAAACGCAAGATGTTTTACCCACTTAGTGTGGTTTCTAGGTTCCTATTGAATCCGAATGTATCTGATTTTACCCTATCTGAGTGATTTGCTTGATTCTCACTCAAGAGTGACTGGGTGTCTGCGTGTGGGTTGTGTTTGGGTTGGTGGGTGCCGAGGGAGGCTGGGGGTTATGGGTGTGCGGGTTTAGGGTTCTGGGCCGGTGAGCGGCTGAGGTTCTGGTGCTCTGTTTTGTGGGTTGTCGTCAGGGCTGCATGGCTTTGCATGGGGCTGTCAGACCCTTATTCGTACCCCAGAGAGGGTAAATGTGGCTGGGCAGGGTCAAGGGAGAGTCCTGGGTCAGTGGCTGTGTAAACTCCCTCTCTGTTGGAAGTGCGGGTTAAGATAATGTGTTTGTTCAGTGTGACAGGTAACAGACTCTCTATGATGGTCAATAAATGCTTTGAAACTAAAGACAAAGGAGAACTGATTTTAAGTGGTTGCATTATAAGTTTCAGGTGTTTTATACGCTTAGATGCGCTATTTAGCACATTTTGGGTGGTTTTTGTGTACTTAGTGCTGTTCGTTTAACACAGAAAATATAATAGATTATTTAAAAACTATGTAAAGCTTCCACATTCCTATTCAGTATATTTTGTCATAAAAAAATTAAAAATAAAATAAAATTTAAAAATCCCTAAAACAAGATAAATTTATACGAGAAGGAAAATTGTAAAATGTTTTAATAGTATTGTAATATTAAATATTATATATATTTTTTATATCTTTCTCAATATTATATTGTTATTACTTTAGGGGTAGAAGTAACTTTTAAAGATAATGTGTTATGTATGATAAGGAGTAAGGTCTACATTTTGACCAACTTGTGGATCGTGGATTTGTATTTTGTCAGATTAGCATGCGCATGTTTGGTAGGAAAGCATGAGTCAAGAACATAAATATAACGTGATTTCAATGTAATGAACACTCATATATTTTGGAGCATGTGGTGTGTGTTCCCATGGTGCGATCGCTGCGTGGGTTCTGCGTTTTGGCTTTGTCCCGTTGTTAGGAGCGATTCCATGCTGCAACAGGCACCTCTGTACTGTTCAGACATTATAATGAGCAAAGCATGCAGGGAACCCATAATGCCTCAGCATCCTTTCTTTATGGTCCTTGTGTCGGCCTCCAAAAATTGATCTTAACGTATTTCTTTTTAATACAACAGTTGTGAACTCAATGGCCTCTTTTTGAATTTTGATTTTAAACCATCATTCAATTTGATTATATATTTAATATATTTATTTATTACACTACTGTTTTGATTCAGTAAGATTTTTTTTGAACGAAATTAAGACTTTCATTCAGCAAGGACACAGTAAATTGTACAGTAAAGGCATTTGTAATGTTACAAAACATTTCAATTTCAAATAAATGCTGAATTTTCTATTCATCAAAGAATCCACAAAAATATTAAGCAGCACAACTGATTTCAACTGATGTTCTTCTGAATCATCAAATATGATGTCTGAGTATCATGTGACACTGAAGACTGGTCCATTGATGCTGAAAATTCAGCTTTGCATCACAGGAATAAATTACATTATCAATTATGTTAAAATAAAAAACAGTTATTTTAAATTTGAATAATATTTCAGATTTTTTAAACTGCATTTTTAATCAAATAAATGCAGCTTTTGAGAGCATAAGAGTTTTCTTTTAACATTAATTAAAAACATACTGACTCCAAACTTCTTGAAACGGGTGGTAGTGTCATATTGCTGGGGGTACGTGCGAGTTGTGTGTTAGGGGTAAGAGGGGAGGTATTAAGGAGAAAGGTTGTGTCTAGTTGTACGGGTTCTGGTGGTGTGTGTCAGTTGAGTTTGTCTCAGGTGGGTGGCATTTTCATACAAGTTTTATAACTTTGTGCATCTAACCTATTTGCACCCACACAGGCAACACACATAAAGAAAGCTCTTCCCCTGATACCATAGTACTATATTTCAGTACCATGGTAACAGTTTAGTCACATTTAGCAGTTGGTTAGTCATGTATAGTTAACATCCAGAAAGTATCTCAAGGATGATACTGTCCAAAAGTGTGTCCAAGTCGCATGTTAGTCCACCTGCAAGGTTAAAAATGATCTTTCGAAGTCGTTCTTCTCCTCTTTGTCTCTCTCTTTCTCTCTCGCTCGTTTTCTCTCGGGGCAGCTGTTGGGGTCGTGGCTCTTTAGCGCGTTGAGTGACTCCCTGCTCCTCCCTCTTAACAAAATGCCAACCCCAGATGGAGTCGTGATCGTTCCGTTAACCATTCTTCTCCCTACATCTGCTGGGATTCTATATACTCCTTAATTCACTCACCAGTGGCTGGCTGGGGCGCAGGCTGAAAGGGCCAGCACTCCTCCACGCAGCAAATAAATGCTTCATTTGTCTCTTCTCTCTTTTGTTTTGTTTGGGGAACACATGTCACGAGCTCAATTACCCAACCATTTAACAGCCCCCGAGGAGGAGAAGACTCTCCCCTACCAGGAGCTATAAACTGCCCAGATGGTCGTCTGTGGACTCTGGTGCTCTCGCTCCAACGTCCCTGTGTTTACTTTCACTTTAGCTGCTCTCTTTGTTTTTGCCTGTCAAAGTGTGTGTTGCATTAGAGTTACCAACCTGACTTTCCTGAAGAAAAATCACAAAGGTTCTCTTTAAAATCTCAATTGCTTCAGCACATGGAGTTTCCAGGTTCTCAGAGGAAAAACACTCCAGTAATCTCACATGTTGCAGAAGAGACCTCAAAATGTCTTAGGCTGTGCTCAGATTTGACAAAATACCAGGCAAAAAAAAATTCAGCATGAATGCAAATGTTTCTCATCAAATCTAATCTGATTCATTTTATTTCTCTATGTTGTCCGTCTGTGTCAATAATCGACAGATTTTCTTCTGTTGTTAGAAATCTTAGGAGAAGCATCTCATACAAAGTTGATCCTTAAAGTGATAGTTCACCCAAAAACAGAAACGCTGTCATCATTTACTCACCCTCAGGTTGTTTCAAACCTGTATGACTTTCTTCTGTGGAACGCAGAAGAAGATTTTGTCCATACAATGCAAGTCAATGGGCTCCAATGTTGTTTGGTTCCCAGCGTTCTTCAAAATGTCTTATTGTGCGTTCCGCAGAAGAAAGAAAGTTTGAAATGACACGAGGGTGAGTAAATGATGTCAGAATGTTCATATTTGGGTGGAGTATCCCTTTAAAAGAAACGTTACTGAGAACTCAATCAAGTCTCTTAAGCTATATGAAATTAGCAACCTTTGAGCAATAGCTTTCCTTTGGGTTTTCAAATCCATCATTTTAAAATCAACAAACTCTCTTGAGTTTTGCACAAAGCTGCATTTGCTTTGCGTCATTTTGGCTTCTGTTTTTCAGCCTTCTCTTGTTACTCTGTGATTATGCCTGGAATTCACCACAAACCCTTTAACGTCCATCCAAATGCTACGGACTTCTTTCAGCAGAGCGCTCATCTCTCTCTCTCTCCTTTCTCGAGCGCACTGATAAATACTGTGTGTGTAGCTGGCAGGCTGCAGGTTTGTGGGGTTTGTCCTGTGTGTGAGAGGAATATAAATCTGATGTGTGAGCGAGAGGCACCATGCGCTGGTATCATGAATTAACGCTCACGAAATAACAAAAGGCCTACTGGTGACTCTTCCTGTGGTTAGAAATTAATAATGAATTTTGGCTGTAAGTATTGTGAAGTTGAGCAGGTCATTTTACAATGTTCTTATATTTAAAGACACAATAAAATTTCTTTTTCACATTAAAGTAAAAGCACAGTGCTTAAATTATTTTTCGAAGTTGTAAATAAAACAAAAATGATTGGAGTAGGCTTTACAAGTATATAAGAAATACTTTCAGTTTCGTCTACTAAAAAGTTCAAAGTTAGTCAATGGGTTGCGCCTGTTTCTTTGTAATTATTTGTGAAATTTGCTTGGATTTTCTGAGTGAAAATTGTTTTACCACCATTTTGCTTTTTCAGTGTACTTGAGGTGTGAAAATGCTTTGATTTGCATCAGTCTGACAAAAGAAGTTCAATGCATTGTTTAAAGAAATTTGTTTTGATTTTAATTAATAACAAAAATCATTTATTTTAGTTAATACAATAAAACCCAATGTATTACGTGTTCAATTATATACAAAATATAATTTTAGACCTATTTGCAGTTGTAGAATTCCATCATATCCAGATCGTCTCTCCAGTTACACTTTTCTTTTTTTTTTAAAGTAATTATGAATCATACCAGAAAATTCAAACCAAATCATGACAGTACACTGGGTTGTTTAAGGGTTGAAAAAAAAAAGATGGGTTGTTTCAACCCAACTTAGGGTCAAATATGGACTAACCCAACTATTGGGTTAAAATTTGTAATTACATTTTTAACCCAAAAGTTGGGTTAGTCCATGTTTGACCCAAAGTTGGGTTGAAACAACCCAGCATTTTTTAGCGTGTAATTTCAGGTTTTATTATGCTTTTTTAAAATGACATTTCAGAATTTATTTTGTCAGAGCAAATGTTTTCACTCCTAGTGCTTATATTTGTTGTTTCATACTTGTTGTAAAATGTAATTCTGTTGGATAATATCTTTACTGTTAGCGTTATGCAGATGATGTGGTCCACGTTACCCATCTTGCTTCCTCAGTCTTTTTCTCTTTCTCCTTTTCTTGGTGCATCATATCATTCCCTGTAGCTAGATTTTCAATTGTCCCTTTTAATTACAATTCTGCTGATGAAAGACAAAACCTCTGTCAAAAGTCAAAGAGATGCAGAGTAGATGAGCGTGAGGGAGAGAAGACAGATAGGTTTAGCGGTTGGTGGTGTATTGGAACAGGTATGCTGTGGGAAGTAGCCACAGTATGAGGTTCCTGTCCTGCTGAAATTCTGATGGACAGCAACTCTCGGAATCTTTTAGAGAGTCTGTCGGTCTTGCTGTTTAACAGCATGGGATGTTTTCAGCTCATAAGAACTTTTTTTTATTGAAAACCCTTGATTGATTCGAGAAGTTAAAACATAATTGAAATAGTGTTTTCCCCCGCCACTAGCGGCTGTATTGATGCTGGCGCGCAAGTAATGACAAGTATCCGCCGATACAAGGATCCGCGATGACTTTCCTAGTTATACATTTTTTGACATTTATTTATTTCCCTGTGCAAGACTTTAGGCTTTTGATTATTTGGAAGATTCTATACATTTTTTTCTGTGCAAGTTTTCATGCAAAATTCAAACTTTCTCAGTGACATTTAAAACCATTTAAAAAGTGTTTTCACACATTTCCACATTAAAAATAGGGTTGGGTATCGTTTTTTTTTTGGTGTGTTGTTTTTTTGTCTTGTTTGGTAAATATTTGATTTTTCGGGCCATTTGTTTTTTTTTGTTTTTTTTTTTCTGGATAGGGGGGGGGGGGGGGGGGGGGGGGAATGGGTGTGGTGGGTGGGGGGAGTGGCGGGGTGGGGGGGATCGGGGGTGGGGTAGGGGGGCCGGGTGGGGGGGGGGGGGGGGGGGGGGGGGGGGGGGTGGGGGAGGTGGGGGGGGGGGGGAAAGTGGTCGGGGGGGAGGGCATAAAAAGGACGAGGGGGTGGGGGGGTGGGTGCGGGAGGAGGGTGGGGGCAAACGGGGTGGTGGGGGGGGGGGGGGCCGGGGGGGGGGGGGGTTGCCTGAACCGCTACCTGATTAAAAAAATAAAGAAAGACAAATTCCCCCAAAAATGATGGATTGGCCATTAGCACTATAAACACATGATGTCTGTTTCATTCATACTGGACGCCAGAGGGCGCACTCGCACAGAAAATCCACATATCCAGTCACATAGTAGCTGACTCAGTGGTGCGGCTGCCGGTGGGCAGCGGATCCCTTATATGGACAAAGGCATGCTATTATAGCTGTAACGGTAATCAGAACATATAAACGTTTTGAATTATAAAACAAAGACAATAAACACTCGACTGCGACAATATAGTTTATCTGTGTTATTCAAGCCATCTCTGTTATTTTCATAATAATTAAGTATATTTATAATCCATTGCTAATCGATGTATTCTTTTTAAAGTAGCCTATGGAACATATTTTCTGCCTCACTCTGTGACAAGAAGCCACATCAGATCACAAAAGGAAGCATTTGACTGGTGTTGTGGAGTAAAAAGGTTATAATGTTCTCTTTTGTTGGACAACAGGTTTATTAATGTGAATACAAGGGAAGTTTAGCTTTAGGCATTTCAATTTAAGCATGTTTAGCTTAGTTAAGAAGGCTACCCGCTGTCATCAGAGCAAGTGTAATTACTGCATTCACGCGCTCCTCGGATGCTCTCATTTGCGGCCGGTTTTCGTTAAGTTGTATGGTTAAAACCACAGTGACACTCGTGGTACTACAAATATTTGTTTGATGGTTGTTAGTGTGAAAGAGCTTTCTGACTTGAGTTCACATGCATTTTCTCAGTCGGGAAATTATTTTTCACGTGCGGTGCCGGTGATGATGCTTCTTACCTCCGTTTCGGAGAACCAGAGGACAAATATTTCAATCGATCGCTCTCAGGCATGGCACCGAAATGAGGCACCGAAATCTGCGTTCTGATTCAGTTCTAGTACATACCGGTTACATAGGTACCAGTGCCATATTGGTACCGGGTTCGGTACCCAACCCTATTTAAAAATATATATTTATTGACATTTACTGCTCTCCCTATGGGAGATTTCAAGCTTTTGGTTCTTCAGATGAAATTACATGCTTTTTCAGTTTTTTAATGCTTTGAAATTTTAAGAAATATTAAAATCCTGTTTTTTATGGGAAATATGGGAGCAATTTTTGTCTGATCTGATTCTCAGGATGAATCTAGTTTATGATGTTTAATGAGTCTCAAGTCCGATTTGATGCTGTTTGTTGAAATCCTATGTCAGTGAAGTTAAAAATCCCAGGAAAATCTTGGAATGTTAAATTTGAGAGAGAAGTGCCTGTTTAGCGTACGTCAATGCTGTAAATGGACGTGATGGACGAGACCGGGACTGACAATCATCTTAAACTAGAATCGCTATTCCCACACACCCCTCACTAGTCACTAAACTAGTCCCCCAGGTGCCATTGAGCATTGTGCCATGTGCGTTTGTGTGTCGGTGGCCCGTAACTGGTCTCTCCTAGTCGCTGCGTGTGTTGCCGTGGGGGGTGGTCCGGCCTTCACCCGCCCCCCCCACCACCACACCGCTGTAACCCCTGCCGGGAGGAGGAAGGTTCGGTGCGGTGGGCGCGGCCGGGGGGGCGGGGGGTGGACCGCTTCCGCGGAGCCCCCCATTGCCCTGGGTCTGGGGTTGCGGGGCCGGGTGCGCGGCGCATGTGTGTAGTTGTGGCCCTGCCTTGGGCTGGTGCGGCCCCCCGCCCCCTGCCAGGCGTGACAGGGCCGGGGTCAAGGTGCGGCCCGGCACCCGAGCGTTCAGGGTAACTACAGATGGAGCGTGGAAAGCAGACTCCAAAGAGCCGGGTCACCATTCTCACCTACAACAGCCTGGGGGCGCAACAAAAGGACGCCTAACTCGGTACCCCCAAAAGTAGTTAGGTAAGAGATAGAAGAGGTAGCGCGCGAGTAGAGAAAGGGAGCCAATGCCAGCAGTGGTGCAGTGTTACAGATTACAACGTCGGGTCGTGTGGTATTCGGGTGGTTGACATTTTTCTGCAGCATGAGGGTAGAACGATCCAAGCAGTTATGGGAAAGAACTGACGTACCTATTTACATCTTTTGTATTTAATTTTATCGTATTTGGGAAAGTTATTTAAGTAACTGGGGGGGATCGGTTGGCTGTTTGGTGCAGCCATCATGATGGCTTTTGTGATGTATTTACAAATTATTTTTTAGTGTGTACATGTTACTTTTTTAATAGTACTTAAATTATTTTGTACCTATTATTGCTTTGTTAATAATTTTATTTATTTTATTATTTGCACCTTTTTGTTTGGAGTGGTGAACTCAAGAACATTTGTATGGAAAGGCTTGACTTATTTATTTTAATTTACTTACTTTATTTACAACTTATTTACTTTTTATTTATTTGACGCATTTAACTGTTTTTTTTAATACATTTTTATTTATTTACTTTATTTTTATTGTGTCTCAGTTGAATTTTTGCAGTGATATGCGAAAGCTCTGGCTTATTACTTGTTTTCTTTTTTTATTTGGATTTTATGTACTTATTATTTTTTTTTTTTTATTGTATTTATTTAGTTATTTTATTTTATTTGACATTGTGCACTGTTAATGATATAAACTCAAGGGAATTAAGAAGAAAAAAAGGAAAGTTAATGTTTTACTTACCCAATCCTAATCGCTTTGGAACTCTCTTGCCTCTCTTTTTCTTACAGACTTGGTTGGATGGTTCCCTATTTTCTTGATGTTCTGTTGTGATTTGGCCGAATCACACATGTGCTTTTAATTCTGCTTATTTTAATTGCAAGTCCATGTTTCTTCTGAGGCTTTTCTTTTTTAGGAAGGGGGGGAGAGGTCTTAAAAAAACGTGAGAGAGAGTGTGTGTGTGTGGGGGGGTGGGGGGGGGGGGGGGGGGGGGGTGTGGGTGGGGGGTGGGGGGGGGGGGAGGGGGAGGGTGGGGGGGGGTGGGTGAGGGGGGTGGATAGAGGGGGGGGGGGGGGGGGGGGGGGGTGGTGGGTGCGCAGGGAGAGGGGGGGGGGGCGGGGGGGGGGGTGGGGGGGGGGGGGGCAAGGGGGGGGGGGGGGGTTATGAAGAAAATGATGGATGCCATATCCTCAATAACTGGCTGTTCATTCTAGGTGCTGTCTACTGAAATAGTCCAGACTTTTGGGGAAAATAGCATGAAAAGAGATTTTCTGTAGGGTTAGAGAATGGTAAAAGAACAGTCACCCTCCCTTCCTGTCTCTCTCTTTCCTTTCCAACTCTCGTGAGATGCTCGGAGAGATGCACGCTGGCACTGGGCGGCAGCATTTCCTGTGTGACTCCAGGGTGGAGATGAGAATGAAGGGTTTGCTTTGCATGACTCTTCACTTTTAATTAAATCTCAAAATCTCTCTTTCTTCTTCACTCTTTCTCTTGCTTGCACTCTTTCTCTGCAGGAGAAATACACCTGCATATTAGTTGGGAAGTCCAAATGACTTTCTGTTTGTGAAAGAGGAACAAAAGGAAAAAAGATTTTACATATCAACTGTAAAACCATATTAGATGAGATATATGTAGAATATCAAAGGACAATTCATGTGACTGGCACATTGCAGATCTAACTTTTTGCGAATACCTAACTTCTTGGTTGTTATTCTTCGTGAATGTGTACTAAAACTCAATGAAAAGTTAATTTAATGGATGGTTTTGATTGCATTTTTAATTTAAGGGTCTGTGGATGCGGTTTCGCTGGGCGAAATCCGGGTGTCTTTTTACGTTGTGTTTTTTTGTAACCATATGGGGGTGAAAATCGAAGAGAGAGCGAACAAGAGAAAGGAGATGGCTAGTGTCAGACGAAGCAGATGTGGCGTTGGCGAGTTCTGGACGGGGGCTTTCGAGGCGTATTACTGCACAATAGCTGGCTGTCACGCTAGTTTGAGGAGCCTAATCATTTGATAGGGCCCCCCTCCTCTGGGTACAGATTCCCTGAGCTTTAGTCCACTCACACGAACATTCTCTTCTGCTGAATTAGCTACGAAAGAACCTCTCACCCGGTCCACCTTCACCCCAAATAATACCTGTATATGAGCGAGTGCTGGTGTGTGTGTTTGTGTCTAAACACAGAGTGCTGGATAAGAGCAAGTGTTAGATATAATGGCCTTTAACTTTGAGGTAATGGAAACAATTCTTTTGCAGATGGTTAATAGAATTATTGGGACAAGTCATGAATGCTGTTTCACTTTTGTTAGAACTGTAATGTGAATTTTGTTGTTGTTGTTGTTCCATTTTATAGTCGTGGCCTAATGGTTAGAGAGGGGTTCTCAAGCCTGTTCCTGGAGGGCAACTGTCCTGCAGAGTTTTGCTCCAACCTTGATCAAACTCACCTGCCTGTAGCTTACAAGCCCTTTGTCCAAATACCCACACTTGCGGTCTTTGCACTTGACCACTTGAACACTTATATGACGTATTTCCTGTATTTGGCCGAAGTGTTCAAGTGAGCATGAAGACCACAAGTGTGTGTCTAGAACTTTTCATTAACTGATGGGACACTTATAGTGTTGTAAAACTGCAAGTGCTTACATCGCTTTATTTTAATTTTAAATACTTTGTATTTTAAAATAAACTTCTAAATGTCTGTTTAGTCGTCCCTATAACATGATATAATTTTAATTTTTGGTGCTTCTAATTAAGTGATAAAAATTGGTTGCAAATGTTGTACAAATAAATATCACCACTACTCATCTTTGGTCACAATAAAACTTAAAAACAACTGTTTTTCCTAACAATATATGTAATACTAATTATTATTTTATTCAACTTACCTCGGAACTCTCCGTGACCTCTCGCGATATCTCTCAGCAAAAAGTCTCACGATTTTTTCCATAACATGATGCAAGATGGGATTCACTAACCTCGAATATCCTCCCGTAGTCGGTATTCGAATAGTGTGGAGTTATGTGCTTAATGCACTGCGCTTTTGCTTTTTAAGACCTGGGAACAGTCTTGCACCTTCTTTCCGGTCAGCACACACACCACTCAGTGCCAAGACCGGGGGGGGATGTGGGTCTTTGACAAGCATATAATCCTGAACAGTTAATTAGCTGTTCGGCTTGGTGTGCTTATGTTGGAGCCACACATTTGCAGGACAGTTGGCCCTCAAGGACCAGAGCTAACGAAAGCTTGGTTAGACAGTCTACTTGTGTGTGCACTTTGGGGGATGGGTTTAAATGCAGAGCCAAACTGGATCTGAGAACACCATACTTGACTACCGTCCACATCACTTCACACTAGTTTTATGAATTATTAATTTGCTTAGTATTATTTTATTTATTTTGAAAAATGTAAGTGTCTATAATGCAATTTGCTTAGTTTTTATTTATTTATTATTTTTTTTTTTACTTTAATTTTGTTTATGAATTAATTTGCTTTTGTATTTGTATTTCATTTTTAAATTGGCCACTTTCTTCAGTACATGGAATACAAATAGTGAATTTTTGAAGATTTTTTTTTAATACAATGAATGTCATTGAGGACGGAGACTGTCAAAAACAAGCACCATAAAAGTATCATAAAACGTCTGTATGACTTGTGCACTATTCCAACTCTTCTAAAGCCATACAATAGCTTTGATCAAGTCATGATATATTCATTTAAAGTTTGTGCTTTGCTGAAACAAATGAAAATCTCTCAATACTGAAAACAGAGTTCTGGATTTATTCTTTATTTAATAATAATCTCATTTTAATGTTTACTTTATAGCAAGCCACTCAGACGAGGGCTCAGATGTGGACTCAGAACCGGGTTTGCCATTAAAGAGGAAACAGCGGCGCAGTCGAACCACGTTCACGGCCGAGCAGCTGGAGGAGCTGGAGAGAGCTTTCGAACGCACCCATTACCCTGATATTTACACCAGAGAAGAGCTCGCTCAGAGAGCTAAACTCACCGAGGCACGAGTACAGGTACATTAACACACAAACCTTTGATATCCAACTCTTTAACTTCCTGTAAAATCTGTGTTAATCATGTGACCATATCCACTTCTATCCACTGTATCTTTGTGGAAATGATCACTCTACACACACTTTCTCGTAAGTCTAAAAAACTAAAAAAAAACTAAAAACGTAAATGTGGTTTACTAAATTTACCAGCATTTAGCTCTGCACCCCTTGCCCCGAAGTCACATGACACACCCGCATAAACACAGGCTTCTTTGTGCCACGTCTGACCTCTTGTTTTCACTCTAGTATTCTGTCAGAGAAAAACCCCAAAACAGAATCTTTTAATAAACTATTATTAGGTCCTTCTAATCCATTTAAACTAGAACCCATGACATGATGTCATTGCTTTTTAATGAGCACAGATGTTTCGATCGCAATCAGACCAAACAAGCTTTTGGCTACTGAACACACAAAGAGCGCCTGTGTACACTCGGATACATCACACACACAAACACATTCTTATAGGAATAATAAAAGTCCCAAATCTGATTCCCCAATAAAGGGGGGTGTTATATGAAGTCCATGATGAAATGTGTCATGTTTTAAATTGGGCACCACCTTGTGTATAAAAACAGTCTGTTGATGTGTTCATGTGAGTAAACAGTTCTTCCGAGTGTATGAGTGTTAAATTTAAGTATATTGTTTGTACTGCAGGTTTGGTTCAGTAATAGAAGAGCTCGTTGGAGGAAGCAGGCAGGAGCCAATCAGCTCATGGCGTTTAATCACCTGATACCTGGTGGTTTCCCACCCTCTGCGATGTCGAGTCTTCAGCCCTATCAGCTGGCGGACAGCCCTTACCCTCCCTCATCTATCTCACAAGGTGAGAACTGTAAAGCAGAATAATACGTTACTGTGCAAAAGTTTGGGGTTCGAATAATTCAAAAATGATTGTTCAAAATTAAAAAATTTAAATAATAAAAAAAATGCTGTTCTTTTGAACTTTATATTCATCAAAGAATCTTGTAAAAAAAACATATCATGGTTTCCACCAAAATATTAAGAATGATTTCTGAAGGATCATGTGACACTAGACCTCTTCCTTTTCACTTTCTTTACTTTCTCTTTCTCTTTCATCTTTTCTTCCCTCTTTCCCCTTCTTCCTATTCTTCTTTCCCTCTTGTCTCTTTCTCTTTCTCTTTCTCTTTCTCTTTCTCTTTCTCTCAGCAGTATCGGAGCAGCCCAGCACTGTGCACAGGCCCCAGCCTCTCCCCCCCACCTCAGTGCATCAGACTGGGCTTGGCAGCGGACCGGGGGCCCAGGATGGGAGTTCGGCCTACTGCCTCTCCTCTGGACGTCATGGCTTCTCTGGTTACTCGGATGGCTATGTGGCTGCGCCGGGCCACGTAAACCCAGTGAACGCCACCATCAGCAACGGCCTCCCATCACAGGTCAGTATCATCTAACATCACATACGGTTTGAGCATACAGTATACGGCTGTATAAATTGACGGGTTGCCAGATGTTTCCACCTAACGATCTGTGTTATGGTTGGGACATTGTTACATGCAAAGAGGTTAGGCAATCATACAGGGTCATACAAGGAAATCTTGAAGTTATAGTCACAAGAGAAGCTTTTTTGATTCCAGTCTTAGAAAGGGTAGAAAATGGTTGTGTAAAACCAAATTATAACAGTTTGTGGTGCATAGAAATCTTGCAAAATTTTATACATGAGGTTCTGAAAAGCTAAAGTAGAATAATAAGTCTCATTTAAACTGTGTGGTTTTTGCTAACCAATTATAATTCTTATGTGATTATAAATTAGGTTTTGTTTCTAATTAAAGATATCATTGATCATCTTGCAGGATAGTGGAGGTAAGGTTTGGGGTTGGCAATTTTTTTACGTATTTAATGCTCAACAAGGCTGCAATTATTTGATCAAAAATATTGGGAAAAATTGTGAAATATTATTAGAATTTAAAATACCTGTTTTCTATGTTAATATAATTTGAGATGTAATTTATTCCTGTGTTGCAAAGCTGAATTTTTTAGTAGCCATTACTCTAGTTTTTTGTAAACCATGTGTTTTTTTTATTTCAATATTTTTCGATGAACAGAAGGTAGCATTTATTTGAGTATGTTATTAATGCCTTTTCTTGCACTTTTGATCAATTTAATGCATTCTTGCTGAATAAAAGTACTGATTTATTTATTTAAAAAAAAAATCTTACTGACCCCAAACTTTTGAACAGTAGTGTATACACGCTTGGAGAATGTCTCTGTTTTTACACCGACAAGCAGATTGGCAATGTGAGTGAATGTGAGAATGAAGGTGTGAAGAGGGCTAAAAGGATGATGATGATGATGGAAACGAGAAGTGAAAGACAATTATTTGTGATTACACACTCATCAGCTGTTATCTGTCGGCTCGCCTGCTGCGCACAACGTGCTAACAACCAGAAAATGAGCTCCTAACTGCCTCAAAGCATCCGGTAGTTAGACATGAGCGTAGGCAGGTTTCTGTGGGTGGTGCTGGGTGCCCGGGGTGGTGGCAAACTCAACCCCCTCCGGAGTGCGGCGTGATATCAGATAAAGGGTGGGAATGAGGGGGAGGGGTAGATGTTTACAGAGAGAGAATGAAATGGAAGCAGAGGAAAAAATAGAATGACTGAGATAGAAAACTCCCCTGGGGCTATAAGACAGAAGATGGTTTTGAGAATGAGGTTCTTTCTCAAAACACACAAAAAAGCAATGAAAGCCAGTAAGATTAGATTACCAGTAAGATGGAAAACACTGCAGTCTAAACACATCCCCAATTGATCAGATATGTTATGGTACAATAACGTTTTTGTTAAAGGGACAGTGCACCCAAAAAAAAAAGAAAATTCTGTCATTATGTGGGGGTACTCATATCCTCATGTTGTTTCAAACTTGTACAACATTGTGATAAAACAGTAGTTCATTGTTTCCATGGTTGTCAGTCTCCGAAAAACACCTCAAAGGTATCATAATAGTCCATACAACTTAAATCTGGGTATGCTCCTCGTGTAAATCTATACATGCATGACTCCAGAAGACCACTTTTATGCTACGTTTTTGAGGCTTGAAAGCCCTTGTTCACTATGAAATGTTATTGTGACAATTCTTTAAAAATACCTTTTTTGTTTAGTGAAAAAAGAAATAGCATACAGGGTTGGAACGCTATAACATTAGTTAACATGAACTAACAATGAAAATACTTCTAAAGCATTTATTAATCTTAGTTATTGTTAATTTCAACATTTACTAAGATCAAAAGTTGTTTCTGTTAATATTATTTAATGGACCTGTGCTAACATGATCTAACAATGAACAGTTGTATTTGTATATTAACTAACAATAACAAAAAATAATACATACTGTAACACATCTATTGCACATTGTTAATGTTAGAGTGTTACCAAAAGCTCTTTATTTTCTAAATATGCAAAAACCATAAACCATATGAAATAAAGAATCCTTTGGACCATCGCCTTGTGTACAGTAATTGAACTGCACAAAGTTATTTAACATGACGTATTAATTGAAGTGTGTCTAATTGCAGTGCCCCCAGCAGCAGGGTTTGTAATCAGAACCAATTCCTAGTCATTACGGCAGCATTCCTGCGTCAGGACTGACTTAGAGGTCAGGTAGCTTTCACACATTACACACCCAAAAAAAAAAGCACAAAAAAAAAAGGGCACCATACACACACACAGGGTTGGGGGGGGGGGGGGGGAACACGCACACCGGGGGCGACAAACACACACCTACACAATCACACACACTCACACTCGGTCTGTTATTGCCATTAGGTGTGTTGTTTGTGGTAACCCTGGTCACAGGGGTCAGCATGCGTGTGGGGGAGGGTGTGTGGTGTGTGGGGTGAAGGGCAGTGGACTTGGGCGTGCGGGCGTCATGACGATGCTGGAACTCTTAGCGTCTGGGATTCTTATTATGGGATGCTCCGGACTCTTAATTGATTGGAATGGGAGAATTTACCCTCCATAATGCACTGTGTAATTTATGCAAATGAGTCACTTTGTTGGCTAATTGTTTGAATTATGTATTTATCTGTGGTTTAATGTATGCTGAAATAAGCTTGGGATTCAGGTTGTGCTGAGGAGGCTTGTCCCTGCAGATTGGTTTGGAATTTATTAGCGAATGAAACTGTGATTATTTATAATTACATATTTTATTTTTATCTATTAATTACAAAAATATGATAGTACAGTGATGGTATTAAATGGAAATGCCATAAAACTTTGATAAATACCAAATCCATGGAGAGAATTCTTTTATTGTTCATTTGGGGGTCACACTTGTGTTGCTCGTGGTCAGAAGTGACCGAACAACTGAAATGTAACTTGTTTCAGTAAAATCAATGTAATATATTTTTGTTCAATAATATTTTTTCATTATTATTTATGATTTTATGATACAGTGCAATATTTATACAATTAATTATACATTTTTTACCCATAAAAGAGGGTCATGGGCTGATGCGGGAAGCAAGGTAAATTAGGGGGTGAATCTGTGGGGGGGTTGAGCATTAGCTGTGGTGGGTCCAGTATGGGCAGTATTTCATGTTAGAGATATAGAGAAATTGGGACTCAGTCGCGGGAAACATTTGTAAATATAGGAGGTGTCGCGAGGTGTCGAGGAGTGTGGGTGGTGCATGGTAAAACCGGGGGACCGTGTCCCACGCGGGAAACGCGTCGGGCGCCCGGGATTCACAAACGCTTCTGGTAAACGTCCGATTTGATTAGTTAACTGTTAGTTAATGAATTCCAAGCATCTCGTAAATAGGGGCGTTCTCTGTCTGTGTCAGTTGGCGGCGGGGGTGGGCACTCTAGGGCAGCACTGGACCATAGGGGTCCCTGCCTGAGTGAGATTACGGGCTAGCGCAGAAGTTGTCGGTCCTCTTAACGCAGTGTGGGAGATTTCTAGGGTCTACGTCTCAGGCGGGGGTTGCTCTATTATATTGTGGCACCATAAAGGGTCAAAAAGGACCTAAGGAGGCCATATGCCCTAACAATAATATTCAAAGTGTTTTTAGCTACGAAAACAGATGCAGGGTGGGGGCGTGCGCGGCCTTCTTAAAATGACCAGCTGTTGGCGCAGCTTTTAACCACTGTCGAGTTAAGTGGGTGCTTTGATTGAAATATCCCCACGGAAGTACTTTTGAGACTATTACTAAAGAAAGCGGTAACCAGCAAATGTTATGGGCTTCTCTAGTGTTGTTCAGTGTTGTACGTATGATGATTGTCGTTGTAGTATTGGTCCGCGCCCTCTTGGCACTGAATTTGGACGGGCTGGGTACAGAAGGTGCCAGGTTGACAACGCGGTGGTGCGTTGGCGATTTTACCTAAAGCTAAACAGTTTTTCACGGAGTGGGCCATAGTGCCACAAAAAAACTTTACAAGTATATGGAGGGTGTGCAGAGGTGTGCATCAAAATTCGCGGTGTCATCAGTTTTTGCCAAAAAGAGAACACAGAACCGTTTGTAGCGCACCGATGTTACACATGCCGAGCGGCGGTGGTAAATGTCTTTGGTAGCCAACTAACATTTTGAAAATACGAACACTTTCATAAATCCGAAAATTTACGTCAGAACAGCTTTAAGAACGATTTACACAAAAATTCGTTCTGCTCATGTGTGTTCAAAGAAGGAGATTAGACCCATTGCCTTAAAATCCCATTTTGTAAAGGCCATGATGTCAATGCTGTGGTGGATTACATAACGGAGAAAAGAAAGGGAACGGGGAGTCGTCTGAGCCATGTTTCCATGGTTTAAGTGCACTAGATTCCTATAGAGCTTATAAACAGGCTTTAGTGGTGTTTTTTTGGATACAGGACAATTTATTTTTCTTAAGTTTGGATTTGGAAGAGTAGTCTGGGTTAGGACCGAGAAAAGGTTGCTCACAAACAGAATATAGTTGTGTGTAAATGGTGTAAAGACGGTTTAGAGATGATTGTTTGAAAGTAGTCAGGTTTGGGGGTGCAGCGGTTGTGTGGGGGGTTTGTGCCGTTATATAGTGTAAACCTATCAACTTGGTAGTCTGTGTGTGTACGGCAGAACGTGGGAGTTGTGCTGAATGGTGATTAGAGGGTGGGGGGAGGGTTAGTGGGTCATACGCAAAGTTTGCAAACTCAGTGGTAGATGCATCACCCTATCATAGGGGGAAACAGGGGGGGCTTGGGAATGGGGCGGGGGTGGTGGGAAAAAGAGGAGGATAGAAATAAATGAAGGAAGGGGGAGAAAAGAGAGGGGGGGGAAAGGAAGTGAGGTGGGGTGAAATGGAGTGGTAGAAAGTGGGGGAAAAAAAGGGGGGGGGGGGGGGGGGGGGGTTCTGTGGGTTACACGAGTCCTGATATTTATAGGGGTTCCCCCCTGCATTGCGGTGCACATTTTTGTCTGCATCATAAGGCCTTGGAATTGGACCACAAAAGTCCCTATTTTGTCACAGTTGGACTGATATTTCCCAGCAGTTTCCATGGATCATGGAGCTGTTGCAAATCAGGCACGATTTGTTGTTTTGGTTTGTGATACGGAGTGACTGCCATAACATCGGGAGGGGCATACACTTCAAGGAAGGGGCGATGGTTAAAATTTCGAAACAGTTGGTGGGGGGGTGGTGCTGGTCTAAAATGACCGAAACAACAGCCATAGAGGTTAACATCATGAAGGGACTGTGGGGCAGATTTATAGAAAAAAAAAAAAAAGAGGACAATTTTGGGTTGTAACCGCACTTATACTCATAAGACCCATTAGTTACATGAGTTAATAATCCTTTAGAGCTAACAGATAGGGGGCAATACTTGTTGTTTACAGTATTTAGGGTATTTGTCTAAAATTCTGGGCAATGGAGACTTTCAAAAAGAAAGAAAGAGTAGTTTCCTGTTGGTTTTTCTTTTTTGTGTTTTTTCAAGGGTACAAGAACCATGATAAAAGTGACCTATGATAATTGTTCATGTTTCTTTCGCCCCCCATAATTTTTTGTTACAGTATTTATTAATTTTGGTACTAAATTACTGCAATGGTACGTTCAAAAATAAAAGAAGGTATTTTCCTTTTTTTTTGTGTTTTTCAATTGTACAAGAACAATGATTGACCTATATATTGGTTCAAGGTTTTCTTTCCCCCCCATAATTTCCTGTTAATTGTCTCAAATGTACTTTTTAGTCAAAAAAACTTCAGAAAGTCATAAAAAAGTTTTGTTGCAGCTGTAGCCTGTTCTCCTTTCAACAAAAAGTGCTTTATACAAACTTCATTTGTTTGTATAATATTTTTTGTGCAGAGCTTAAATTAAATAAATAGTCCAAATTTTAAAAATTATTTCAACTCATCCATCAGTTTGTGAAACATCAACATCAAAAAAAAAGAAATTGCAATCACAAAAATTGCTTAATGTATTTAATCTGAAATATTCCATCAAAATTACATTTTATATGGATTTGAAAACATGCATTTTTGCTCTTTGACCTCTGGTGAATGTGGGCTGCTTCCTCCGGAGAGCTGCGTAAACATGCATCGTCTTGGCTGGGAAAATGTTTTGTGAGGAAGCTTTTTGCTGTCTGTGGTCTCGACATGGAAGGAACATTTAAGCTTTCACCTCACATGTAGCCGGGCCCGGGCCCCCCATGGAGAGGTGAACGAGAGAGTTTAACCTCCATGTGCTTTTCATTTGTTAAGCATCACACATCAGCGTGTGACTCACACATGCACTGCTGTACATGATATACGCTGTCAGCTCGTGTGATCCCCGAGTTATCTGCAAGGTGGGGAAAGCACCTGAAAATCTGCGAGTGCTTAGAGCTTTCAGTCCATTTCTCTTCTGAACAGCTGTTGAAGATGAACCCCAAAAGGAATTTCATGACCCTTCACACTGCTTGTAAAAGCGTTAACCGCACAAACACACACGGTTTCCTTGCTAAATGAGGAAACACCATAGACGCCTATCGTTTTATATTAAAGGAATATTCCAGGTTCAATACAAATTAAGTTCATTTTATAGCACAAAAACTAATTTTCAGTTTATGGATAGAAGTGAATGTGGACAATTTTTGGAGGCTTTAAAAGCAGAAATGTTGAAATTATAAAAGCATTCGCATTAACTTTTCTATTAGAACTTGTGCATTATTTCATTTTCATTCAATTTTATAGTCATTTTACAGTTTTAGGCATGGCATTGTAATAGAAATGAGGATGAGTAAATAATGACAGAATGTTAATATTTCATAAGTAAACCTCTGTATTTTTCTAAATATGCAAAGTTCATTTGATGATTTTAAAAAGCATAAACCTTATAAAATAAAGATGCTTACAATTGAAGTGAATGGGGACCGATTTGTGGATTTAAAAGCAAAAATGTTTAAATTCTTAAAATGATGTATAATGTGTATAATTGTAAACACATTATACATACAAAATTATATAAATTGTGTATAATTTTATAAAAACACTTACATTACCTTTTCTATTTAGTTTTTGTGTGTTATTTCATTTTAATTCATTTTTATAGTCATTTTAGGGTTTTAGGTGTTGATACAACTGAATATATCCTTTGGCAGAAACGGCTATTAAGCATTTTTTCCATGCTAAAATCATGTTAATACACATTGGTTATGTTTTGTGGCTATACTATTGAAGCAGTAATTTCAGATTTAAGACTGGCATCCTTCATTTCAATAGTAAGTGCATCACTGTAACAGAGATTTTTTATTTTTCAAAAAAATAAAATATTATTAATGAATTGTTTGTCCAATTGAGGACCTCTCCAGATGTCCCCACAGGGAGGTTTTTGTCAGATTTAGCTTGTGTCTGAGGACAAATTTGCCCCTAAAGAAAATGTAAGCAAACCCACCTACATATTTAATGTGCAGTACTTTCTCTGCAACTGATATTTATCTTCTCACAGCATATGTCGCACTTATTCCATGTTTTGTTTATTCTATTGTTTTTTAACATCAGACCTTGATGGAAAACCCCATAAAACCGCTTTTTTCTTTTTGTGTTTTCTTACTCTGGTTTTTTTCATCTGGCTACTCTCTCTTCTCAAACACAACTCTACACTCAGAATTGTTTTCAGGAAAATGTTAACTGGGCAAAGAAATACAGCGCCTTTCGACTGACTCCACCCCCTTTTTGGTTGCACCGGGTAACGGTTTAAAAGGAACCATGTGTCCAGCAGGATGGGGAATAATTTGACTCTCATGGATGGAGTAAGTGGGCCGGCCGGTTGTTCAGTGGGTCAGTGTGCAGGAGATTTTTTCTGGGCCGGGCTGGTTTTGATTAATGATTAGCAGAGGGAGGGAACTGATCTGTATTTGGCCCATCAAGCGCCATCCGAGAGCTCACAGACACTGATAGCACACTGGCATCTCGCTTCCATCTGTCTGTCACTTGTGTGAATTAGACACGGGCAGCCAGAGACGCTGTGTGAGAGCTGGAGAGATCTTCACTCGCTGTCAACAAATCATTTCAGATGCGTGTTACACACTGGTGATTGATAACAGGGAGGGCTGAATTAAAAACTTTAGCGTTGTCATTATGTTCAGTTTGGTATGTTGAATTCATTTCACATCACAGAGTTTAAAACAAAAGCACATTTTCATTGTTTTATTTGGTGAAGATGAAGAATTCTGATAGATCTGAGATCTTAAGTTAATCCATGTGCATTAAAAATATGTTTACAAATGATTTGACTCTTTCTTAAGTAAATTTGAGAAGTTCTGAATACTAATGGACCGTGCTGTGAGAAGATGTGAAAAGTATATATGCCTTCAAATTATGCATATACCTGCATGACTAAACATTTAATAAAACAGCTTGTTTAGTTATTTTAGTACTTCACCTCAGACTAAACAAAAATAAGAATGGTTGAAATACAAATGAGAAACAAAATACATTTTTATGTGTTATTTCAGTGTCTTTAAACATATTATTGAAAATGTTTTTTATTTTAGTTAAGGATAATAACCCTGGTTTGTCACATAAAACTGATTTGTAAGCATGTAGATAATTAAAAGTGGTTTTCTGATCTCACTCCGTTATCAAAATTTGGTCATGCACCTGTATTAGCTGACCAGCATAAACCAGCTTGAACAGCAGGGAAATCCATTGGTCTGGGCTAGTCTTTTCAGCAATTTGCTTGTTAAAAAAGTAGCTCATTCTAAAGTGTTGTGTTCTTTTTTTCCTCAGGTGATGGGGCTGTTGAATCCTGGTGGAGTGCCACACCAGCCGCAGAGTGATTTTGCCCTCTCTCCGTTGACGGGCAGTTTGGAGCCCAGTACAGGCATGGCTCCCAGCTGCCACTCCTCTCAGAGACTGGAGGCTCTGCCAGGCCTGCCCAGCTCCCAGTCCTACTGCCCCTCCAGCTACACTTCACCCGGGTACAGCGTGGACCACGTGGCGTCTTACCAGTACAGCCAGTATGGGCAGAGTAAGGTGAATACCAGCACTGTTTGTACTGTAGTGTGAGAGAGAGAGCCACAGGTTTATGTTCTAAAAACATTTCAGTTTGTTGTGGAAACATAAAAAGTTCAGTTTTTGGATTTGATGTGTAGCTGTGTTATTTTATAGATACTATTATCGTTATTATTGTTTTTATATTTTCTGTTTTCACTTAAATTTTATTTAAAGTTTCAGTCATTTCAGTCGTTTTCATGATTTTTTTTAAAAATATGTCTATATCTTTAATCATTTTTGAATTCTTTATTAATTAATCTTTATTAATTCAGTTATTTTAGTACATCAAGTAAAAAAAATGTAAATAAGAAATGTTGCCTTTGCAAACTAGCTGAAATAAAATAAGTGGTTTTATATTTTAATTTGCGGATTAATCGAAAAGAAAAATGTAGTTCAGTTCATCAGTTTTTGATTGGATGAAGGTAAATCTGAATGCAGTCAATTGTAAGAAAGGGGCGTTTTGATTTATGCATACAAAATTTGAGAAGTCCTGCATAAGTAACCAGAGAGAAGTCTGTAATTTTACTGTAAGGTCGAGTTATGACATTGTGATTAAAAATTACAAGGTCAAAAAAATATATATGTATGGATGAATCCTTCACAATTAGATCAATAAAATGCATTTAGAAAATAGATAAGTGCATTTCCATTTCATGATGACTTTAATTAATCTCTTTACTAAAGAGCAATTCATTCTAATGAATATGTTTTGTTTGCACACCCACACAAGACATTTTAAACAACAGTTCAAAAGTGCATTAGCTCTTGTTTAATCTTACTTTTACTACTAGTCACATCCATCCCTTTTTCGTTTAATTATATTTTTATCTTTTACACTTTTTGACACTTTTATTGATGCATGCCATATGATTTTGATGAACTGCATCACCACAGCTCGACATAACCGTGCTAACCGCTACAGTTCAGCCAGGAAACTTTTGAAAAAATTGCATTGATTCTGTAGAGAAACACGATCATCTGAACGTCAGCTGAGATTATTTTCAGTGAAGTATTCGTCTTTTAATCTGAGACGTAATCATGAGTTTACATTAGTTCGTTGTAATCCGCTGGGCCGCCACACAGGTAAACACTGCCGTGGTTTATGATGCTTAACCCGTGCCCTTTCACGACCCTGTGAGATGAGCTATATCTCATCAGCTCCAGACATCCGTCAGCCAGCCATGTAATGAGCTCTGGGTAACAAAGATATCGTTCATGATCCACTCAAACACGCAGTGAAATGAGAGGAGCAGAGGACTTGCACACCAGGCCTGCATGTCGAGTGCCCAGTCCAGGACTGCATCTTGATATCATTAATTTGCTGGGGTCCGCACCCTGTAAGCACAGAGCTGGGGGTCCGTGGAGGAGTTAGTGGGGGTCTCGTATAGGAGTAGAATGGCCCATGGCGGGCAGATATTAGAAACATGTGTTTCATACGGGTCAGATCTGTAGTTGCTGTTGATCATTGACTCTGATCCATACAGAACTGAATATAGGACAGCTCTCTTTTCATTCCCCCTCTCTCAATCTCTCTTACTTTCTCCCTCTGTCTGTCTTTTTAGTGGAATTAGCACGCACTGGCTCGCTCAATTATGTACTGTGTTTTGTTGGATCTTTTGCTTTTGCATATTTTGATTTCTTTTTCTTTCTCTTGGCAAAGGCTATGTCGATATAGTAATATACTTATGTCAGTGGTTGCCACTAGGAGCCCACCAAGAGGCATCAGTAACCGCCAACCTTAATATATGTAATATGTAATTTTGTATATATATATATTAAAATATATTTTTATGATAAATTATTTTATATAATTAAACAACAAAAATATTAACTGCTAACATCTGCTAAATATATATAGTTCTGCAACCAGGCATACTGTCCAATTTTAATTAGTTTCCCCTAAACAATATTGCTATCAATTAGCTAAACAATTACTCTTATTTTATTTATTTTAATTTAATTTAATTTATTTATTTTATTTTATTTTACTCATGCGAATTTCTCCACCGTACAAATATCTAACAGTGTAGAAATGTCCTCTAAATAAAGTCTGAATTGAAATGTATTATTTCTATGCTATCGTATACATTTTAATATGCTTTTTATTTATTCCTAAAAATTTGTAGCCATATATTACTTTAAGCATTATTTTAGTAACATTGATATACTATTATTTTCTATTTATTTTCTGATTGCCTTTGAATTGAAAGTTTTAGTAATTTTGCTGCGTTTTTGTCATTTTAGTAGGTTTTTGTTTTTACAATGTTCCAACAGTTTTTTTTTTTATTAATTTTTATTTCAGTTGTAGTTATTTTAGTACTTAAACTAAACGAAAATGAGAAAAGTTGTCTTGGCACCTAACTGAAATAAAATAAGTTTACATTTTTTGTAATATTTATTTAATTTCTACTAATGCAAATGTTGTTTCACAAGTTGTTTTATTTTTAGCTAAAGATAATAGCCCTGACCTTAAATGAATGTCTTTCAGGTGCCTTTCATTATCTGAAACCCAGCATTGACTGAATGAAGACAGACAGGAAGGAGATGAAGAGATCTATGGATGACCGTAAACTCTTGCACTTGAGCTCTCCTTCACCTCTTGAATGTTTGACCAAAATGACCATCCTTCCTCAAACTCCCACTCGAGGAGCACTGAGAGGAGAGGCCAGCGGTGACGGCGTCCTCTCTAATGCCTGTGGGTCCAAAGTGCAACTGAGTTGTTTTTACGAGGGGGATATTGTGGGTGGGGTTGGGTTGGGTTTAGGACCAGGACTGAAGACGGGTTTTAGACAGTTTAGACCTGGACGAAACAGCCTCTCCATATATCCATCCCATTCTGGAGCAGGCATCACACGTTCTGATGACACTTACCACTTCTTTCCTGAAGAGTGACAAGCCATGGGACACGAGGAGGACAAAGGGAAAGGACAAATAAACAGCTCAAAGACTGTGCTTATAAACAGCATGGAATGGCAGGGAAGAGTGTGGCGCCATACTCTGATATCAGCTGTCCACTGACGGACGCACTTTAGTGGCTGGTTTGTGACACAACTTGATGGTGACTCGTTGGTTGAGACACATTTTGTTGATATATTTAGGAAATAAGGGCTCGGAAAAGACAGATGTGCCAACTTTCCTTATTTCTCATTCATAAATAAATGTATAAATAGACAAGAACATGCTCACATTCGGCACAACGCTCTCAGGTCCTCTTCATACAGAGAAAGAGGCTGACCTAAATGGAATGCACTCAAGTGTCCGATGGCACTTCTCCGGCTTAAACGATGGAGTGTGACCCTCGGTAGTGCGGATAAACTATGTAACACAGACCCCTTTATTACCAGTCATCTGAACACAAAATACCTTATTATGAGACAGAAGTGATGTTCAGAATGGAATACTATTGTACTGCTTAATGCATACTGTATACTACAGTTTATGTGACTGTGGACCACAAAACCAGTCATACGGGTCAATTTCTCGAAATTGAGCTCTATACAGCATCTGAAAGCTGAATATATAAGCTTTCCATTGATGTATGGTTTGTTAGGATAGGACAATATTTGGCAGAGATACAACTATTTGAAAATCTGGAATCTGACGGTGCAAAAAAAAAAAAAAAAATTTTGAGAAAATTGTCCAAATGAAGTTCTTAGCAATGCATAATTCTAATCAAAAATACATTTTTGATATATTTACGGTAGGAAAATTTACAAAATATCTTCATGGAACATGATCTTTACTTAATATCCTAATGCATTTTGGCATAAAAGAAAAATCGATCATTTTGACCCATACAATGTTATTTTGGTTATTGCTAAAAATATACCCAAGCGACTTAAGACTGGTTTTGTGGTCCAGGGTCACATATACTAAAAATAATGCAATGAATTTCAAATTGTAGTATGCTACCTTGTAAATGCTGTTGCATTTTTTAAAATCTAATTTAGTGTAAAAACATCTTTGATTTGGCAGATGACGTGTCAAGAAACCAGAAATAAAATACTTAGTTTATTGGTTACAGTGGAATAGGAAAGTCAAGTCGAATGCATTGCATTGTGGGATATAATATTGTGTAGAAGGTCGTCTATTTAGTTTTGCACAGTGCATACTGAAACATTAGTGGTATGGTAGTATGCTATTCTGAACATTCAGAGAGACACAGGCCACAAACAAACCCAAGGAAAGTGCAATACACACTCAATACCTCAAAAACACTCATCTGTTCTCACTTGCTCACGAAAATCATCTGTCCTTAAACTTAAATTGTTTTTCATGCAAAGAAAAGATGCCAGATGATGAAGCATTTCATAATGTGGATGGATGTCACCTTTATTTTTACGGATGAAGTTCTTTGTTCTGTCTCTGTAACACAATGCTCATGTCCTATTTTTTAGCTTGTTGTTTTTATACTTTCATGTTTTTTTGGGTTCTCGACTGCATCTAATTGTTGATGGATAATGTGTAAAATGCAGCACTATTTACTATTTATGAGAAAAAAATTAATAAATTGCTTTCAAGGTTATTGTTTAGTGATGATTTTTTTTTACCTTTAAAAAAAACAATGGATTCTTTCATCAGTCTTTATATTTCCCGTCTTTGTTGCTTTCTCTTTCCTCTTTCCTTTTTTAATAATCCTTCTACATTTGCTTGTGGGAATGAACCAATAAATTGCATTATTTTTCTGGATCATGTTTAACATTTTCAAAATCATTCTGCACCTGTATAAAATAATAAACCATGTATGAAATGCTGTTTTAGGAAAATTAGCATGACGGTTCACAATAGCTATCAGATTTATTCAGCCTTTAGCTTCACAGAGCACTTTTATTCATTTAGAAATATATTCAGTTTCATAAAAACTCTCTTTCATGACAAAGTCCTTCTCTCCAGGGAGCTCTTAACAGGGTTAATGACTAAAGCAGAGTGCTATAAACGATCCAAACACAACAGAGAACGAGAACAAAGTCATTTTTCTCAGTTCTTTCTTGCTCTCTCATAAATGCATCAGGTGTCTTCAGCTGGTCTTTTTCTTGTGTATTAATGTGTGCAATTGAGTGTATATTTTTGACAAGTATAGGTTCATGTTTAGTATAGTGAAATATAGTACATTTTAAAATGCCCCAAATGTGTTTCTTATATATTTTATATATTTATAGATTTTGCCCATATATTTTTAATTTAAATGTAAAATTTTTGTTTATAGATATATCTTTTGTTTGAAGCAGTTAAAATCTTTCCATGTACCCCCTGGAGCCTGCTTAAAGTTCCCCTGGGGTTTGCTGGTTTAAACCATTTTTTGGGCATTAAATTTAATGTAGCACACCTTTATGTCTTTACATTTGCTTTTCACATCCCCAAAATCTGGATGTCTATGGAAATGTCCCTCTCTTTTGCTCGCTTTTCCAGAATGGAGCCTAGTGTCAGACACAATAACATATACTGGAGACAACTTAACCTCTGACCCCTTGCACTCTTTGAAATCAGTAGACAATCACAGCATAGCTGACAGGGCAGGAGTTACTCCCAACTCCCCCACGTCATTCTGAGACAGACGGCTGAAAGAGGAGAGAAACTGAAAAAAAAAAACCCAACAGGGAGAAAAACATGAAAGACACGAGACTGTTTCTCGCAGTAACAGATGACATGGGAGATGCGCAAACATGGGAGAGCAAATCATTCAAAAGTTCAACTTTTGAACAGCTCAGTCCAGAACTAATTATCACTCAGATATCTACAGAAGTCATTCTGAATTGGTGGATCATGACACAAAAATGGGTCGCAGGTCCGTTCTTATGGGTCACAGACAACGGGGAAAAAGACAAAGCTAAATACAAGTAAGAAAATTCAACTAACCATGCAATTGTTTAGTGAATACATAGGCTTAGTAACTAAAGGGAGAAGAAAACACATCCAATCAAACTCTATGGTGTAAATGTATCTGTTACTTGGAAGAGACTACAAACAAAATCAGACAGATGCCAACACGGATTGCTTGTGTTACGTCCTCATGCTCCAATCCCTTGAAATACACAAAGTAAAAATAACACAGATTACATTAAATATGAGTTCACTTGCAGTGATGATAAACGTACTTTATGCCAACCACAAAGTGCTTTGTGCTGTGAATTATTGTTCATGATAATAATAACAAATGTCAGTATTTATTTTTAACCCTGTAAAGACTGACTTACAAAATAATAGTAAGTCAGTCTTTACAGAAAACTACATTTTTTGAAATGGAACACTTTATTGAACCTTCAGATAGGAAGGTTTGAAAAATGTTTTTTTTTCTTTCAGGTTTGCATTTTTATCCTATTTGATACATCAGGTTTTTATGGCTCAATTAGTGTGATATATTGAGAATATATTCAGAGGCCCAAACTGAGCAAAAATCTGTAATTTTGTGCAGTTGCTTATATTTATTTGACCAAGAAGGGCTGATGAAATTCCAATAACCTGCAAGCTAATCGTGCGATGCGTTATAAGGTAGCTCACACACCCACACACGGCACACACACACACACACACACACACACACACAAACAACACACACTTGTTTTTATTGTAGGGGGCAAAACCTTCAACAGTGCAATACAATGATGATTGAGAGATTAACTAATCAGCATTCCTCAAAAGCCTGATGGATCATATTTGATGCTTAAATTTTAAACAAATAAAAAAATGCATAATCAAGTAAAGCTAAGTTGCTTCAGTGACAGTTTTGGGGGTTAATTTTCCCCTTGAAATATTGCTAACGATATAAAAGTTATTATGTTTACTTTATAAAACGAAAAGATTTCACAGTAAAAACACATGTGAACCAAGACCTGAAGGAGGTTGTTTTTTAAACTAAAAGTCATTTTATAAACTTGACAGAAGGCATGTAGTAGATTGCGTACAACAGGTTTTTCAGCAAAGTTTTGATCATGTTAATCATTTGGAAGCTTTAGAAATTTGTGTATCAAATGTGATACAGTAGGCACTTTGGCATTGTGTTGGGATTCCACTTTATGACTGATTTTAAACACAACCAGAAAAAAGTTTACACATTGCTTTGTGTTATGGTTTTATGCAGATGCTTTATCTCAAGCTATTTACATTGCATTCAAGGTGCATTTTATTTAAAGTCTTTAAATCATTTCATGCATTTCCTGGGATTCAAACTCATGACCTCATTGCTAACACCACGCTCCCGTTTGATCTACAGGAATGCTAATTTTGTTAGATTGTTACTACCGGTACTTTGTTGAAATTTTTTTTTTACTTTTGCATTATTATATTTCTTACAAAACAGTGTAAGAAATATCTTTTATTGAAAGGTGTATAGGCAATGTGTGTAAATTTAAAAAGTGATATTAAACATTAAAATAATTTATATTTCACCTAGACTGCTGTTGTCAGCCTTAGTAGAGCATTAAGGATTCTGTATGTTGAGCAGCAGTGGTGTTCAGTGGCGGTGCAGGGCATAAATGATAAAGAGTGTTTATCATGGCCGTGAGAGAACCGTTATTTGTAAGTCGCTTTGGATAAAAGCGTCTGCTAAATGGCTAAAAGTAAAAGTAAAGTAAGAACAACTGCATGCCAGACAGCATTCCTTTCCAAAAGCATCTCGCTTGCTATAATTTCTCTCTCTCTCTTTCTTTGGTCAGACTGCATGTTGTTCAAGAAACAGACAGAAACCCTCATAATCATCAGAGCAAGTCCAACTCACCATGCACTGGATGAACTTCAGCAAAATCCTGTTGAAGTCTCACTGACATGAAGTATAAGGAGCAAAACGAGCTGTATTTGATAATTGGGTGACTCAGCGTGTCCAGGACTGAAGCTTCAACGTTTGAACGTTACAGTTAAGTTGAGTGACAAAAGAAATCAGAAGCCTTTTTAAAGCTTCTTACTGAAAAAAAAGAACTTCAGTCATACATTGACATTCTGGAATAAAGGCCTCCATCAGAGAACAACTTCTGAACGGCACGGATAATCTATCCCATACCGCTCCAGCAGCTCCATATCTGCCCTTTACATCAGTATCAACAAGTCTTTGTGAAAATATCAGTGATGTTCATGGACAAAAAGCGTATGCTCTGAACTCTGTATGCTCTTGTTTTTTTCACAGCTCAAGGTGAAGGAATCGTCTTTTTGACAAACAGATGAAATTTGGTGAAGTTACAGCATCTGTTTCCTCTTGAGAGACTGAAACCTTGAATCTGACCTCAGTATTAGTATCAACATGCCCCTAGGTGGCGCTACAACGAACCACACATTGCTTCTCGCCCTGCTGGCCAGGTGCCGACAGGCCATTCTGAAGGAAATTGAGACAAACCATCAGGATTCCCAAGATAACACGAACACTACAGCCACGACCTCCACGGATCTTGCCACAACAAGCAGGAGATCCTACGACAACGCCTACTACTACATCGCGTTTGTGATGTTCTTCTACTCCTTCCTGGCTCTGACTCTGTTTAAAGGTTTTGTTCAGTATGACGAAAGCAAGAAGGATCCGTACAAAGAGTTTATGACCTCCACTGACTCCTCAAAGCAAAAATGCAACGCAGGCCCAGCCACTGACAAAATCGACTTTGAGGAGGAAAACAGCATCTGAGACAAGATACATGTCAGTATACGCAACACTACTAGTACCAGAGATTTCTCATGGATCATTAAAGGAGATTCTACACAAAACACATTTATCCGAAGAATCTAAGAACATGGGGGATTTTACACACACACACACAGGTTTGTTTTTGTGAAAAGTGGGGACATCCCATATGCGTAATGGTTTTTATACTGTACAGACCGTATATTCTATTGCCCTACACCAACCCTACCCCTAAACCTACCCCTCACAGGAAACTTTGTGCTATTTCAGATTTTCAATACACTCCATTCTGTGTGATCTATAAGCATTTTGAAAAGTGGGGACATGGGGTAATGTCCTGAAAAGTCACCTTCTCCTTGTAATACCTAAGTCATACCTTTGTCATTATACAAATGTATGTCCTCATTTGTCACAAAACGCGCCCACACACACACCGCACAGCACCACGCACGCACGCACGCCCGCACACACACACACACACACCCACACCCACACGACACACATCCACCACACACACACACACCACCACTTATTTGTGACTCTGGACCACAAAACCAGTCTTAAGTCCCTGGGTTATATTTGTAGCAATAGCCAAAAATATATTGTATGTGTCAGAATTATTGATTTTTCTTTTATGCCAGAAATCATAAGGATATTAAGTAAATTAATATCCATGTTCCATGAAGATATTTTGTAAATTCCTACAGTAAATAGATCAAAACTTAATTTTTGATCAGTAAAATGCATTGCTAAGAACTTCATATGAACAACTTTAAAGATGATTTTCTCAAAATTTAGATTTTTTTCTACTCAGATTCCAGATTTTCAAATAGTTGTATTCGGCCATATATGCCATATCACACAAACCATACATCAGTGAGCAAGCTTATTTATCCACGTCATGATGTATAAATCTTCATTTTAAAAAATGGACCATTATTACGTGTTTTTTTCTATGTATACCTATCTATCGTATATATATATAATATATATATATATATATATATATACATGTCTGATTGTAAGTTTGTGGTGAGAAAGTTTTTTTTTGGAAAGAAATTATAGAAATTAATATTTTTATTCATCAAGGATGCATTCAATTAATCAAAAGTGACAGTAAAGATTTCTACATTATTGCAAAACATTCTATTTCAAATAAATGCCTTTCTTTTAAACTTTAAATTCATAAACATGAGAAAAAAATGTTCATGTTCCAATAAAATATTAGCATCAACCCTTATCATCAGAATCTCCCCCCCACCCCCTTTTTTTTCTTTGACACAACCTCAGCATATTAAATGATTTCTAAGATCATGGGGGGGTGAAACCTTAAGACTAATTAATGACTACTGATAATTCAGCATTGCGTCACAGGGGAAAAAAAACATTTTATAATATATTACAACAGAAAAATGTTTAAATTGTAATATTATTCAACAATATTATACATCTAAGCGTATTATATGTTATATAAGCTGATCTGTAACAAAGTCAAATAAAAAGTCTATACCAGAAGGCCAAAAATATTTCTGTTGACATAAAAAAGATGTCAAAATGTAAACACTGAGTATAGGCGGATTTGAATAAAACCAGTTAATTTAGATGTCTTTTGGGTTATTTGGCAACACATTATTTAAGAGTGTAAAAAAAGTTTATATGCTCTAAATGCATTTGAATATTGAAACTATTAATTTTTAAAGTCAACTTCCACTAGTATGTCAATAGCCTTATTAATTTGCAACTTACTATGTTGTGTTCGTTGGCGACTATTTTAATTGCAAGAGCAGCAGTTTCTCTCTAAGTGACCCCTGTGAGCAAAGTTACCAGCAATTGCAAGGTGAATTTACAAATTAACAAAAGCAGCCCTATAATTACATTTGTTTTGACAAAATCAGTATTAGGAAGTAAGGTTATACGTGTGCTCGAAGGTTTTTTTTTTGATGTGGAGAGGTTAGATTTAATCAAGCAGAAGGCAGAAGGCAGGGATGCGGTGCAGGGGACGGCCGTGTACGGGATCTGATCCGTGCAGAAAGCGGCGAAAAATACGCGCGGAGAGTGCTCGTCTGATTTCAACCTCCCGCTGACCCCGTGTGATCTTACATCTTCGACCCAGAGCGGCGAGGACGCATGGAACCTTAGACTTTATCGGTGCTGTGAATTAACGTCAATTGCATCTAGCAAGGATGGCGGGGGATGCCTTTAATGAGAACATACGCTTTTCATTTTGACGGCATTCTGCCGGCCAGATCATGAAAGCCAGATTGAGAGAGAAAGGGAGAGAGCGGTGTAATCTTCGGTAACGCACCAACAACTTGCTATTTGCACCCCTCCCTATATGAAGTTTTGAGTTTCCTCGAGTTTCAGAAGCAAATCAAGGGCTCCTCGGATGAAGCCGGGAGAAGCGAATGGAGCTGGAGATGTCGAAGTGTCCTGAGCATCAAACTCCATGGAACGGGTACTTACCAAGGACGGATTGGAGTGCTGTGAAATTAATGAGAAAGTACATCACAATTATGAGATATAAAGTGTATTACAGCATGTGTTATAGGCGTACATTGTAAAAGAGATAATGTAGTATTATGAACATTGTGGCAGATATCACTGGCATAACTTAAAGTGCTGTTTATGTATCAGCTATACATCTGCAGTGGCTTGTATTCAGCTGTTAGAAAAGTTTGAGGCCTCAAGGCACTGGTTTATAATCTGTTATGATCCGGCATCATCATAATATGTGCTTCTACACTATAAAATGCAGCCCTCTAAAACTGAAAAGTTAAGATTAATCGCTGCATTTTTAAGTCATTTTTGGGTAAAATCACAGTGATTCTAAACTATTTCATAGGTTCTTTTTGAACCATGTTAAATTATTTTTAAACATTATTAATGTTACAAGTTGATCCAGTCATCTCAATTATCACCAGTAAACTATGGAATGCCACAAGGATCTGTCCTAGGTCCTCAAGGCACTGGTTTATAGTCTATTATGATCCGGCATCGTCATAATATGTGCTTCTACACTATAAAATGCAGCCCTCTAAAACTGAAAAGTTAGATTAATCGCTGCATTTTAAGTCACTTTTTGGTGAGGTAAATCCCAGTGATTCTGAACTCTTTCATAGGTTCTTTTTGAACCATGTTAAATGATTTTTAAACACTATTACTGTTACAAGTTGGTCCAGTCATCTCAATTATCACCAGTAAAATATGGAGTGCCACAAGGATCTGTCCAAGGTCCTCTGCTATTTTCAATATACATGTTGCCCCTTGGTAATGTTACAAATTGAGATGAACACATTTTTTTCTACATTGCACTTTCCCCTCTGCCACCAATAGTTTTTGCACAGCAATCGTTGAAATCAGAGTGTTTGAGTGTTGTTAACTCAAAGCAGGTCTGATTTGCTTTGAAAATAAACTTAAAATAGGGATAAATGAATTATTTAGTGGGTTTATTTTGTCACTGTGTCTTGACAACACACAACACACACTATGTCTGCATTGAGTTACCAAATGAAAATAATAAGAAAATTACAATTCTACATAATAAATGATTGAATAAAATCCAGCTCAAAATGATTTGTCTTTTTTCGTTGGCATTTTCAGACAGTTTAACCTGCTACTATAAGCTACTATTTAATGTAGTCAATGCGAAGGGGGAGTTTATAAGGAGTTTGAATAAATACATGCCAAGTCAGTTTTATTTTTATAGTGCTTTACACTGTGCATTTCCACATTATTGTTTTAAAACAGCTTTACAAAGAAATAGTGCCTTAAAAATTGTAATTGTAATACATTGAAATGCACATAAAATCTCTGGTGTTTTACTGTTTTATAACAGTAATCTGTAGTGGCAAACACATCCAATTGTTGGGATATCAGTGGCTGATATTTGACCAGGACTCAGAAATGGTTTCTCTGAGGGCAGCTGCGTATCCTGGGTCAAGAGAGAAGCATCCTGACCCGAGGAAGAGCCTGACCTGTCTTAATTTAATCTATCCACCCGCTGTTCTTTGAAGACATGTTGAAGCCCCGGGGCAGAGCTGAGCTGACCATCTCACTTCTTTGACCTGATCATACCTCCACAACTTCACAGAAGGGGCCAAGACAAGCTAACAAAACAAGAAATGTTTTGAGTTGACCAAAAAAAAAAAACCTTTACCAAATAAATACCATAAAGAAATTATTTTACAAATAGTGACCATTTAATTTAATGCCCTCAAGATTGAAAATAATAGTGACCATTTACATTTTAGGGTTCATGTTATTGTGTATCAAAATAATGAATAGTGTAAACTTAAAACTAAATTTCAACAAAACCAATTATATAGCATTTTATGAAACAGCAAAGGGAAGCAGAACTATCAAACCACTGTTTTGGCCAACACATACTACAATTAATAAATTGTATAAGTGTATTGGGGCATGTTCTTTTCTTGATGAAAGGGGACTTTTTAAAGTTTTAAACAGTTTTTGTGGTATTTGGCTTTGAGTAAGTTTACATCTTACCCAAGAATATTCTGTAAATAATGGTTGCACAATGTTGAAGCAGTAGCCACACAAACATCACACTACAATTTGTATTTTGGATATAAACATGTATTTAGTGCCTCCTTTGTGCAACTGCAGTGTATAATTATAAACACACAGTAAGGGTTTAGTTTTCTTGTTTGTTCAGTTATCACCTTTAGACTTGATACTCTTTTTTTTATCAACAGCTCTACAAAACAAAATAATCATATTAAACGGTGTGACAGTAGCCTTTAATTTAGTTTTAAATATCAACAAAATAACTTTTTATTACATGCTAATGATATACTAGATTGATTGTGATTAGTTATAATAACCTCAAAAGATAAACAGAAATTTTATAATAAAATTGCTTATAACACTAAAACCATAGAGAAAGTGAGTTACGCACATCAGGGCGAGGTTCCATTACAGGTTTGGCCCTCTAGCGCCATCTAGTGACACCGTTTACACAGTGCGGAGTATTCATCAAACACGTGGAGGGAGGGAGGGAGAGCAGATGCTGAAGGTCAGGTCAAAATTATTAACTACTTATTCTAACAGAGGTTCTGTTGCTCTGATATAGTAAATATGATTTGATGTTATGGTCAGTGATGTTTCTTGCTGATGTTTAGCACTCGCAGACTCCATTCTTCACATCTCTGTCTCCTCACCAAAATATCAACGTTTATTGTAACTTACCAAATGAATTATTTGCTACCACTGTCAAAAAATACAGTGGAACAACAAGTCTTAAAAGTTTAAACAATTGCAAGCCAGCCATATACTGAACATGGAGTGCACAATAATTCAAGACTCATCAGTTAGACCAGAATACACCTTTCTAAAAGATTAAGTTATTGTATTTTTAGTCATGTAATGAATTGCAAATTGTCATATCTGTACTACCTTAGTTTTCAGTGCTCTAATGAAAATAATTTTTAAGAATCACTTACATCCTGCACAGCCTTCAGCATTGACTCTTCATTGGCTCTGTAGCGAACACACATGTGGAAGACTGTGATCAAGCTGGTATTTTCTGAAAATTATGGACAATAAAAATATTTAAAAATATTTATTCTAAAGAAATTCTGCATCATATAGCTACCATTTTGAATTTAGCCAGAATTCCATATTACTGTGTCTATTCTATTCTATTCTATTCTACTGAACTGAGCAATAAAATGTAAATTAAAGTGATTTTTAAAATTGATTAAATTAAATTATTGGAGCACGTTTTACAATTTCAGTCTCTCTATTTACATTTTTTTACCCTTACTTCAGTGTGTTACTTGCTGTTTCTTTGAAATGTATTTGTATTTGTATGTAATCTGCATTTGCCTAAATGATACTATAGCAAATGAGTATTATTATATTAATACTCAATAAGCATGCTTACACACACACACACAGAGACATACATGCACACACATTTTGTTGCAGTATTTTATTTAAATACTGATAGGTGACGAAACGTAGTGCAAGGCCTTTTCTTTCAAGAGTGGATATGTTCTTTCATCAGTTCCAATGTTATTATAAGCTGCATAAATTTAAAACGTGTCCTACTGACAAAATGGTAAACTTTGACTCAGTGTGATTTTAAATGTTATAACAGTGATTTTATAATGTCTTCGCATGCTCCATATGCAAACCTGTAATATCGGTTTTAGGCATGCAGTGGGGCCTAGTGTCTACCCTGCCTCTAGTGTTCAGATGCCATTTCTCAGTACAACACTGGGTTTAACCGGTCATACTTACAGTGTTTTTTTTTGCCCATGTCTCTTAATTTGCATACAGCTTACTCCCTCGAAGATTAATGATGCGCATTTTTACAACATTTTGAGATGACTTGTGGGGCTTTACTCTAGTGGAGGCCTTTGGGTACACATCTAAGACAGATGAAAATACCGGTTATAGTTGTAGACATTTTTTGATATTATTGACCTAGAGAGTCTAGAGAATAGTACTGCACTGAAGGTATGATTTTTATTAAAAACGAGGACAGCTCCCCAAAGAGGTTTTAAATATCTAATATTAAGGAACGTGGATTGACAGCATTGGTTCTTCAGCAAAGTTCTTCAGAATGAGGAGATCTATCATATGATATGAAGATCTAGTGTTCGTGTAAATATATGAGAATTTTTTAGCAATTTAGCAATGGCCATTTACCGTTGAAATGTATTTGTATTTGTATGTAATCTGTATTTGCATAAATGATACTATAGCAAATGCTGAATGTGAATATTATTTAAGCAACTATTTATATATAAATATGCCGTTTACCTTTCTGGTTTGTGTGTGTCTCGGGTGCTGATAAAGCTGATGTGGTTTCTGATGCTGAAGATGGTGAAAGTGTTGGTATGGTTAATGAAGGTGAAGATGAGGGTGATTGAGAAGTTAAAGATGAGGATGTTGAAGAATATGCTAAGGTTGGTGATAAAAATTCAGTAAATATAAAAAAATAATTTATGCAGATGTAAAAATGTGTGAATTCTGATTTATTATATTAAATATTAAAGAACAAATAAATTCATGCAGCTTTTGGTTTGTGTAATATTAATTCAAGTACAAGTAATTATGTGCTGATTTGTGTTGCTTAATACTTATATTTAACCGTTTTTATGTAAGTTACAAATTACTTAAGTTTACAATTGCAATGGATTTTTTGTTTGAAAATGGTCTTTTATGGAAATAATCTGCATGTGTCTTTTTTTAGGCACGGTTGAGCTGATTATATTATAGGGTGTATATTATGTCTTACGTAGAATACATGTTTGAATGTAGTCAGGACAGCAGTTAGACTGGCAGAATTCATCACAAAAACATGATCCTTGATGACATTTGTCATTCCTGCCAGTACAGCAGAGCATTGTACTGAACACAGGGCTGAAAGAAAGCACATAGAAAGCTCACTTCACAAATATGTGTATCCAGGGTTTTCCTCTTGTAAAATTACAGATCTGACACAACACAGCTACATTTCTCCGTCTAGACGTGTAACACATGGTGTCAGATGTTTTGTTGTTGTCTGATGGTACTTTGGATGTGGGAATGTGTCATATGACACCAAACACACACCTGGATAGAGTTGCACCTTGATTGTGTTTAAAAAGGCAATTATTTACTGGAGTTTAAACCATTTGTACACAGAACAATATTTGCATTGTTTGATTGACTTATATACTTTTTTTGTTAACAACTAACTTCTTATTTAACTTATTGCATTAAGATTTAGAAATTACTCTTTTGTATTGTAAATGAATGTATTTTTTATATTATTTAGCAACCCCTGAATACAATTATAATATATATGTATACATACAGGTGCATCTCAATAAATTAGAATTCGTGGAAAAGTTCATTTATTTCAGTAATTAAACTAAAATTAAAACTCGTGCATTAAATAAATTCAATACACACAGACCGAAATAGTTTAAGTGTTTGGTTCTTTTAATTGCGATGATTTTGTCTCACATTTAACAAAAAACCACCAATCTCACTATCCTCAACAAATTAAATACTGCTAAACCAAGCAAAACCATTTTTAGTGAATTGTGTCCTTCTGGAAAGTAGCCATTACTGTCCTTACTCATCCTTGGTTGGGCTCCTTTTGTCTTTAAATTCCTGCTTCAATTGGCTTGGCATGGAGGTGATCATTCTGTGCATACTGCTGAGTATGGATCCCATTTTCTTGCGTGGCCTTCACCTCTGCATTTTTGCTCTTTTTCTCATTTTCATCTTGACCAATACCCCATAGATTCTCTTGGGTTCAGGTCTGGGTATTTTGCTGTCGTCAGCACCCACACCACGTCATGAAAACCAACTTTTGGTGCTTTTGCAGTGGGGGCAGTGCCAATCCTGCTGAAATGAAATCAGCAATCTTCAAAAGCGATCCGCCAGAGAAGCATAAATTGCTCCGCAAAGTTCTTGGTAAAACGTGTGCGTGCCGTTGTATTTCAAAAACACAATGGACCACCACCTGCAGATGACATTGCACCCCGAATCATCACAGATTGTGGAAACTTAACATTGGACTTCAAGCCACTTGGGCTATGAGCTTCTCCACCCTTCCCTCCAGACTCTAGGACCTTGGTTTCCTAATGAAATACAAAACTTGCTCTCATCTTAAAAGAGGACTTTGGACCACTGGGCACAGTCCAGTTCTTCTTCTCCTTAGCAAGACGCCTCTGACGTTGTCTGTGGTACAGGAGTGGCTTAACAAGAGGAATACTACAACTGTATCCAAATTCCTTGACACGTCTGTGTGTGGTGGCTTTTGATGCCTTGACCCCAGCCTCAGTTTATTCCTTGTGAAGTTCACTCAAATTCGTGAATCGATTTTGCTTGACAATCCTCATAATGCTGCGGCTCTCTCGGTTGGTTGTGCATCTATTTCTTCCACACTTTTTCCTTCCACTCACTTTCTGTTAACATGCTTGGATACGCACTCTGTGACATCCGCTTATATACAGTGGGGAAAAAAAGTATTTAATCAGCCACCAATTGTGCAAGTTCTCCAACTTAAAAAGATGAGAGAGGCCTGTACGTTTCATCGTAGGTATACCTCAACTATGAGAGACAAAATCACATTGAAAATCACATTGTAGGATTTTTTAAAGAATTTATTTGCAAATTATGGTGGAAAATAAGTATTTGGTCAATACAAAATTTCATCTCAATACTTTGTTATTTACCCTTTGTTGGCAATGACAGAGGTCTAAAACGTTTTTTGTAAGTCTTCACAAGGTTTTCACACATTGTTGCTGGTATTTTGGTCCATTCCTCCATGCAGATCTCCTCTATAGCAGTAATGTTTTGGGGCTGTCGCTTGGCAACACTGATTTTCAACTCCCTCCAAAGATTTTAAATGGGTTTGAGATCTGGAGACTGGCTAGGCCACTCCAGGACCTTTGAAATGCTTCTTACGAAGCCACTCGTTGTTGTGTTTGGGATCATTGTCATGCTGAAAGACCCAGCCACGTTTCTTTTTCAATGCCCTTGCTGATGGAAGGAGTTTTTCACTCAAAATCTCACGATACATAGCCCCATTCATTCTTTCGTTTACAACAGATCAGTCGTCCTGGTCCCTTTTGCAGAAAAACAGCCCCAAAGCATGATTTTTCCACCCCCATGCTTCACAGTAGGTATGGGTTTCTTTGGATGCAACTCAGCATTCTTACTCCTCCAAACACGACAAGTTGAGTTTTTACCAAAAAGTTATATTGTGGTTTCATCTGACCATATGACATTCTCCCAATCCTCTTCTGGATCATCCAATGCTCTCTAGCAAACTTCAGACGGGCCTGGACATGTACTGCTTAAGCAGGGGGACACGTCTGGCACTGCATGATTTGAGTCCCTGGCGGCGCAGTGTGTTACTGATGTTAGCCTTTGTTACTTTGGTCCCAGCTCGCTGCAGGTCATTCACTAGGTCCCCCCGTGTGGTTCTGGGATTTTGCTCACAGTTCTTGTGATCATTTTTGACCCCACGGGGTGAGATCTTGCGTGGAGCCCGAGATCGAGGGAGATTATTAGTGGTCTTGTATGTCTTCCATTTTCACAGTTGATTTCTTCACACCAAGCTTCTTACCTATTGCAGATTCAGTCTTCCAGCCTGGTGCAGGTCTACAATTTTATTTCTGGTGTCCTATGACAGCTCTTTGGTCTTGGCCATGGTGGAGTTTTGAGTGTGACTGTTTGAGTTGTGGACGTCTTTATCTGATAACGAGTTCAACAGATGCCATTAATACAGGTACGAGTGGAGGACAGAGGAGCCTCTTAAAGAAGAAGTTACAGTCTGTGAGAGCCAGAAATCTTGCTTGTTTGTAGGTGACCAATACTTATTTTACCGAGGAATTTACCAATTAATCTTTAAAAAAATCCTACAATTGATTTTCTGGATTTTCTTTTCGCATTTTGTCTCTCATAGTGTTGAGGTTTACCTATGATGAAAATTACAGGCCTCATCTTTTTAAGTGGGAGAACTTGAACAATTTGTGGCTGACTAAATACTTTTTTCCCCACTGTATACTAAAACGTACTACCAATAATATTTTGTTTACAATGGTATTTATTATACAAACAGAAAACTCAGGTTCCAATTTCAGGTCGCGCTGCACTGCTTTGGCAAAAAGTGTTTTATATATAGTATATATATATATATATATATATAGATATAAATATAAACACGTAAATCTTTCTACACTTGACATATTTCATTGTTTATAATGTGTGAATATCAACATTTGTACATTTGTATTTTTATGAATCAACTTTTGTAGCATTTTATATCATCCTAATACACACAAAAATGACACAAAATAATGTACAAAATAAGATCCTGGAAGATTTTAGTTTGCTGTAGTTTCTCACAGAACATTATGTGAAGCTCAGTGTCTGTCTTACATGGAACCTGATTCCTGTCAGTTTGGACTAGGAACAATAAGAGAAGCCAGGCATGAGTGCATAAAATCTTCATCTGAATCCAGCTGAGTGTGAATATGGTGGTTTGGGTGATTTTTATTTTTTTTACAGATCATTTGTGAAACACGCCCCCACTGGCAAAAGTATATTTAAATTCCTGTTACTTCCTCATGTTTTGATAGTGTATCTTTTTACATTTTATCTTGTCATCCTGGTTCACGTGTTTACAGTGAGGAATTTAACATTTAACAGTACTTCCTGTTTGTCTGAAGCATTTTTAATGTCCCAAATATGAGTAGAGAGCGGAAGACGGTTTTGTTCCACTGAACACTGCCATCAAAATCATTTGAATCATAATTATTAACATCATATATGATGAAAAATAAGAGGGCATTCACAAAGTTTTATTAAGCAAATGATAATTAAATTTAAGTCTTTTACAGTTTTTTACAATGATTATTTTCTGCTTCATGATAAATGCTGCTACTATTAAATACATTGGACAACAACAAACTACAACACTCAGCTTTGAATTCAAAAAGGCCTATGACAATAAAAGTAGCCTATTCTTAAAATTTGAGAAACAGGCAGTTATTGTATTATTATGAATTATGAAACAACATTTATGATATAATCATCCTAAGATTCCTTGTTTCGTTTCATTTTAATATACATTGCTAATATAAATATAATTTACATAAGAATATACGAAATTGATTGACATTTATAGCAGCTCTGTATTAAAATTTAAATTAAGGTTAGACAGTGATTAGACAATCCTCTCTGATTTCCATTACAGGTTTGGTCCTCTAGCGCCATCTAGTGACACCATTTACCCACCAGGAGTCTTAAACAAACACGTGGAGGAAGGTCAGGTAATAATGATTAACTACTGAAAAACATATATTTGACTTGATGTTATCAGTGATATTTCTGGCTGATGTTTAGCACTCGTAGACTGCAGTCTTCACATTGCTGTCTCCTCATCAAGCCCTCGAGGTGGAGAATGAACTAAAGCCAGAAAGGAAACAGGGATAATACTCATAGTGTTATCTAATATAAGTGTGTCAAATATTATCATCCCTAAAAATAAGCTCTCACTTACCAAAATGTACAATGTGCAAAGTATACAGCCAAAATAATTGCTACAGTTAATTGTAACTTACTTGAATAAATATGATAAAACAATAAAATAAATAAAATAAACAAATGACAGAAATCAGCTCTTTTCAGACCAAAACCTTTTTAAATTAATTTCAAATGCTGACTCTTGTGGTACTGAGGGGAGAGACTGTGCTTGTTGTATTCTGCGTTTTAAAATCCAACAATAGTTCCTTGCAATTTTCAACATGCTCTACAGTTAGGAGCTACAGAATTACCCTCTATTGAGCGTTTGTACATGTTAACAGGTCAACCCACTTTGATCAGTCAAAACCAGTCTAAAGGTATACAGATTGGAAAAATGCACTCATACAACGAGCAAGACGTGAAAGACCCGTACAAGCGTGCATTATTACTGAGATCCTTGCCATTCAAATATATTTAAATCAAAATAAACCTTTTACATACTAAGATTGAGTTGCAAATTATATTTTAGTCATGTAATCTTGCAAAGTGTACGATAGTAGCTTTACAGCCTAGTTGTCAGAGAGCATTTACCCAGGCACTGGGGACAAATTACCAGATTTAATGGCAAACATGATGCTCCTAGTGACAGTATTTAAAACAATCACTTACACATCCACACGCCTTCGCATTGCCTCTTCGCTGCGCCTGATGACACGCATGGGAAGACGGGTGCGCTGTGTTTTTCCTGAAAATGATGTGAAATTCGGCGTTATTTACTCCAAGGAATGTCGAAAGATGACGTTTAGGTTAGTATCATCTGCGTATTTGGTTTTTATTCTATTTATTCTATTCTATTCTATTATTCTATTTTATATGAAATGAATGACAAGAATGGAACTATATTAAATATCTACGCAAACAATTTTGGCAAAAACCTTATTTGCACTTTAGCATTTTCAATAAATTAAGCCTTAGCGTTACATTTTTGTTGTTAATTACTTTTTAACCCCAACATTGTTAGTCTATTTGACCCGAATTGGGGTTGACCCAAACCACATTTTTTAGGTTTATAAGCTTTTCAGTTTCAGCAGCTTTTCAGCTTGCTCAGGAGCAAATTACCCTCCTCCATCCCCAGCTCCTCTGTCACCCCCATAGGACTTGCTTTCTGATATTCCTTGCTAATCATACTCCTTTATCTTGAATAAAGTGTTACATTAAATATCAAGTACATTAATGATATCTGCTTTGTTCTGTTCTGTTTACCCTAGGGGGTTATTATTGCTGCTCTCTCCCTGACAGGTCGTGACACTGCATGGATGGTCAGGGAGTTTTTATGACCCAGAACAGAACCATACCTCCAAACCAAACGTATGCTAAGTATCTATCATTTTGACGATAGTGGTCCTGACAGAACTGGTATAATCTACTTCTCTGCTGGGATGTTGATAAGGATGCAGAGGTTGGTGGTGGGGATGAAGAAGAAGGTGGTTCTGAGGTTGGTGATGATGATCGGTTGGATGTTGGTAAGATTGATGAAGATGGATGTGAGGTTGGTGAGGATGTTGGTGATTGGTTGGTTGTAGGTAGGGAGGATGAAGATGGTGGTGAGGTTGATATTAAGGCTGATAAGAACGGTGAAAATGAGAGTGTGGTTAATGAAGATGATATAAAGGATGGTGAAGAATGTGCTAAGGTTGTTGATGATTAGAAAATCAAATAATATTCATTTATATTTAGGAATGTTTTAATTCCGGTTTGTCACAAAAGAATAAAAAGATGCAGGTTTGTAGTTTGCATATCATTAATTTGTTTAGTTAATTAGTAAGCTAGTATCTGTTTCAGATAAGGACTGAACTGAGACTCCAGTGTCTTTGTACATTTAATCACTTCCAAATATGTGATCTAGTTACTGATTAATGTTAAGATACCAGTTATCCTCTCTAAGTTGTGGAAACTTAAATCAACGTTAAATTTGATCACAGTGTGTTGTATATTATGATATGTTCTTGTTTAAAGAATAATGTCTCATAGAAATGTTAAAGATTTGTCTTTTTTAGGCACCGTAGAGCTGCTTATAATGACTGCTTATTATTTATGTTGAGAGTATTTAGTCTTACGCTGAATGCATGTCTGATTGTAGTCAGCACAGCAGTCCCTGTTTATGATGCAGAACTCATCACAAAAACACCCTCCACTTTTGCATTGGCTATTCTTTCCAGGACAGCAGACGAGTGCTGTGGGTACTGAACACTGGCCTGAAAGATAAAAGACATGAACACAGAAAGCTCATTTAGCAAAGATGTTTATCCTTTGCTTTTCTGGGGTTTTCCTTTTGTAAAATAATGCTCTGCTGCTGCATTCCTTCATCTAGTCATACAGTGCAGTGTGTCAACTGTTTGTGTTTTTCCTTTGTCTGACATTGCTTTGCATCTGGTAATGCATTACACACATTGGAACACACCTGGATGGACTTGCAGCTAACAGTTTGATTGTATTGAAAGGAATTTATTTATTCATATCCTTTTTCAGAGTCATATCGTCATTTCTCAGCTGCAGAAATAGAGCTATTTTTTACATTGTATAAGGAATGTGACTAAAGAAGGAAAAAGTAAAGAAGTAAAGAAAAAATAAAATATGTGGTGTACAAACTTTCCCCCTTGTTTTTGATAAATTAGAAACTATAATAAGTAGACTGACAATATGTGTGACTGTATTTGCATTAAAAAAACAGAAATAGTTTAATCTTTTCAGACCTTAACCATGTGATTGATGGCATGTGAATTGTCTAACATGCAAAAACTTAATATTAATACTTTTTGGTCCAAATGTAATGTGCATAAAAATAGAAAACATCAGTTCACTATTTTAATATCCACTGCTCTCGTTCACAAAAATCTATGTCCAGATTTAATAGTTTTGTACTATTAAAAAAGAAAATCTTTATTTATTTCTCAATTGACTTTTTGCTTCTAAACATACTCCTCATACACACAACCAATGTCAGAAAAAAAACACAAAATGTTGGATAGTTCACCCCAAAATGAAAATTGTCATCGTATTCTCACCTCCAAACCTGAATTTATTTCTTCTATTGAACACAAAAGAAGATATTTTGAAAAATGTGGGTAACCGAACAGTTTCCAGTCCTCATCGATTTTTTTTCATACTGTTATAGTCAATGGCTACCAGCAAATGAGGGTGAGTAAATTATGACAGAATTTTCATTTTTTTTGTGTACTATTGCTATTGTCAAAAGACTCTTGTAAGTTTTTTGTTTGTTGTATTTTCTCACAAATGTTAAAGTCCATTGCTCTCTTTCACACAAATGTATGTCCATATTGAATTGTTTTGTACTACTGATAAAAAAAAAAACCAATTCTACTTTCTACTACTTTTTTTAAACGTACTTCTCATACATACAACCACAGTCACAAAAATAACACAAAATGATGGAGCACTTGGTTTAAGCTCCTCCATTTTTTTTCTTTGCTGTAGTTTCTTACAGAACTGAAGCATACTGTCGGTCTTACCTGAAACCTGGCTTCTGTCACTTTGGACCAGGAACAATAAGAGAAGCCAGGAGTGAGCACCTGAGACCTTCATCTTAGTCCAGCTGAGTGTGCACATTGTAGTTTGGGTGTTTTTAATGTAAAGCATTAGTGAAATCCACACCCAGACGCCAGCATCATTTCCTTGTACGACCCATGTTTTAAACATTTAGCTTTTTACATGTATCTTGTCATTCAGGTTTGTCTGTGGATGATGGGGAATTTAACATTTAACATGTTACTTCCTGTTTGTCTGAAGTGAAATACTAATATTCCAAACAGGAGAAGAGTGCAGGAAATATTTTTCTATTGAACACTACTGTAAAAATCAATATATGCAATATATTTTATGCAAAAAAATTTCCCCCTAGTAACTGACCCAGAGTATTTTTTAATCTTTCCACACACACTACATATATATTTTTTTTAAATTGCTTTTTCATAATGGCAACCTGACACGCATTTTCTGCTATGACACTTGGCATCAAGGGTAGAAAGTAATGTATCCCAAAAGAAAATAATTAGAGTGGAATGCTAGAAAATGATTCTGCTACAAAGAATGCACCCACAAAAATGTTTTGTGTTATGTTTATAATTCCAAATATTTTCCTTGAACAAAGTACACAAGATACAAATATAAAACTCAGAGGACACTCAGATTCAAATTTTATTAAACTAAATTAAAACAAATGTGTTTATTACATTATTACAAAATCTGAGACCCACCAAAAAATAAATAAAAACACATTGGAAATAAAGACTAAGAAACAATGATAATTGATATAGTTTACCAGCATAATTAACCCAATATTTGTGTGGACTATACATTTTTTCTTTTCTTTTTTAGCTCAATATGTGTTGTAAAATCTGATTATATTTTTAAACTTTTTGGAGATTTTTAATCTTATTTTATCCATGAAATCTTTGCCAAAATACAGTATATGTTCAAAAAGCCTACATCTGTTCCAGTGATGTGCTATTTACTCATGTTTTATGCTGTAGTGCCACCTAGTGAAAATACACATTTCCATTTAGTAACATGTTCAGGAAATTATGTTTCTGTAAAACATAAAATTCACAAAGATGATATTTATATAGAGCAGCTATTATGTGATGTGGATGTCATGTCATGTCACAAGAATGATGATGATGACGGTGGTGAAGATGATGCTGAGAATGATGGAGAGTTTGGTGATGATTATGGTGGTGGTGAAGTTGGTGATGACAGTGAGGATGACTGAAATAATGGTATGGTTGGTAATAAAGGTGAGGATGATGAAGATGGTGATGTAACTGGTGAAGTCAATGACATTGGTGGAGAAAAAGGGGATGATGGTGCTGCTGCTGGTGGTAATGATGGTTGTGAGTTTATTGATGAAGACAATGGTGGGGATAGTGAATTTGGTGATAAAGATGGGGATGACATTAGTATTGGTGTTGCTGAAAGCAAGGACGATGATGATGGTGAGGGTTCTAAAGTTGGTGAGGATGATGTAAATAATAGTGCAGTTGGTGATGATGACAAGAATGATGATGGTGAGGTTAGTATGGAAGATAGTATGGTTGGTGATGATATTAGTGTTGAGGATGATGAAGATGGTATATAGGTTGGTGTTGGTAATGACTGTGATGAGGATGAAGATGCTAAGGGTTGTAGGGAAGTTGATGATGTTGATGAGGATGTTGAAAAAGGTTGTGACGTTGCTGATGAGATTGGTGATTGGTCTGCAAAGATGGTGCTGTAGTTGTTGATGATGTAGATGAAGAAAATAGTGTTAAGGTGGGTGATGATGACAGTGAGAAGGATGGTAAGTAATGGAGTTGGTAGTGACTAGGGTTGGGTATTGTTTGAATTTGATAAATTCCGATTCCGATTCTGCTTATCGATTCCGATTCTTTTCGATTCCAATGTGATTAAATAATGATATCAAACATTTATCCTGTGTCTCTTTTTTCAGGGTGTCCAGCGGGGTCTTAAAAAGTATTAAAAGTTGATAAAATCAATTTAGATAAAATTAAGGCTCTTAATAAGTATTAAAAAGTCTTAAATGTAATTTTCCAAGGTATTAAACTTTGTATCATCTTTTCATTATGTATATTTGTGAATAGTGGGGTTCTGTGTAGTTTATTTATGGAATAAATGTGTAAAGGGAACACACATTGCGATAAAATGTATATATCAATGAGCTCGGGATCTGTTGAGGAGCAAATCCTCCAATATCTTGTCAGTTATCTGTCCTTACTTTTGACCCGTGATCAGTCAAATCTGACTGAGCTCTTGTTGGATGCAGGGCTGTTGTTGTTTTTTTCCCATGAAATTGGGCTGCTTTTAAACTGTTGCCATGGGTTGATTTTCCCCAGTGGGTTAAAAGTTTGAAATATTGCATAAATTACATTAGACTGAAATGCTTGTACTGAAACATTTTGCATTCTACCTGTAAAAAACTGTGCTAAATGTTTTGGGCCACACTAGTAGTAAGAATTTGAGCCGAGTTTATGATAAATGTGCATAACAGATTTGGGACATGGTAATTGCGCTACTTTGGGCTGTTTTTTTTTACTGGCATGGGCTTGGGATGCACAATTGAAATGATGTAATAGTTGTGATCATTATTTTACCTTCCATGATCATTCAGACACGACAGTGGGGCAGTACTGACACTCTGTCAAGTCTGTATCAAATCAAGCACTGACTGTCTGATCAGTCAGATGTTTGTCATGAGAAGTGTTCCACAAAACAGCTATGGTTTGCAGACAGTTATAAGAGTTGATGTGACAAGTACATCTTTTGAATATACTGCGGGAACTCATTGCCCCGTTAGCTCGGAGAGCTTTATTTTCCCTCCTCAATAAGTTTTGTCAGTTGTTTTGTTTATTGGTCTAATTCTTGTTTCTTGGGTTGCATTGGTTAGTCACTCAATTAATTCTCTTGTGCTTCGTTCCCCCCTTCTGAATTATGTTGCATTGATAAGGAGTTATCACAAAGTAAGACTGTTTAGTTGTGCTGTCTTACAAACAGTATATAGTAAATGTAAGTTAAAGTGTCACAGATGTAACCGGTTAAAACTTGGAGTGGCGATGAGGTCTTAAAATGTATGGAAAGAGTCTTAAAAAAGGTATTAAAAGGTATTCAATTTAACTCCATGATTCCTGTATATACCCTGTTTTTGCAAACCATTTATTGGAGCTGAATACCATGAACAAAAATCAACAGGCTACATAAAAACTCGACTCTTTAAGAGCTGTTTGTGTGCAAAATAGAATTGCACGATTCTGGATAAATTTAGTTTTTTTCCCCCAATGGAAGTAATGGTTCTCTCATGATTCTGAAGAAAACACATTAGACAACTAAACAAAATCACATGTAATTTATGAATTAATGATTACATGACTCAATCAAGATGTACTTGTTTCATTACTGGATGAATCAGCATTCTTGTACAATCTCTTGTATGATTCAAAGACAAATACATTTTAACAGCCCCTTTTCGCCACCTACTGGCGTAACGATGTAACTGATAAATCTTAATTTGAAGTGTCAAATTACTTTCAAAAGGTGATTTACTCTATTTTAATCGTAAACTTTGGAGTGCTTAGATTAGCGAGCAAGGTCCTGGCAGGTCGCTAGGTCCGTTTGGAATCATTTTTGTGTCTTTAGTATTCAATCAAACATTCTATGTTTGAGATTAAAACTAATTATTTTGTAATTAAAACATGTATTTAATATACAATGTAGGTTAGATGAGTATAAAAAAAAATTCACACAGAATATCAGATTAAGTCAGTCATTTAAAAACAGCATGAGTGGTTCAGCTGTACCGCATCTTCTCGCTCTCACTCTCTCAAAATTGCCTCACATAAGCGCATCTCGTCTGCACCAAGAGAGCTGCTGCAGGCTTCCATACAAGACTTTAGCTCAGCTGACAGAACTGTCACTTGCCTAATCGGGTCAGCGTTGCATCATCACAAAAGTTTATCATTTGCTTTTTAAGTCTTTTTAAACCATTCGGTACTCACGCACTCGAAAATAGATTTCTGGGCGCTCACGGTTACATCCAAAGCGCACGCACATGAAGCCGCATCGCAAACACCTCAAGAAAAAGTTATTGGTTTCATTGTTTCTGACTCACGTAACCTTGCTTTTTAATAAATAATGTTACATAAAGACAGTTAAACGGTCAGTATAAATGAACAAGTTACTAGTAATGCAATAGCACAAGAATGAAACAAACTGTGTTTTAACTTTTTCAGGTAGGCTAGCCTAAAACTAACAGTAGCTGCTACTGTTCAGGAACAAAATACTATGATGTATAAAGTCATAAATATAGATTATATTTATATATTATTCCATATTAAATATAAAAAAGTTATTTAGTCAAGAGCAGATTTGAGCAGAGTGATTTTTTTCTTTTGTTCTTTAACACAGACTGACAGACAGGTATACTAAAAACTGCTGTCACTTTCATACCAAATGTTAATGTTAACAATGTTAATTAATTATTGGTTATTGTTAATTAATGTTACCAACCAAAGTCAAAATCACTCACTGATCTTGACTGAATCACTTTTGTAACTTTAATTATAAAAATTAGTCTGTTGTTTAATTTACAGTGAATTTATTCTCTTTATTCCATTTCTACAGCATTTCTGTACCTCAATGTTTTCCACCAAAACTTTTTCTAAAACGAAATTCAGGTCCTGACTCCTGAGTTTAATTTATAATACTGGCTAAGCAAATTACAATATACTTAATATTCTGGCATTCAGTTATGTGATTATGTAAAGTCTCGGTTACGGAGGGAACGGAGACGTCACGTCGGAGACCGACGAAATTGGGATGTGACGTCCTCCGTTCCCTCCTTCAGAAACGAGGGTTACATACACCGAGACTTTCCCTTTCAGTCGGTCACTCCCGACATCATGTCACGAATTGGGATCTCGCTTAGAGGGACCAATTTACTTTGAGTGTAAACTAAACAAGCCAATGCAAATTGGCATGCGCTTATTGCATCCAGCTGCTGCTGATCACAGCGTGAGTATAAGTAGCCAGCAGATGCAGCACATATTCAGCTTTTCGCTTCGGAGCCGACCGATTACCCGGCCGCTCAGCGGTGGTACAGGAGCTGTGGCAATGGGACGTGACGTCTCCGTTCACTCCTTCAGGGAACGAGGGTTACATATGTAACTGAGACGTTCCCTTTCAGTCGGTCAATCCTGACGTCACGTCGGATGACCGACGTAATTGGGATCCTACCAAAAGGCCACAGCTACTGACCCTTCCAGTGTCCTGTGGAGGTCACCTGCGCCCCTACTTTTTGGCGAAGGCCAGGGCCTGCACAAGAGGACCAACTACTGCTGCTATGGCACCTACCCACGAGATTGGATAACACTGGGAAAATGTACCTGTTCTACTTGGAACAGGGGCGTTACGTAAGCTCGAACCTTCCCGAAGGAGGTTCGGAGCAATACACATATGGACATCCCTTAGTTCAATATGGAATAATGGAGGTGATTGAACCCTCTTGGAATGGCAGAAGTCTGCCGGGGAAACACGGGTTAGAGGCTATACCGTGGACTTTACACATATGGGATCCACTTAGGTCTTGCATATGGAACACAGCCTTCTACCGGTTCTCGAGGATTCAACGAGTGAAGGCCTGGCGCCGGACGCTCCGCCACGTCTGGCTGCCGAGGGGACGGAGGAACTCAACAGGGTCTACTATATGGACTCTCTGGAGGGGTTTTTGCAAGCCGACCCGAAGCCTGGGCCTCTCAGTGCTTCTACCCATTTTGAGGTGAGAACACAGGAGGATACCGTCTCCACACGAAGGCTATAGAATCTAGCGAATGTGTTAGGGGTCGCCCAGCCCGCAGCCCTACAGATATCTGTCAGCGAGGTGCCACGAGCCAGCGCCCAGGAGGATGTAACACTTCTGGTTGAGTGAGCTCGCAAACTGAATGGGCAGGGCACACACTGTGCCTGTTAAGCCAGGGTGATGGTATCCACTATCCAGTTGGCCATCCTCTGCTTTGAGATGGCATTCCCCTTCTGCCGGCCTCTGTGACAGACAAAGAGCTGGTTTGAGGTCCTGAAGCTTTGCGTTCGGTCTACGTAGCACCTTAAGGCTCGTACGGGACAGAGCAAAGCTAGGGCTGGTTCTGCCTCCTCCGAGGGCAGCGCTTGAGTTTCACCACCTGATCCCTGAAGGGGGTTGCGGGAACCTTGGGCACATAGCCGGGCCAGGGCCTCAGGATTACCTGGGAGTCAGCCGGCCCAAACTCTAGGCACGAATCGTCAACCGAAAATGCGTGCAGGTCCCCTACCCTCTTGATAGAGGCCAATGCTAGCAGGAGCAAAGTCTTCCTGGAAAGGAAATTCAGCTCATCCGCCTGCAAAAAGGCTCAAATGGGCGCTGCTGTAGTGCCGTGAGCACCAGACACAGGTCCCAAGAGGGTATAGAGGAGGGCCGTGGAGGATTTAACCTTCTCGCCGCCTTAAGGAACCTGACGACCAGGTCATGCTTCCCCAACGACCTCCTTCTACGGGGTCGTGGTTAGCAGCGATTGCAGCGACATAAATTTTAAGGGTGGAGGGAGACAGCCTTCACTCCAACCCTTGCTGCAAACCGCTCGGGCATCTTCTGGGGTCTTCTCGGCGCGAAGAACACCACTCAACGAACAGTGTTCCACTTCAACGGTGCTCTCGCTGAAGTGATGGTGTCAACTACCTCCTGGGGTAGGTCATCTAGAACCTTTGTGTCCCGTCCAGGGACTTTCCGGACATGAAGTTTCCAGAGGTCTGAACGCAGGTGCCAAAGGGTGCCCCGTCTCTGAGTCAGTAAATCCTGAGTACCTACAGACCCGGGAGGGGAGACACGGTTCTCCCTGCCGGTTGGAGGCGGTATTAGGACACAACTGCATCGCAACCGACCGCTCCACCGGGGGGACCGTTGTAACTGGAGGGTCCAGCCTGCTCTTTTTGAGAGCTCCGCTGGTTTCGAAGTGCCGGCGGGCTTGGGCATCCCCGGAGGGGAATTCCTCACCGTGACCATAAGACCAGTCCGCCCACCGCCAGAAAAAGGATACCCCCGGCTGCCACCAAAGGGAACCCCAGATCTAGGCAGTGGCAACGGGCACTCCAGCCCCTCTGCAGGTAACGGAGCTCCGGTCGCAACCCGAGATGGTCCATAGCCCCAGACCCCCGCAATGGGAGCATGATCCATCACGAAATCCAACCTCAGCATGCTTCATAGCCCAGCACGAGAGGCAGCATCGTGACCATCCCCAGCGCCAGGTAACGACCCGCATCCGAATGCCCTGTGATCGTTTCTATAGCAAGACCCACATCGTCTGCGAGAAAGACGTAACGTCGCGTTTGCCAGATGCAATGTCGTCTTTAAAAAGACGCACCCAAATTGCTCTTTTAGGGGAAAAAGCTATTCTAGCGTGCTGAGGCGCACAGGGGAGAAGATCATCTGCAACACAAACAGGGGGTAGTTCAGCCTGATGTGTGCAACCCACTCGACACGCGAGTGAGTAGTCCACAACACGCCTAAATGCTGAAGCGCCGTCCGCCAACACGGAGAGCTCTCCAAGAGCGTGCTGAACTGAGTCTTCTTCTCTCCGTAGAGTAGTCAGGAGCAGAATGATGTGATCGCTCGGCTCCGAAGCGAAAAGCTAAATATGCGCTGCATCTGCTGCCTACTTATACTCACGCTGTGATCAGCAGCAGCTGGATGCAATAATCGCATGCCAATGTGCATTGGCTCATTTAGTTTACACTCGAAATAGATTGGACTCTTTAACGAGATTCCCAATTCGTCGGTCACCGACATGACTCTGAGTGACCGACTGAAAGGGAACTTATGTTCTCTGCCATGAAAGTCGTCCTGGCCCACGGGGGGGCGCAGCCTGTGCTTATTAGAAGCAACAATAGCACTAATAAACATTATTTTCCGAACATTTGTGTAAAATAATGGAGCATTAGGTCATGAATATTGCCTTAAAAGTCATTGAAATGTATTGGTTTGAATGAACCCTGCATTTAATCAGTGAATGCCTACGATATAGGAGTTAGCCTATCACACAAACTAGAGTCCTGTTTTTCCGAATATCTGCACGATCGTAAATGTACAATAAACAACAAAATTCAGACACAAAATTCTGCTTTGCCCCATCAATGCGTCTCCGAGCAACAGAGTGTTTTGTTTCTCAGCATTACACGGACCAGTAAATGGTTCAAACAGGCTATTAGTACAGTCGTTTGCTAAGTTAAATGAATTAGCATTTTAAACGAATCGGTTGATTTAAGGATTCAACTCACTCATTAAGACAGTCACTTGCTGCCACCTACTGGCGGTTGTAGTTTCATATTTTAAAAAGTAGCTCATTATTTCATTTTTGCAATCATTTAATATTTCTACATTAAAATGTTGTATTTAAACTTAACATAACTTATGCAAAATCCATCTATGGATTTTGTTTATAGTGATTTCATTTGATTGTTAATAGCCAACATGTTTTTTTTATTCAGATTGATTTTATTAAATTTAAGAATCTGACATAAGAGGACAGATATGACATCTATACATCTCTGTCTTTTTTTTGCTCAGTGTTATTTTAGGGTTTTGATCTATCAACTGAGAGAACACATTCTGTTTATTGTATTATAGTGACTATTTAATATTACATCTAAACTTTGACTAGGCTAGACATGTTGCCTATTAATTGTATACAGTATATCAACCGGAAAGCATATTTAAATTTTTGTGTATTTTGTGTTACTCCATAATAATGTTCTAGTTGAGGGCATTTGTAGTATAGGTATGGGGCCCAAACATAACCTCAAGCCCAGGGGCCCAGTACAATAGCAAGTCTTTTTTAAAATCATATAATAACTAACACGAAAACAGATAGAGATAGAAAAGATAGAGCCGCTAGTTTAGAGGAAGTCAGAAGTCCGCAATCAGAACGTCAATTAGACTTGTATAATAAATAAAAAGCAAACAATAGAACATGCAAAAGATTAAGAATCAAGTGTTCGTTTTTTTTTTAAAAGAAAACACAAGCATTTAGTAAATAATTGCAGTCTAAAAGGGGCAAGTTTTTGGAAAAAAAAATAAAGAATAGAATTAGAATAGAGAGTGCTAGAGTTAGAGGGTCAAATAAATATGGAAGAGATGTGTTTTTAGCCGATTCTTGAAGGTGGCTAAGGACTCAGCTGCTCGGACTGTGTTGGGCATGTCATTCCACCAGGAGGGAACATTTCTTTTTAAAAGTCTGTATAAGTGATTTTGTGCCTTTTTGGGATGGCACCACAAGGTGCCGTTCACTTGCTGAATGCAAGCTTCTAGAGGCACATAACGATTTATAGTTATGAATTTAGGTAAATGGGTGCAGAGTCAGTGGTGGTTTTGTATGCAAACATTAATGCCTTGAATTTTATGCGAGCAGCTATTGGTAGCCAGTGCAAACTGATAAACAGAGGTGTGATGTGCATTATTTTTGGCTCGTTAAAAATTAATCTTGCTGCCGTTTTCTGGATTAATTGTAAAGGTTTGATTGAACTGTTTGGAAGACCTGCCAAGAGAGCATTGTAATGGTCCAGCCTGGACAGAATAAGAGCTTGCACAAGGAGTTGTGAAGCATGTTCCGAAAGAAAGGGCCTGATCTTCTTGATTTTGAATAAAGCAAATCTGCAGGACCGGATAGTTTTAGCAGTGTGGTCTGAGAAAGTAAGCTGATCATTCATCATAACTCCAAGGTTTCTGGCTGTTTTTGAAGGAGTTATGGTTGATGTGCCTAACTGGATGGTGAAATTGTGATAAAACGATGGGTTTGCTGGAACCACAAGCAGTTCTGTCTTGGCAAGGTTGAGTTGAAGGTGATGGTTCTTCGTCATCATTCCATATTTGTATATACGGCATAACATTTTACTTTTTTTATTATGTAATTATACTTTTATATATATAAAAAAATAATAATAACATTACATTTTTTTATACAACTTAAATTCTGGCAGCAATTTTGTAAATTTTAAAGTTAATTTACAAGTCTAACTCCCTTTCAGTGACCAAACTGAATAGAGTAAAACATTTCTGCATTGATTTGTAATAAATAAATAAATTAAATAAATACATTTTTTACAAGTCATGGTATATATACACAATTTTTAAGTAATATGTGTGTGTGTACAATGTGTATGTGTGCTAAAATATATAATATATAAATGTATAATCTAGATAGATATAAATAATGATGTGATAATAACAATAAGATGGCTAAGCTACTGTACCGAATGATGCTGTCCATTAGCCCAACATCCACAGTCTTTAGCTGATACGCATGCTCCTCCGCTGAGCATGAAGCCATCATCACACTCACAGTGCACACCACAAGACCCTGTAGCATCCTGGCTGGAGCAGGTCTTAGGGCAGCCGCTGGCACAGGCGTTATTGTGGCTGTGAGGGCCACACGCCACAGCTAAAACAGACACCCGGACAATCAAACATAATTAATCTGACTTATAGATTCACAGTATGTTTCCCAGTGGTCTTGTGGTTTGTAATGGAAAGTTTGGGGTCAGCTGGTGAAGGTGTGGAAGATGATTAATTAATAACCAGTGACTATGTCTAGTACTTCTTGTGGGTTGTTAGGTGGCAACCGGACTGCTGATTACAGAGAGGACCTCGGTCCCTCTAGGGGGTTTTGCGTCCTGGGAGAAAATGTTATATATTTTAAATTGAAATGCATCAATCTTGTGCATTTTTAGAGCAAACTTATTATTATCTTACTATTGTAATTCAAATACACTAAAATAAATTTAATACAAAATGAATGTCATTATAATAATTTTTTCTTTTTTAAATAGTAACCAGCACACGCAGATATAGAGTTTGCTGCATTCGCTGTGAACTCAGACGCTTAAACACTGGACCATGAGCTGCTTGCATGAACACAGTTCTGCGTTTCACTCTAAAACATGCAGACAAAATACTTATTTAATTAAATTGCGGCATTTTGCAATTTGATAAACACGCTAAGCCATATCACAATTTCGATTTAAGTTCAATTTACAGATGCTTTGCCAAAGTAATGTCTTTTATGTTGTTACGACAAGTGTAAAAATATTTTCAGTTCATTATGAAACCGTGACGGACCGCTAGAGTTGTTCAAAGAAAAATCAGCACTTCTCAGCATTCCCTTCTCTGTTTTTAGGAGCACTTATTTATTTTTAATTTGAATATTATACCTTTTTCCATAGCAAATTTCAAAAGGAATATTTGTCTATATTTTGTATTATTCATCGTAATGTGATGCCTAAATTCACTTGTAGTTTCTTTTTTTTTAGGAAGTAATTTATAATATTGGCTATTTATCGGCCATCACCCAAAAGTAATTACTGGCTTATCAGTATCGACCATAATATTGGTTAATCCTAGTGCACTTTTTACATGGACCAAACTCTCAGAGATTGCATCAGTAATGCATAATCAAATGTTCATTCGCATATTAAAGTCCATTTAAAATGACAACTTTACAGATCAAATAATAAACATTTTTTAAACGGAATAATTTAAATAAATAAAAATAACCCCTCTAAAAGCCTCGCAAAAGCCTCATAGACTTCCATTGTGGGTGCATTACTGTAACACATTCTTTATCAATCGATACAGTCAAGTTTAAGAGTAAAAGGTTTTTATTTATTTATTTTTTTTATGTAGGTAATTTTGGTAAATGTTAAGTACATACGACAGAATGTTGAGTTCCTCCATGCCAGAACAGATATCCCAACTTTGTTGCAGGTGGCACCGAAAGCCTCAATGGCATTGCAGAGGGCAGCAGGATCTCCGTGAGTTGTACACATATCAAACATGCAGCTTTGGAAGAAACTATCTATATTCAGAACAGATGAGCACATTGAGAATGGCCCTTGTCTAGATGTTAGCATGCCGCAGTAAGCCTCGCTGGCGTACTGCTGCTCCTCTGCGTCTGTACAGACCCTGGGCAGGGTGGACTCCTCACACACTCTTTGCCCTAAAACATGCGTGTCCTGCACCAGTGACCCGTCTGGGATCTTGGAGTCGTCTTCTGTCTCATGATTAAAGTTGCCACACATGCCACAGATTCTGTTTGAGTAATGGCTAGGGATGATCACCTGAACGGCACCGGATCGCATGTAGAAGACGGACAGTTTGAAGTATGTCTGAAGGACCAAAGCATCTCCCTGGGCATTAACCGTAACTCTGTTTCCTTTCAGGAGTAGAGGGATATTATTCCAAATCCCATTAACCTGATTAGGACAACAATGGAAATTGGTTGGAGTAGTTCACAGTGAAATTTTTTCTCACCTTCAGGCCATCCAAAATGTAGATGAGTTTGTTTCTTCATTGCAACAGCTTTGGAGGAATTTAACATTGCATCACTTGCTCAGCAATGGATCCTCTGGAGTGAATGGGTGCCGTCAGAATGAGAGTCTAAACATCTGATAGAATAATTACAATAATCCACAACACGACTCCAGTTCATCAATTAACGTCTTGTGAAGTGAAAAGCTGTGTGTTTGTAATAAACAAATCCATCCCATTGACTCTCATTCTGACGGCACCCATTCACTGCAGAGGATCCATTGGTGAGCAAGTGATGTAATGCTAAAGTTCTCCAAATCTGACCTGATGAACAAACAAACTCCTTCAAATTTTTGGATGGCCTGATGGTGAGTAAATTTTCATTTTTGTGTAAACTGTTGCTTAAGATAAAAGTCAAGTATGTTATATCTAATCATCATAAATTGTAGTTGATTGCTCACCACAGGGGCGTAGATTACGCGGGGGACATGTCCCCCCCACTTTTTTATAAAAAGTAAATTCGTCCCCTGCACTTTTTTATTGGAGAGTTGTGTTTACGACATGTTGAGGTTTTAATGGAGCGATGTATATAAATGCAGAATGATTTAAAATTAAAAAGAGAAGATAGTCTATACATGACATTCACGTTTCCATGGCAATCAGTCACTCTGTCACGTCATGACACGCCCTAGCTCGCATCCGCGGTCCCGCGCTGTATCCAACATTCACAGAGCTCGCGATGAGTTCAAAGCGGCAACAAACTCTTCACTCGTTTTTACGAAAGAGTCAAGCAGCGTAAGTTGGCATGTGGTATCCGAATTGTGTTGCACACTGCTGAGTAACTCTGCCTATTGCTCTTGTTGAATAACTAGCCAGTTTTGATGGAAATTATAAGGGAAAATAGATGTCCTGTTTTGAGTAACTATTACGCATCACATAACTCGCGATATGTCTGTATTCAAACTGTAATGTTTCACGCCGTTCAATGCTCCCTTTCTGTTCATACCGTCAAACTACTGTCCGACCCCCCAATAAGTATGTCATCAAAACCCTTCAAATAAGAATAAAGATCATGTTGAACTGAGATTTTACAGCGTTTACAGCATGTTTAACTCTGCCAGTTCTGCATAATATAATTCAATCAAGTATGCATGCACTGACGATCTGATATAGGAACGATCTTCATTTATGGGGTGCTCTTTCATTATTGCACTAATGTTACGTTTTTATGTGTTGTCAAGAATGAGCAAGAAACAGACAGCCTAGGTTTGTCAGGGCAGAATCAGGATGTAACACAAGAAAAAGAAACTTCACAGGTGAGAACAGATAGAGTGGCTTTTAACACCTGGCTGCTATTGCATTGTTGTTGTTTTTACATTGTATAAAATCTATTAATGCACAAGTGTTTGTAGGATTATATATGGACCAATCATAAAAAATGTAATTAGTAAAATATAGAAAAAATATGTAACACATTAGTATGATGAACAACTTCTCAGCTATCATTTAGGTACTTATTAGCGTGCATATTGGCTGTTTATTAGTAAGCTACTTAGAAAGCACATATTAATTCCTTATTCTTCATGACCATATTCTGCATCCCATAATCCTACCTAATACCTAAACTTAACAACTACAACGACTATCTTAAAAGCTATTAATAAGCAGTAAATTAAGAGTTTGAGGCGAAAGTCATAGTTAATAGTTAATATGTGTTCCCCATACTAAAGTGTTAAAAAAAATTTAGGATACAAATTATTGGTTGGTAGACAGAACAGGGGGCATCTGGCATAGGGTTGGCTGCTGTAGAAGTAGGCAGGTCTTCTGTAACTGTATTAAAACCCCACCAGCCAGATGCTAAGACTATTGTGTGTCAGGTGCATGGACTGTAGAATAGAACAGAATAAAGTAGTATGTGAATGTGCAAGCATCTATTACTGTGTGCCATGAACTGTACATACAGCATACACAAAATACAATTTGAAATATGTAAACAATATACTCTCAGTACCCTTATAAGGACATCTTTGTACTTTATACTCGAAAAGGTGCACATTAGTACCTTAGAGTACCAATATGTACCTTAATGTACAACTATGAAACTTTTTGGGGTAAATAAGGTACAAAGATATCCTTTTAAGGGTGCTGTGCCAGTGACTGATGTTTGTATCTTTCTTCTTATTTCTTTCTTTCTTCTTTTCTTTTTCTTTCTCTTGTTTCTTCTTTATTTGATCTCTCTCCGCTCAATTTTTTCTTTCTTTCTCTTTTTCTTTCTTTCTCTTTGTTTCTTTCTCTCTTTCTTCTGTTTTATAATCATATATAATAATATAAGCATAAAGCATATAAAGCAAAAAAGGTACGATTAAAAATAAAACCTGTCAATTAGACGAGGGAAAAAACAGGTATAACACTAGACATTCTGTCCCCCCCACTTTTGAAATGATGGCTACGCCCCTGGCTCACCATGACTTTGCTTCTCTCTGTCCTCACCATGGTCACTGTCAGATCATGCACATTGATGTTCACTTGCTGAATGGAGGATACGTGCGAGACCCCTTTATTCTCGTTTTGCACCTCCACTGCAAACTCCGGAAGCAAGCGACCCTGATTCATCGCAGACCTTTGACAAGACGTAGGTACAGGGACTCTCAAATTGGAAGCTGACCCCATCAAAAGTAGTGTAGTGTGGGTCAGAGGCCACACGGCAGGTGCCAAAAGTGTCGTTGGACCAAGGGATGTGAGAACAGATGAGTTGCTCATCAGTGCAAGAGCAGAGGGTGCTTTTATCAGTCCAAAATGTGCCTCCTCGCTGACATTGTGGCCCTGTGGATGATATATTAACATTTTACTACTATTTTACTAAAGCCCAATAGATGTGGTGAATTTAGCCTGAAGATGTTTGTATATTGGTAAGTGATGTACGAGGTTAAAAAAATAGCAATTATATGTCACTCACCACATTGTCCCTTCCGTATTCCTATTCTGTCAAAGGCAGTTTCTTCATCACCATGCAGACCTTTTAACAGCTCAAAAACAACCTGCCAGAGAACACAATTAAGGTTCATCATTCAAGACACAAATGTTTTTAAATACCTACAATTACATGTGTGCTCATTATTTCCACAGATCGGTCGGTCTGTCTGTGTGGATACACAGTTAAAACACATGAAAAATAACTAATAAGAAGAAAATAACTTTCAAATGACCTTAAACATTTTACGATTTTCTGCTATATTTCACCATAAAGATGCCCAAAACCTAAATATGAATATTTAAATTACTGTACCTGTAAGTTGTCGTTGTCAGATTACTTCGTCAGAGGGATGAAGACTTGTCTCCAGTCTCCATTGCTAGACATCTCTGAGGTCCAAATCAATGTCTGCAGAATGTCATCCACTAGCAAAACTTTGAGTTCAGAGCTCTTCTTGTTAGGTTTATGGTACCAGAACTCCAGACAGGAGTCTTCTGAGATCTTAAGAAATCCACTCTTGAGATGAAATGCACCAGATGGACTCTCAGGATGGAGAGCGGTTTCCTCTGTAGCACATAGACAAAAAGAAAAAAAACAAGTATAAATTTAAGTGATTTGCAGGAGAGCTGCTGAAGTAATGTTCATCTTGATAGTTTTTTATTTTCTGTGAAAATGATACTGCCTAAGTTTGTAATTTGTAGTTTTATAATAACAATAGTCAATAATAATTGATTCCGTTTTACTGCTCAGTTTGTGGGTAACACATCCTGATACACTCTAAAAAATGCTGGGTTAAATATAATCCAGTGCTGGGTAAAATAGGGACAAACCCAGCAATTGGGTTGTTTTGACCCAGCGGTTGGGTTACTACCAGAAGGTTGGGTTAAACATTTAACAACCCAAACCGCTGGGTCAAAAACAGCCCAATTGCTGGGTTGGTCATATGTTACCCAAGCACTGCGTTGACGTTGAATTTAAACCCAGCATTTTTAGAGTGTACAGTGAGATATGGGTTTAGGGTGGGCTGGGGACGTTCGAATCCGGCGTGTTGTTACCTGTCACTGTCTTATTAAGTAGTACAAAGGCCAAAACAAGAGCTGTTCGTTAAAAATAAGCTGCTAATGAATTATGTTTTCTCTAAACAAATGACAGGTTGTTATGTACAAGCAAGGCTGTGATTGAACCTATGCTCTTGATGTAATATTACCTATAGATTGACTCTAAAAGCATGCAGTCATAATAAGGATTCAAATCACCTTGCAGATAAAAAACACACACGTGCCAATTTGGGTTTTGTGACTTCTTAGCTGTTGGACAAGGGTTCACACAAGTGGTGAAGGTGGTGCCTAGCGTACTTGAAGTCAAGTTGAGAACCATTATTGGGAAGAATAAAAGTTTAAAGAAGCTGTGATACATGCTGTTAGAAACCTGGTAACTGCTGTTGCTGCAGGTGAATGAATGGAGTGGTGGGTAAACACAAATTAGCAAAACTGGTCTCTGAGTATAAACCTGTGCCGTTTGAGCGCTGATGGGTTCCCTCAGGGTACATTAGCAGGATGCCAGCAAAGCACTGCCAAAATAACTTTTGCGAAATAATCTAACAGCAAGGAGAGGAAACGTGATTTTAAAGGACAATGAAAACAAAAGTGGAGAATACGAACCTAATTGAAACACCCAGAAACAAACCGAAAACATAGTTCGTTTTGGATTGTTATAACAACAATGTTGTGTCTCCAGTCACTCTGCGAGAAATTGGTCATACAAGTGTGAGGGCTTCTATTAGAGAAGCCTAAAAGGTTGACAACTCATCAGAGTTTGATAGCATGGTTTCAAACAGGTCTTCATTTCAGAATTGCAGAAGTTGGTACACTTACTCAAGTTTTTATGATATCTAATGCATATAAAAAGTTAGTGTTAGGCATTAATCATGCCTGTAATGCACATTATAAAGCTTGCATGAATCTCATGATAAGGGTAAACAACAGTATAAGACATATAATAATTATCTATACTTTTTTACACATTTAGAAAGTAAATGCTTAAAAAACAAACCAACCTTCAAAATATTATAATGCATTTAAGGTTTTTTACAAGTAGTCTATAAAAAAAAATACAATGCATTACAAACATACATTATGAATAATTTTATAATGCATTATACATAAAAGCTTTAAATCTTTTCAGTAACACTTAAAGCCTTTATGAATTATATCTTTTAATAAATATTTTAAGTTAAAATGCATTATAATATTTGCAGAATCTGAAATTGGTTGTTTGTCATATGTTTTAATGCAATATATTTTTAAAGCAATGTAAAAATGCATGCTACTATTTTATATGAATTTATATTGTAAGATTGATATATTATAATGTAATTTATAACTTGTTTAAAACATTAATGCTTAAGTTATTACATAGAAAACATATACATACATAGAAAACATTATATTATGCATTACAAGGCTTAACTAATGCATTAAAACTATTTTTTATAATGCATTATATTTAAAGGCTTCAAGTGTTACCACCCAAAAATTATAACCTTATAAAAGTTAGGCATCTGGATTTGTGCTGATAAAATGCTTACCTGCATTTGACTTCCAGTCAGGAAGAGTGAGTGGAAAACTTCAGCAGATGATGAACGGAAAAAAATTTGATGTTAACAAATGTTAAGGAACTCAGCTTTGTTAAACACAATATAAGAGTTAGAAAGACAACCTACACTGAATAAGCCTCAGTGCTGAAAACACATAAATAGGCTACTACAGAGAGCAGCCCCCATGTATGTGTCCCCTGGCATATTGTCTCTCCCAGTGTCATAGGCTACTACAGAGAGCAGCCCCCATGTATGTGTCCCCTGGCATATTGTCTCTCCCAGTGTCATAGGCTACTACAGAGAGCAGCCCCCAGGTATGTGTCTCCTGGCATATTGTCTCTCCCAGTGTCCTGCTAATAAGTTCTTTAGTGTTGAGCTGAGGTGGGACAATGAGAAGGGTTTGAATGTTCTGGCTGTTTTATGAAGGTGATGAAAATACACCATTGACCCTGAGAACGTGTGGTGTTGTTGATGGTGCCCCACCGAAAGGGAAGGGGTTTTGATGTATAGTTAGTTACAGTAATAAAGATGAATCGAATGTTCACTGTACTTTATTTTATTCAATTTAGTCCTAGTCATGTCCTTATCAAAGTCCAGTTATTGTGTTGCAGCAACAACTTTAATACTTCTGTCTAATGCAATATTGCTTTTGAAATATTAGATAACAATATATCAAAGCAGGTTAATTTCTTGGGAAAAAACTCAAACTAGCCAAAGCTGGTCTCTCAGAATGGCCAAGCTGGTGTTTAGCTGGTTTCAGTAGTTGGCCTTGGTCTTTGGACTTGACCTGCTGAAAAGTGTCCAAAACCATTTAGAACCAAGAGACCTGATCAGGCTGGGAGATCGGGTAAGACCACCAAACCAGCTCAGGCTGGTTCAAAATATTTATTTATTTATTTATTTTACTTTTTAAGCAATGCATTACAAAAAAGAGAGAGAAAAATACAAGTGTCATTTGTCTGCATGTGCCAGATTGGTTTTCTTAACACGACACTGTTTAATTGTTAACGACACTGATTATTAATTGGACACTATTGGAAAATATTTTTAACAGTGCATTTATTATACAAGTACTGTATTACAGTGCATGTGAATAGATTTGCAGTATCTTCAGGTTATTTGAACCTTGCCAGGCCCTTAAACTCTTACTGTTCTTCACTAAACATTACATTTGTAAAGATCAATCCAGAGCAAAACCACTGTTTAGATTGATGCCAGGCACTGAAACCTTGACCATGTGATCCATAGCTGTACCCCTGAACAGTTTGCACAATTCTGTTTGGCTCAGACACTTTTCGTAGGATGATTTAATTTGAGATAGAGCTAACGGACTTTGCTGTAATCATGTCACAGTCCTTGGCTTTATTTGCAGTATCAGACCTCACACGCAATTTTCCAAATGCCATTCTTTTTTTATTTTATTTCCCTGTTCTTCTCTTCAACCTGTCCGACAGATAAGATAACGCCATCAACCCTTTGTTATAAGAGATGGACATATGCAATACCAGATAGATAATACTTTTCTTTAATGATGTCATCTCAGGCGTATGTAAGTGGTCGTCGGGATGTGGGTGTCAGACATCTGCTATCAACTAAACTCTTGGATTTCAGCAAAGAAAGCTCCTCCTTTACAGTAAGCTATGAAACCGACTGCAGGTGAAGAGAGATTTTCATCTCAGGTAAGATTACAAGAGCTGTTTACCCTCAGTGGATCATTAAGTGTTGTCCTCTGACAGCAGATGTACAATATCAGATAATGAACATTGCCTTTCTCCCGGTGCTTGGCTTTAATGAGAAAGTGTGCATGAATGATTTGAAATATCATAGAAATAGCTCTTCTTTAATGCTCAGTTATAAAATAACCAAGGTCAAGAGCTGGTCCAACCGTTGTGTGCTAAGAACTGTGGCCATTTGCACCAACTATATGTAGGTTATGAGTTAGCCTAGTTATTACATAAATGAGTTACAACTTGCAGTCGTTTACACTATTGCTAGCGCTTATTGCCTTTTTTTCTTCAGAAGCTTTTGACCAGGAGATGGCTGGAATAAAATAGCAGGCTGATTGGATTATATATTAGTATTTATTAATTTCTGAACTTTGGTGCAGTTTCTGAAATTTGAAGTATTTTTTACAAGTGTATACTGCAGTATAATTTATATATCTATATCTATAATAGATTTCATGATTGTCGTATATTATTCAGTTTGGGGTTGGTAAGATTAAAACATTTTTATTTTTTAAAGTTGTTCACTAAGGCTTCATTTGTTTAATCAAAAATACAGTAAAACAGTAATATTGTGAAATATTATTACAATTCAAAATAACTGTTTTCTATTTTAATATATTTAAAATGTAATTTATTTCTGTGATGTAAAGCTGAATATTCAGCTACCATTACTCCAGTCTTCAGTGTCACATGATCCTTCACGATGAAACATTTATTATTGTTGTTGTTGTTGTTATTATTATTATTATTATTATCATTGTTGATAAAATAGCTTGAAGTGCTTAATATTTTTGTAAAATTTTTGCAGGATTCTTTTAAATTAATTTATTTGAAATTGAAATTTTTTTAATGTTATAAATGTAATTTGTAATTTTGATCAATTAAATGCATCATTGCTGAATAAAATAAATTTTACTGACCCCAAATTTTGTACTAGTGTATGCATCATCATATTTTTGTTTATTTCTGTTTAATTCAGTCTTTTTTTTTTTTTGTTAAAAACAAAAAGTACTTCCAATGGAAGCCAATGCGTTTTATAATTTGACAAACTTTCTCTAATCCATGTGCTCTGGCTCTACTCCACGTTTTCCATTTCTCGTTTGCTCCACTTGCATTAACTAGCTTTTCTATTACAAAAACATTCAATCTTTTTTTAGCAAATAACCATATTTTGCTCGATTCTCTCTCTCTCTCTTGCTCTCTTTTGGAATATCAGAAAAGTGAAATAAAATGTTTACTTGGAGACTGATCCATCATGCATTAGGTAGACCATACATGCCTTTTTGAAGATATTGAGTAATATTTTCCTGTTGAATGATTGTCGAGTACTCCTTGTTTTCAGAGTTGAATGCATTTGTGTGCTTGAATTTATTGAGCCATTGTGTGACAAAAAATTTGAATGCAGAAACATTGTCACATTATGTAGCAGATTAATGGCCCTTATGGGATGTTTACAGGCGTGTGATGTGTACACAGAGCCCAGATAAAGGCTGGTGTCAATGAGAGTGTTTGTGCAGAGTGTATTTGCCAACTGTCAGAGATAAGCGAAGCCTCTCTATGAGAGCTAAAGACTGACAGCTCTAAATGGAGATTCCCTAACACTTACTGTCATTTGTGTCAGTATGACTGAACTAAACGAATATTAATACTCGGTTCTGTACCTTTTTCATCTCATAATGTCTGAGGTTTTCTGTGGCTGTTTGCACACAGCGAGAGTTTGGCTCTCTTAATAGAAATGCTCATGGTTGTTTAATTTTACATTTTAAATAAGTAAAGTGATATGACAAACTAGATGCCATTTTTGACTGTCCCTTTTTTGACACATGCCATGTTTTTCCACCACATTTTTGTTCTGAGCTCTGTTATATGTTTGACAAATTATTAAAATAACATTGTACTTGTCATAACTAGTTTAAACATCAAATACTTGTAATTTTTACTTGAAATCCCCCCCCCCCCCAAAAAAAAACTCTAGGGATTGATAATCGTTTATTGGCATTTGTTTATTTGATATTTATGTATATAATAAAAATGTATATAATGTAGAATTTATTTCCACAGCTCTGTTAGATTGTTATAAACTATTAAATACCATTTAATTACATAATTAATAACATCAACTGAAAGCTCTTGAAAGTATATTTGTTTTATTGTGTAATTATATAACACTTAATATTAAAAACTTATTCCAAATGGAATATATATATATAGTATTATATCTATATATATATATATATATATAGTAGACTTTAGTCCTGTCATTAAGTGCAGCCACTTTGCCTCATAGACTAGATGTGCTGTGAGTGTATCCTTAAGATTTTATCCACATTTACAATAAAAATGATCGAAATGTTTTGGGTATTAAAGATTTGACAGCAGTTTTGGTTGTTTTTACACAGCCCTTAATTAGAGTTTCTGAAACTTTCTTGCAGAGACCTTAGAAGTGTGAGCTGTTTGAGAAACTTGGGAAAGACATGTTTGTGGTTTGTTGCTCAGCGAGGGATTTTTTGCAGAAGCTCTGGTGAGTTAAGCTGAGAGCAGCTCTGTGTTTGAAGTGTAATGTTGGATAGGTGATATATTGTGTGCGTTTGCAAACCATTTCCTCTAGACACCCAGCGGACAGACTGTACTCTTTCAAAGCTCCAAATCCTCATAGTGTTTAATTTCAGACGTGAACTGACCCATTTCAAAATGAGGCAAAGCCCCAAACTCAAAACAAATTAGTAAGATGTTGCCAGGTTGTTTATTTAGAGCAATTTTTTACAAGTTAAATGAGCTTAATCCTCATATTTCAGAATCATTCGGAGGTCATGAATAATTTACACACTTAATTTTGGTCCTCTGATTTGATTGGCTGACTGGTTTAGGCAAGGCAAGGCAAGGCAAGGCAAGTTTATTTGTATAGCACATTTCATACACAATGGTAATTCAAAGTGCTTTACATAAAATAAAATAAAAACAATAAAACAAGGAATTTAAAAACTTTGAAAATGATAAAAAAATTTGATTTAAGAGATTTAAAATGAATTTAAGAAGACGATTATACATATAATATAGTGCAATCAGTTCGGACATCGCACAGTGCTCATTCAATAAATGCACAGCTAAACAGATGAGTTTTGAGTCTGCATTTAAATGTGACTAATGTTTTAGCACATCTGATCTCTTCTAAAAGCTGATTCCAACTGCGGGCGGCAAAATAACTAAAAGCACATTCCCCTTGTTTTGTGTGAACCCTTGGTATTTCTAACTGACTCGATCCTAATGATCTGAGTGGTCTGTTAGGTTTATATTCAGTGAGCATATGTGCTATATATTTAGGTCCTAGGCCATTGGCTTCCAGTTATATTTAGGATTGATTTTAAAAGTACTTTAAAATCAATCCTAAAAATAACTGGAAGCCAGTGTAAGGACCTGAGGACTGGTGTAATATGCTCAGATTTTCTGGTTCTAGTCAGAATTCTGGCAGCAGCGTTCTGGATGAGCTGCAGCTGTCTAATGGTCTTCTTGGGAAGGCCGGTGAGGAGACCATTACAATAGTCCACCCTGCTGGTGATAAAGGCATGAACAAGTTTCTCCAAGTCTTGACTGGAAACAAAACCTCTAATTCTTGCAATGTTTTTGAGATGATAGTATGCGGATTTAGTTACAGCTTTGACATGACTAATGAAACTAAAGTCTGTCTCCAGAATCACACCAATATTCCTGACTTGATTTTTAGTTGTTATACCCCTAGAGTCAAGGTATGCATTCACCTTGAGAACTTCATCTTTGTTTCCAAATGCAATGACTTAGGTTTTTTCTTTGTTTAACTGGAGAAAATTCTCGCACATCCAACTGTTAATTTCATCAATGCATTGGCAGAGGGAGTCAATGGGGCTGTAGTCATTTGGAGATAAGGCTAGGTAAATGTGGGTATCATCTGCATAGCTGTGATAGGCGATTTGGTTCTTTCTCATTGTTTGCCTTAGTGGGAGCATATACAGGCTAAACAGGAGCGGTGCAAGAATTTAGCCTTGTGGGACTCCGCATGTCATGGACGTCCACTTTGACTTATGCTCTCCTATACTCACATATTAACCTCTCCCTTCTAAGTATGACCTGAACAATTTAATTACCATGCCAGAAAGCCCGACCAAGTTTTCCAGTCTCTCTAGTAGTATGTTATGATCGACAGTATCAAACGCAGCACTGAGATCTAGTAGTACCAGCACTGATATTTTGCCAGATTCAGAATTTAAGAGAATATCATTTATTATTTTAATGAGTGCTGTCTCTGTGCTGTGATGCGGTCGGAAACCAGACTGAAAATTAGGTATCCATTTGAGTTTAAGTATTTGTTCAGCTGATTAAAGACTACCTTTTCATTAATCTTTCCTATAAAAGGAAGATTTGTTATTGGTCTATAGTTGCTCAATATGGTTTTTATCAAGATTGCTCTTTTTCAGAAAGAGTTTAACAACTGCAGTTTTCAGGAGTTTGGAAAAGTCCCAGAAAGAAGTGAGGCGTTCACCACTTCTAAGAGATCTGCTTCTAAACAGTTAAGCACCCTTTTGAAAAAATATGTGGGAAGTGTGTCAAGATAGCATGTTGACGATTTAAGGTGCTGTACTATTTCTTCCAAAATTTTGCTATCAATTTCTTCAAAAGCAGACATAGTATTTTCTTTTTGATATTGCGGTCGAATCTGTCTGACCTCTGCATAACTTGGGGATGTGATAATCGCCTTCCTGCTATTATTGATCTTCTCAGAAAAGAAGGAAGCAAACTCATTGCATTTGCTGTCTGAGCATTTCACTGGGAATCTGACTTGGGGGGTTTGTTTCTCAACAGTAGCAAAAAGAGTGCGAGTGTTGTTTAAGTTACTGTTTATAAGGTTTGAGAAGAATGACTGTCTAGCTTTGCCTAGTTCCACATTGAAAGTACGAAGGCTGTCTTTATATATGCTATAGTGTATTTCAAGTTTCATCTTCCGCCACATCCGCTCAGCTTTTCTGCATTGTCTTTTCATACTCTGAACTGCTGTTGATTTTCTCCAAGCTGATTTCTGTCTGCCAGTCTTCCTGCTGACTTTCAAAGGAGCAATGTCATCAATAACATTCTTAACTTTTGAGTTAAAGGAATCAAGGATAAGATCAACAGAGTCTGCAGAAATGCTTGGTGTTAAAGATATAGCCTCCATAAATAGCACACTAGTGTTTTCGTTAATGCATCTCTTTCTGACTGAGACCGATCTAGATTCAGTGGTAACAGAGATCAATATATCAAAGAAAATACAGAAGTGATCAGATAGTGCTACATCCTTAATAACAATGGATGAAATGTTTAGACCTCTACTGATGAGTAAATCTAGAGTATGTCCCCGATTGTGTGTGGGTTCATGCACATGCTGAATCAGGTCAAAAGTATTTAAAACAGTTATAATTTCTTTTGTAGTTTTAGAGTGCTTATGGTTAGGGAACACGTACAGTTATACAATATACACTTTCTTACACTAAGACTATTTGAGGACATGTAAAACAAAGTAGTAAACACATTTTAAGGTAATCTAGAACAAATTGCCATGCATTAGCGTGTAAATTCCAGCAGGGGGCGCCAAAGCCCACTGTTTCTTTTCATTCTGCTTCTTTTTATTTAAATCTTGTGCAAGAAGTGTGAGGAGCAGGAGCTAAAATTGTGTGTCTTTAATGCCGGAAATAAAAAAGCGAATAGAGTATAAGACTGAAGGTTGCATTAGTACAGTGCAGTACATACTTTCTGTATGCACTTTAAGGCGCTTCATCACTGAAGTAGTTTGTAGCTTTAGGTCAATGCACAGTCAGTCAACATATTTGGTAATTACTTAATTTGCATTTCCTGAAGTAAATAGCAGTGCAGAGTCAGCAAAAGAATTGTGTTGAAGGTTTTGGTGAGTTCTAGATTTGTTCCTGAGAAAATGACTTGACACATCAGAGTAGGGATGGACCAGTGGCCTTTTAGTTAATTATCAATTATCAACTAATTTGACTAATTAGCAACTATTTATGTATTTATTTTAGCTAGCAGCGGTGCTTTATTTAGCAAATAGTTTGAATATTTAAACTTCAATTTTTTTTTTTTTTTTTTTTTTTTTTTTTTTTTTATTATTTCATTTTTTTAATAAATAGATGCAGAAAACAACAACCAATCAAAAGTCAGTATCGAAATAAATGCTAGGAATAAGACTAATCAGAATTTTGTGTGCAAATATAACTGTGACATCATGCTATTGGTTACATTTTAAATGGCGAACATTTACAATTCAGTGGAACAATTTACTTTAATCTTACATTTCTCAGTATAAAGTGATGTTATTGAGCAGATGTTATGGTCAGCCATCTGTATTAGCTGCACTTTGGATATGCTTTACAAGATCTGCCATTGCATGTTGTCATCGGACATACTGAAGATGTTCTCTGGAAGCCCCCCCCCCACCCCCCCCCCCCCCCCCCCCCCCCCCCCCCCCCCCTCATGTGCCTGTTTTGCATGCATTTATATGTGATTTCCCCGTTTTTTTTTTTTTTATGTGGTTGAATCTCAATATTTCAGATCAACTTGTTGCCCAAAATGGTAATACCTCGTGTACACAACATCAAATAGTGCTTGGTCTGTCATGGTCTATCTGAGATTGTGTGTGTGTTTATGTGATTGTGTTGGTGTCCAGACCTTGACAGGGTCATGCAGCCCTGCTCTAAAAGTCATTTCCATGCCCTGCATGCCACCTCAGCACCACGCAAACCCATCAAAACTGAGAACAAATGTGAGGAAGTTTAAAAAAAGACTAAAAAGAAAGGGATGAAGAACTAACTCCCCCTCGTGCCTCCCTGGTCTCATCGATCCGGTGAACTTCAGAGAGGAGATGATCTTATGCTTGTGCCTTTCTGGATGGCCAAAGCAGAGGGGGGGACTAAGATCAAAGAGCTGTTCCTGTCTTCCTATCCCTCTATCTCTGGCTGTGAGTGGAGGAAAGGAGGGAGTGAGAAAAGAGGAGAAGAGTTGGAAGATCAGTGCATGAAAGGAGGAAAAATCTTGGTGGATTTAATGGATCTGAGGGGATGGCTTTCCCGCGTGTTCCCTTGCATATGCACACCACACCACACACCACACCCCAACACACACCACACACACACACCCACACACACACATAGAGGTTGTGTTTTTATGTTTATGGGGACTCTCCATAGTCGTAATGGTTTTTATACTGCACAAACCGTATTTTCTATTGCCCTACACCAACCCTATCCCTAAACCTACCCCTCACAGGAAACATTCTGCATTTTTAGATTTTCAAAAAAACTCATTCTGAATGATTTATAAGCCTTTTGAATTAAGGGAACACTGAAAATGTCCTCATAAATCACCTTCTCGTTGTAATACCCATGCTATTATACAAATTTGTGTCCTCATAACCACATAAACCCACCACACACACACACACCACACACACCACACACACACACCCGCGCACACACACACACACACACACACACACACACATACACACACACACACACACACTCTTTCTTTTCTCTCTCTCCTTCTGTTTGTTTGTCTAATCAGCAGTCCATATCAGATCTGGTCCTAAAGGTCAGCAGGTGGAGAGAATCAACCTTGCCCTTTTTAACTGAGGAACAGGTCACACTGGGCACTAGAGGAGAGGCTGTGTACTGCATCATCTTCCTGTCACTCTCTCTCTCTCTCTGTCTCTCTCTCTCTCTCTCTCTCACACACACACACACACACACACACACACACACAAACACACACAGATTATCAGGTCAAGGTCATTGCTTTTGTTCCAAACTGTTGCATTCGCTGACCTTTTGTGCTTTCGTATCTTTCGTCTTTTGTGTATCTGTCTGTAATCGGGATTCCTCTCTCACACAGACTCTTATTTCATCTTCAAACCTTTTAAAAGCGTTTAAAAGTCTGGATAGAAATTCACTGTTTGCACAGCATTTGGGAGGTTACTGAGAAAAAGGGTCACCTTTGATGGCTCAGAACTCTTTTTGGGAAGCGCATGCGGCTGGAAAATCTCAGAAAACCTGGGTCATATGTCTCCCCAAAATAAAAAAATAAAAAAACTGTTTATCTACAGTCTCTCTCTCTACATTTTTAATAGCATTTAATTAATTTATGTAAATTAATTTCACACAGACACACACACACACAGATTATCACGTCAAGGTCATTGCTTTTGTTCCAAACTGTTGCATTCGCTGACCTTTTGTGTTGGGCGGGGGGGGGGGGGGGGGGGGGCTGCAGTCCTCTGATATCGTCTTAATCGGGATTCCTCTCTCACACAGAGTCGTATTTCATCTTCAAACCTTTTAAAAGCTTTTAAAAGTCTGGATAGAAATTCACTGTTTGCACAGCATTTGGGAGGTTACTGAGAAAAAGGGTCACCTTTGATGGCTCAGAACTCTTTTTGGGAAGCGCATGCGGCTGGAAAATCTCAGAAAACCTGGGTCATATGTCTCCCCAAAATAAAAAAATTAAAAAACTGTTTATCTACAGTCTCTCTCTCTCTACATTTTTAATAGCATTTAATTAATTTATGTAAATACATTTTTTTAAATACTTCCACTATTAAATTATATGTTGTTTACATATGGCGGTTTGTACTTCCTTTAATTTAATTCATCTTATTTTTTCTGTCAGCATTGTTTTGTGTAATATTTAATTTTTTTTTAATTAATGTATTTCTGTCATGAAAGTCTCCATTAAGCATAATAAAAGTGACAAGAAAAGCCTTAAAATAAAAAACATCCAGACACATTAGTAATGGCTGTACAAGGAAAAATGTGCTTAACTCTCATAAAAGTAATAGAATAAAGCAAAACATCTTAATGGTCCTAAATGGCTTAATTTTCTGAATGCAAAATACAGTTATTTATATGTTACTTTTATTTTGGGGGGTGAAATGTGATGTTTTGTGAGATTCACAAAAACAAACGTTAAATGAGCAGCAGATATGGATCTTTAGATGGGCGTCTGTCTTGCTGAGGGTGAATGGAGGCAGGGGATTTATGGCTGAATGTGGCTCCTGTTGTTCTACATTGGCAGAGCAAGTGAATTGTGTTAGATATGATCAATAGATGTGAGCAGCCAGCGTTTAATTGGCTTTTGTTAACATGGAGGAGTGTTTGACAGAAGGAAAGGCGAGTCCCCTAGGGCTGAGCAAGGGTGTGAGTGGATGTGGGAGAGTGTGTGTTTGCCATTCTACAAAAGATGCAGGATACGCTTGGACCTTTGTTCCTGTTGATGCCACATTAATTGCAAATGCAACTTAAAATCTCTGCAAACATTGCCTGTTTTCCTTTCAAGGCCCGAAGCATAGCCTATGCAACTATGCTAACAGGGTTTGGGTTCATTACCTTTCAACATTGATAATGAAAATAAATGTTTCTTGAGCATCCATCCATCCATCCAAACCTGCATCAATGCGCTATTAAATACATCAGACTGCAGTTCATACTGTAAGCCAATACCTATTGCAGAGTCCCACCTGGCATTAGTGTAAACTCTTGTTTTACGGTCAGTTCGCTGTTTCAGGTCAACTATCTTCATGAAGGAGCAAAAGTTTGAAGAGAATATTAAAACAGTTTTAAGTTACGTTTATAACATCTGAATAGCAACACATATGGTTTAATGGCATCGGCATTTGAAAAGGGTTGTTAGCAAAGCAAAAACACATTAAGTATGGACATCCAGCAGCAGGGCCAAAGATGGGCAGGTAGTGATGCAACTATGTGGAAATTAGCTCATGAATATTAATTACTGTTGCTTGATAATCTTCATAGACCATTTAGTGACATTACCTCATTAATATTTGTAAGCCACAGGAGTTACATGCTGCATTGGCTTTGGCATACAATTTCATGCCAGTTTTACATTATTATTATGTTTGACTTAATTTATTTTTAGCTCTATTTAAAATATGTATTTATATATTAAAATATATTAATACAAATATTTGTACATTTTAGCCTGTAGTAAAGCTCAAAATAATGTACAAAATGTACTATTGTCAGTTGTTTGGCTGTTTCTGCAAACAAATGTAAGTTTTGTAAAGAAAATGTATACAACAATAATTTTCCTAGACCATCCAGTCACTTAACTTATTAACTTCCTGAGCCATAAAGTTATCAAGCCGTTTACATTGTTATTTTAACTGAATTTATTAGATTTATTTTTAATTCTATAAATGAAATGCAAATGCATACAAAATATAAAATTAATATAATTTAAAATATTACAGTTAATTTTTAGTCTGTAGTAAAGCTCATAAAATAATTTCCAGAATTTACACTTCTTAGTTATTTGGCTATTTCTTAACACAAATCTAAGATTCCTAAACAAAATTTATATGAAATATTTCTGAAATGTAATTTGCATGAACAGTCATTCTTTTAGCTCAGTTCACAAAAAGCAAATGCGCATTTGACAGTTTATTTGAAAACTTTGTTATACTGTACCTGCAAGAATGCACACACTTGAATAAGGTTTGCTTAACGTGTATGCTGGATGTATTTTAGCAGAGCACGATTTCAGATTTTTCCAACTGTTTGACCCTGCCAGTATCTCTCTCTCTGGGCAACCCTGTTCTGGCTAAGTGAGAGAGACATAACTGCTCCAAAAATTTAGTAGATCTGTGCACAGAGACTTTGATCAGTTTTTTTTTCTTTCTTTCTAGTGCAAGGCCAAAAAGGCACATGTACATGTTCGAAATATCACCAGGTATTAAAACTATTGCAAATTATAGCTTACATCAGAAATGTGCTTTTAATGCAAGCCAACAGCTGTAGATCATACATGCTACCATTAGCTAACAAGGATGTTTGCTACACTTGTGTACATGGGGGCATGCGCTCTTGCAATGTGTTGGCAGAGGCTTTGTGTTCACATATATGAAGAATCCATAAGCAAGGTACAAAACAAACAGTGTGTGTGCCAAAAGACTGAGATGCAAAACAGCGTGCTTCATCACACGAGGGAGGGAACGGAAATATAGAGAACAAGCCAAGTCTAGTTCAAATTATTTGTGCTGTGTGTGTGGGTGTGTTATATCTTATAGTGTCTAAATGAGGATACACACATACAGGGACTTCTGCGTATGTATGTGTGATATTTTTTTGGTGTTGCAGCCATCATGCAGTGTGTGTGTGTGTGTATTTGTATAAATGAGGAAGCTTGCATGCAGGGCAGAGAGGACACATAGCTTTGAAGTGTAAATTACTGGCACAGGAAGTGTGTTTGTGGTGCTGGGACACATTTAATCATGCTCTAGCCATTCTGTTTAGCATTTAGGCAGACCAGGTAAAAATGCAGACCAGGTAAAATCAAAAAGTGTGTTTTGGTCACATAGTCTGTCCATGCCACACTATTCCCATGAAACAGCCGTCTATCTATCTATCTGTCTATCTATCTATCTATCTATCTATCTATCTATCTATCTATCTATCTATCTATCTATCTATCTATCTATCTATCTATCTATCTATCTATCTATCTATCTCTCTCTCTCTCTCTCTCTCTCTCATTTCATTCAATTTAGGGAGTTTTTGCTTTTATTGGCATCGTCTGTATCACTCCACTTGCAGTATTTCTCACAGTATGTGTCATGGCGGACTCCCAAATCCACTATAATTTTATAAATAATACTGTTTTTGTGTCACGGAATGTAGTTTTAAGAGTTTTTAGGCAAGAATGTAGTTTTTTTGACTTCAAATATCATTTTGTTGATAATAAACATATTTGTTTATTTAATATTTTATATAAATAATAGTAGTATTTAATAATAGTATTGAGAAAGTTTAGATGGCGACAAGAAACTTTAGTCAGCAGTAGGGCTGTGCAATATATCGAAATTATCGAAATATCGTAAATGTACATATCGCAATAATAAAGCTTGCAATATTTGGGGCCATGAACAAAAGACAAAGAGAAAATCACTCACTGCTCTTACCTAAATATCATTTGTAGCTTAAATTAGAATCAGTGCATATTGAATTCAAAGCAGTTTTTTTATTTTTCCTTTTTATTATTCAGTTCTTAAACTCATGTTAAAATGATTACACTAATGTTAAAATTACATTTTTATGTAATGCTCGAGTAAAACACAGCTTGTAAGACGCAGCCAACAAATGCAGTGAGCAACGCTGTCATCGGAAATCATTAACAGATGAAAGGATAGTACGACAAAGATAGCCTATCGCTTTCCTCAGTGGACAATCAAGCTAATTTTTTATTGTGAATATGAGATTGAGCTGAAGAATGAATGCTGTATCAGATGCAGGTAAACACACTCGCTCAGTCAATCTCTCTCATAATACTCCACTCCACATAATATTTTAATAGCTTTTAATACAGTAATACAATAAGCTTTCAATGAAGGCATCAAGTTCCTTCAACAGTTCTAAAGAGATGGGGGGGGAAGGGGGGGGGGGGGGGTGGGGGGGGGGGGGGGGGGGGGGGGGGGGGGGGGGGGGGGGGGGGGGGGGGGGGGGGGGGGGGGATGACATTTCTAATTGGTAATGGAGGCCTAGACTCAGCTGTTAAACTGTCAAACTGAGATTTGAATCTGTGGTGGAAGTAGTTCTGCACAAAAGATTCGTTTTTACACATACCCAGTTTTGTTTTTTTTTTTTTTTTTTTTTTTTTTATTTACACACTTGTGCTGTCGAACTGTTGTATAAATGCAAATATCACACACGTAGCTGTGCGATATGGCTGTATATCAGCACGTTGTGATTATATGCCGGACCACAGCCGTGCTGATACACAGCTATATCGCAGAGCTACCCACGTGATATTGCACAGGACGCAAACATTGTTGCTTGCGCTGTTGCTGCTCGTGTCCGGTGTAAACACGTTATTATTCTCAGAATGCAATTTTGAGGGCTTCATTGACCCATTAGCTAATATCTCCACATATTACACACAAGGGATTTGGAGCATTTGAACTGCTCGAATAGACAAAACTCTATTTTATAAATGAGTCAACATATTTCCGATTAAAGGTTGCTTTATTTCTTTTTTTTCTTGTCATTAGCTGTTTCTTTGTTTTCACACCGCTTGATCTTTTCTTACCTTCTCAACAAATGAAACTTTCGAGGGATATTTGTTTAACACTCATGTTAAAAATGACCTGAACCTGTTGCAAGTGTGGAAATTATATTTTCTGAAATTGTGACATATGTACATTTGGACAGTGGTTCTTCAAGGGCAAAATGCACAATAAATAATGTTTCATATTTTTCCAGAACGTTCTTGCGACCCAGTAGCAACTCTTCCCCTTTTCCATTTAAGTTAACAAGCGTACTCTCTTTAGGTACACTTCAGTAGCTTTTAATTTCATTAATATTTTGTTATCTGCAAGTACAGTTTATTAAAAATTTGCTTTTAAGATCTGAAGTGCACATTCAATACAATTAATTGCACTTCTTTTTCAAAAGGAATAGTTCATTCAAAAATGAAAATCCTGTCATCTTTTAATCACCCTTAGGCCATTCTAAAATTGTATCACTGACTGACTTCAGAACAAAAAGCGGATATTTCACAGAAAAAAAAAAGTTTTGTTTTCTTCCCTCCATACAATAAAAGTCAATGGGGTCCAGTTTTGTTTTGGACCCTACTGAATTTCATTGTATGGACAAACATATTGTCTATGTTGCACAGAAGAATGAAAAATATTACAGGTTTAGAACAAACATGAATTTTCATTTTTGGGTGAACTATCCCTTTAAAGGATTCCATCCAAGATGTAGCTGAGTTTATTTCTTCGTTGCAACAGATTTAGCATTACAACAAATTTGCTCTGCAAGGGATCCTCTGCAGTGAATGGGTGCCATCAGAATGAGAGTCCAAACAGCTGATAAAAACAATAATCCACATGATTCCAGTCCATCAATGAATGTCGTGTGAAGTGAAAAGCTGCATGTTTGTAAGAAACAAATCTGTCATTAAGATGTTTTTGAATTCAAACCATTGTTTCTGGCTAAAATATAAGACTTCTATCCATTATATTGCTTTTTCCAGTGAACATTTTCATTTTGTGGAGAACTATTACTTGAAGAGCAATTAGTTTGAGTTTCATACAGAGTTTGTCTCTGTATTTTGTTGTGCTGCACTGGTGACATGTTTCATTTCTGTCTCCTTGAGTCGCTCAGGCTTATGACTACCTGACTACCAGCAAGGCAAGACATCACGCTCTGTCGGCCTGCAAACATATGAACACAGACACTCTCTCTGCAGTGATCAGGCTTTTCTGTCTGGCTGGTGTGTGCCATTTAAAACGTGAAAGCATTTAAACTTGAGAATGTTGGAATCAATATTGTCCGACATCAAGAGAACCTGACCGAGCTGTTCCCTTCCACCACAGCAGAGGAGCCCTCTACTGTAATTGCCAATGAGAATGTATACAAACACACACACCACACACACACACACACACACACACACGCACGCACAAAAAGCAGGAGGGGTGTGGGGGGGGGGGGGGGTTGGGGGGGTTTGCCAGCAACAGAGACTTGCTGCACTTTGAGACTCTGTGTGAAATGCTAAGATCTTTCTCCTCCCGCTCTTGTCCTAATGTCTCTTTCCCTCTCTCGCACCCCTGCCGTCTCTGCTCACCGCGTTAGGAACACCGAGCCCTGACCTCCAGACTTCCTTCTGAGTGCGCGGCAGGCACAGATAACGCACCGTTCCTCAGTCTCACGCAGGTACAGGGCACCTGAGAATGTCAAGCGTCAAATATCAAAAGTTTGCTGGGAAATGGCACACGTTTCCTATCAATTCTCTTAGAATCTCTCTCTCTAGCTGAGAATAATAATAACAGGAGTAAGGCATGATATGTTTTAAATGTATGAGTGTGATTTCTTTCCCTCAGATGGAGCATGACTGATGTATTTTTCACTAAAGTGAATGGCTTTGTGTTGGATGAATAAGGCATGAGTCAAAACACAGGGAACTTTATTGGGCAAATGATATGAAACCTGACACTTTCCCTAAAATAAAGGAAAACATATGACATTTTAACAATTGTGTGAATATATTTCAAATGTAATTGATATTTTGTAATTCCTATTGTAATCAACATTTAATTTTTAGAAGTTTAATAAAGTATTTTGCATGAAAACAGTCATTGAATTTATAGTAAATATTAATATATATTCTCGGAGAAATCGGAGGCATTTATTTATTACTTTATTTTAGTAGAGACGGTGCACATTAATAAGAAATAAAAACGACTGTGTTTTCAGCAGAGATAGCTGAGGCTATTTATTTTTCATTTGTAGTCTCTGGAGAATGGTACAGTCACCCTAAAATGAAACTAAAATGTAAATGATAAAACTATTAAAATTGTTATGAACAAAACAAAATGAAAAAAACAAAATGCACAGTGTATTAGACATAAATCCGTGCATAACTATCATGAAAATAATTTATTAAAATAATATTATGATTATCACAATGCAAAAAAAAAAAAACCTTAATGGCTTTAAAAATTAGATTAATTTTAGTTATGTAAGATGTAAACACATATAGTTACTTTTTTAAATTTTGGGGTAAGTCAATTATTATTGATCCTCAGTTACTGAATGAGGATATAAAGACTATTTTGAGTAGGACATCTCTGTGTGAAAGTGGAATACAGAAAGGAATATGTTTTCATGCTGTTCTTGAGGTTTGTAGTCTGCTCTTTATAAATAGTTGATCTGTTGTGAGAGATGGGACATTTTTGTTGGCTGAGTAAAGGAATGCTCATGGTGATTCTGGGACTGAGGTGACTCATCAGACACAACAGATGTTAGAGGGGAACTGAGATCAGACACACATTAGCATGAGACACTCACCTTGAGGACCCTGGGACAGACAGAGAGAGTGAGTTTTAAAGGGCTCATATATTGAAATACCACATTTTTTGTGTGTTTTGCAAGATAAATATTCCATTTTATGATCCCCTTAAAATTCCCTCTTCATATCATACTCTTTTGCATTTCCTGGGAATCAAACCCATGTCCTTGGAGTTTCTAGCATTATGCTTTGTCAGTTGTGTTAAGTGTTTTTTCTTTCTTTCTGGGCATTATTAGTACTTTGGTTACACAATAAATTGTATTTAATATAACTTAATTCATAGTAAACTATTGTCATTTCTGGCTGGGATGCTTCCCCACAGGAAGAATAAACATTATTTGACACATATTATTCAATATAAAGATTTTACTAGTATCAGTAAAATCTGTGTCCCATTCACTGAGAGATACACTAAATGACAAAGCAAGGAGAGCTCTACTATTTAAATGCTGTAATTTTGCATAATTTACAATGCATAATATTAGTATGTAATTAAATATAATAGTAGCCTATGTAATTAAAATGAGTTTCAATAAATACAAATATTGTTAAAGATCACACATTATTTGTGTTATTTGTCATAGATCATTTTTGTGCCATAGGTAATAGGAGGATTTTCCACCCAGCTACCACCGGAAGTATGTTTCATACCTGTGGGAAGCACTGAATGCTAAATTATAGCTGTTTTGCAGACAAGAATCCTTGACTAGTATTATAACTGGGACAAAACGTAGTGAAGAATATGGGCCCTTTAACACAGATGTAAATCCATCATTCTGGAGACAGACTATCATATCTGAGGTTTTGATGAGGGCCGGTAAACACATACACAGACATAGTCGATACACAATCTCCTGGATTTGTTAAAAATTCATTCACTCTTTGATCCAGCTGGCTGACATGTGATCTCTGAAATGTCAGACAGTGGATTATTGACCGATGCCATTTCAGTGATATTCTTGAGTCCTTTTCCATTTTGAAAATTTTCTGTTGTGGTAGATTTTGGTCCAACCTTATTCTGTGAGACAAAGACTTGTATTTAAGTGCTATGTGCATTTGCTAAGTTAATATTAAATGAGTGTCTTGGGATATTTTGAACTTGTGAACTTGCCAGGATCAGATTTATCATATAGGCATTTGGGTACCTGCCCAGGGGCTTATGAGCACCATATATGGCTGTATAAATGTTTCGAAATAGCAGGAGATGCAGTGCAAAAGGCCAGAGACGATCCCCACCGGTCACCTGGTGATTGGCGGCCAAATCAACATCGCCAGGGGCCCCGTGATAGCTTAATCCGGCCCTGGCTGCTGCTAGCCCTGCTATCATGGCTCTGGTCTCCTATCATTAACATTCAAGAGTCAGCAATATGAGAAAATTAAACACATTCTTTTTTGCTGTCTAATTTATGTGAGGAAATCAAATCTCATGGGCATAGATTTATTTATTTATTTATTATATTTTATGATAAACTGAATGAAAACATTCATTAAACTTTATAAATATATGTTATTTTATAAAATTATATTTTATAACTATAGCATACGTTTTCCACCGATGCTAACAAATGCCTCCCTTAAAAAATATTTTAAATACGAATTGATACTTTAACCAGATCCATGAAATCACATTTATATTATATAAAATATACAATTATATTATAACTATAACTATTTCTGTTGTGTGAAGAGGACAACTAGTACACAATATGTTGCTATAGCACTTGGGTGTTTAATACATTTTTTGTACAGATATGTAAAATGCCTCCTTTAAAAGATTTAAAAACGAATCAGTACTTTAATTAGATAAATTTTAATTATTATATAAAATATATTCTAAATTATAAATTTCTTTTTTCTGAAACCGTACACCAATACACATTTTTTTTTAAACATTTTTAAAGAAGTTTTGGTGTTATTTTATTTCTAGAGACATGTAAAAATGCCTCCTTTAAAATATGTATTTAATTAAATACTTTACCATAGCAATTAATATTAAATTACTATATTTAAGCTTGAAAAACTACAATTTTTGCATTTATTACAGCTTATCAGATGTTGAGGTTTCAAGTGTTACAGTACTTCTTACATGCAATGACTCTTCTCCTCTTGTCATGTAGAAAGACAAACTGAAAGTTAAGATGTTCCGAATGGCTTACGATATCAAACGAATAGTCACAATGTGACTGATTCCCTGTGTGTATGAAGTTACAGATGGATTAGAGTGTAGCTGAGGGCTTGTATGTTTGTTACGGTTGCCCCACTGCTTTTCAGATGAACCTCTGAGTCTTTGAAGACAGCATGACTCAGGATCCAATCATCTCTAATCTTCCTCTCTCCCTGACGGCAGACCCCAGAGATCCGCTCTCAACCCCACATGGCCTCCAAGTTCTCAGGGTAGCCTGTCCCTCCTCTCAACTTTCTCCATCTCTTCCTCTACTCTCAACCCATCTTTCTGCTTCTCTCTTCTGCATTTCTCTCCGTTTTAAATTTCATGCTAGAACTCTCCTTATCTTCAGCCCTGATATTTCTCTCTCCTTTGTTGAATGGCTGGTTGTGGATTGGTGACCAGCATGGGATTCTGGTGTGCTGGTGTCTTTATCACACTTCCTAAGTAGCTTAAAGACCCTGATATACTTTGAAGTCGAAGAATTAACTGGTGTGGTGTTCATTTTGAACAGCTAATTTTGGGAGTTTGAAACAGCTCCCCAAAGCAAACTCTTCGATAAAGTTAAGTAGCTCGGGCTACAATGTTCTTATGCAAGATGCATGCAGTTTCTTTTTCTTTTTTTTAATTAACTGCTAGATCACCAAAAGTTAGTATCTTGAAATGTTGTTGGGATATTAAGCATAATTCCTGTAAAATTAATTAAATAAACACACTCATTGATATCAGGTGGTGTGTGTATGAGAGATCTAACAAAAAAACACTGAGCAGTAATGTACGGAGCCCCTATGATTGAAAAAATTTACTAGATAGAAGGAAAAATTATGGGTTTGTGCAAAGTTTCTTGGCAGAACACAAAACTTTTATATTCTTTTTCTCTTTCAAACTTTTTGTGTTAAAAAACTTTTAACTTTTAACTAGTTTCGCAAGCGAATGCAAAAGCTTTGGAATATATACTATATATTTTTTCCTGCCATGTCTCATTTGTTTCAATCATCATTTCCCTTAAGAGGCTCCATAGTTATGTGAAGTGCATGTTTGTAGTTTAGTCAGTCTGAACTGGCTAGTGCTGTGCGTGAAGGGGAAAACATGTTTGATGTCTGTGTGATTTTTTTGACTCGCAAACAATCAAAGGATTTATTCACTCTGAAATGTGACACACACACACACACACACAACAAACACACACACACACACTTTTTTTTGGCTATCTGCGAGGACTTATATTGTTTTTACACTGAGCTAACATGTTTGCGTTATACATTGTACATTAAGTCATTATTTATTAGGGGTTTATCTTTAAGCCATTTTCCAGCCCCCTGGGGGCCGTTGGGTCTACTGCTCCGCTAAAGTGTAGCTGATTTCAAGTATTACAGTCCTTGAGGGCACATTTCTGGACTGTTGTACTTTATGCTAGGTTGTAAACTAAATGAGACCTTTTCCTCATGTAAGGATTTCTTTATTCGTGGTAAATAACTCTGTAAATGGTATCATTGAGTACAGTGTCAGCGAGAACTACCTCAGGAAACTGTGCGAAACTAACCATTTCATCTCGGGACCCTCCCAATCCATTCAATTGTTACACCAACTCTCACTCTTCTTCTCTTTTATTCATATCAGGCAGAGGTGAGGAAAATACATGGTTGAAAGGCGAGATATAACAAGAAAGAAAGTAGACGTTAGATGAAAGCTGACCGGTCACATGCATTGGACAAGTGAGTTGTTTGCATTTCCCTTTGATCGGGCGTCCTGGAAACCAAAACTTATGGGAAAGTTAGTTAAGGTAACGAATAAGTGGGGAACATCGTATCATTTGCATTTCTTGTCTGGGCTGACTCTTTGAACTATCAGGATTGGCAGGGAAATAATTAGTGCTCAAAAGAAAGGAAGTGAATGTAGCCGTCAGAATGAACTTAATTTTAGCGAAAAATTGATTTGAATGTAAAATAAAAAATGCTTTCTTATTATATATTTATAGCATGGCCCCAGTTCAGTTAGTTTTCGTTGATGCTATTGATTTTCTAGAGTTCCTGTGTGCTTGTGTGTATGTGCCCCTGTAATATAATTTTGATGCTACAAGTTTTTAGGTCAAATTATAAAATACTCAATTAATTAACCTAAAAAAAATGCAGGCCACAATCTGAAATATTGGGCATTGTGGTGGAAATAGATTTCATGTTCAATTTATTTGTTCTCCCCCGCACTATACTCTTCTCTACGCTCATCTATCTCGGTTTGCTGACTGTCACGGTCCTGCCATGTCTGTGCCATATTCGGCCACTCATGCACCTACCTCAGTCTTTGACATCCTTTCTTTCTGTTGTTCTGACCACTGTATGACCCTGTTCCTCTTCAGAGATCACCCCTCTCAGTTTTATGAGTCTGACGGCGACGTCACGGCGTAACGTGAAACATGTGTGAGTCCAATGATAGCAGCCCAGGCTGCGCCTATATGCCAATCGATCAGATGAATGATGCATTTTCAGATCCAAACTAACATAATTCATAGATGAATGGACTTCGCGGGCCACCCTGGGAGCATTGGAAAGTAAAGTAAAAAGGCCATTAGCCAAGGTCAAATTGGGCACGAGTGTATAATGCCAGAGGAGCTCAATATAAACAAATTTCTCCTTCACCACCAATTTAACAGCATTTGCATGTTAGCTGAGTAAGTAACCAGGTGAGATTTTTACGGGCAGGTAAGAGGACCATCCGCGTGTCTCGTTTGCCATCAATAGCGGATTTGCTGAGAACAGGAAAGCGCTAAACATGAGATCATAATTACTTGGTAAATTGTGCAGCATAATCAGCACAGTCAAGTAAAAATAAATTCTATCAGGATATTAATGCTATGGTAAGTCGCGTCTTCATTTTAAATAAATGCTATTTAATTTAAAGTTGCCTTAGATTAAACTAGAATTTAATTATCTAAATGATCTAACCGCAATCTGCTTTGCATTATTTTAAAGCTCTCGGGATTTCATCAAAAATATCTTAATTTGTGTTCGGAAGATGAACAAAGGTCTCGCGGGTTTGGAACGACATGAGGGTGAACTATCCCTTAAACTACTATATATGTTATACTTTTTGTAGTTTATCCAGAGTAAATGAGTACACGTTGGTTTTGGTTCAAGATTTTTAATGTGTAGACAAGTAGTTTTTGTTTTGTGAATACAGTGTTTGTAGTTCTTTCTTATTTACTTTATGAATGATAATGACAGTGTGGAAGAAGGTTTTAATCATTAGCTTTTTAGAACTTTTTGAACTTGAATAAGAGACTTGACCAGCATTACAGTAAGGCATTGTTGACATAATTAGTTTACCATAATTAGCTTTAATGATCTCTCCACTTCTCTGATTTACTGATTACACCAGTATTAAAATAATTACCACAAAAACAGTGTGAAAGTAATTTATGGAAAGTGATGAGTGTGGCTGTGGCAGTACTGTGGCTGGTTAGATGTTCTCTATAATTTGTATCATCATTTGATTAATTATTGTAATATGAAATATGATCTAAAGTGGCCCAGCTGTGTAGTGAATTTGGACTTGGTTTCCTGAAAAAAATGTTCAGACCAGTTATATATCAGAGTTTCTGGGAAGGAGTTTATGTTATCTAGTCTATGTCTGTTATTCAATTTAATTAGATGGTTTACCTGTCTTTTTTTACCTTGTTGTCTATATTCAACGTTTAAAGGCGCTCAGCGGATGCTGCTAATTTTGAGAAATTACTTTTGGTATGTGTAATGAAATGTGTTTATGTGGTTTAAGGTAAAAAAAAACATCATTTTCCACATACTGTACATTATTGTTACTCCTCTATGCCCCGCCTTTCTGAAACGCGTTGATTTTTTACAAAGCTCATCATTCTGAAAAAGCGAGGTGTGCTCTGACTGGCCAGCTATCCAGTTTGTTGTGATTGGCTGAATACCTCAAGTGTTTGACGGAAATGTTACGCCCCTTACCATTACTGTGATGCCCTGTCCGGCCGGAACGTAACACAAAACCCTGTCTGCATTTGTGATCACAGAAATGACAAAAAACAAGTGATACTCTACTGCCCAAAACTCGCATTTGAATCATAAGTGGCAAATTCTTTAAATATAAAAAACTTACTTACAGTCTGCGAGTCAGAACAACCTGCATTGTAGTATCCAGGATCAGGAACAGTCTCCTCCATAAAGAGGCTGGAAAATCTGAATATTTGGGTATTTTTAAATTCTGTACCATTGTTTGTAAAAGACACACTTAACAACACTGATTTTGTCGGTGTCCTCTTTTGGAAGGCTCCTAAACAACAGTAGTTTCGTTTTCTTACAAACGAAATAGCAGCAACACCACTAACGGCCTTTGAGGTGAGCGGCGGCGGGTGGGCTTGAGTAATTGCGCGGCACGAAGAGATCGCCAAAGGAGCCACTCCGGCGGGCTGGCGCAACCAAATGTGACGACCCAGAGCTGGATCTCGCTGCGTCCACAGTGAAGCGATCCGGCGCATTATCGACAGACGCGTAAGTTGATCGTATTTAATCAGCACCCAGCACGGATCAGCTCAAGGCATGCCCGCACGTTTGAGATAGTCTCTTTTGGAAGGCCAAACATAGTAGTTTCGCTTTCACTACGAAACACAGCGTCTCCAAGACATGGCGGCGGCAGTAACAATACTAAAGCGAGAATAAAAGTTATGCCTTCTTTCTTTGTGTGAACATTTGGGCGGCGTTATGCAAATCTTCCCACATCGTGACGTAGACATGTTGGGGGCGTGTTAGAACGAGCCGTTTTAGGTAGGTGTGGTTGTCTCTTAAATTTAATAAAGAATATCTCTTTGGATTTAAGACTTTAGTCTTTGCAACTTACAGATCTTCTTTATGCACAATCAGCTTGTAACACTCCAAAAAAAATGGAAAAATTTAAATCGCATCATATGACCCCTTTAAAAAAACATATTTTGACAATCTGAATGTTAAATATGCTGTATCGAGTTTAAGACCTATTTTGTACCAGTTCTTGGAAAGCAGCATGTGATCAGGAGAGTTTAGAGTTAATCTTATATCAGTACCGTGTATCATTACTGTTGCTGTTTGTAATGGTTCATATCATGTTTATTTTTGTCATTATGGGTGTTTGCTCATTCCTTCACCATCCGTGCTCTGTTTCAGATGATTTCTCAGCCTGAAAATGTCACGTTGTCTTATGATCTCAGGTGCCGTTCTGGATATTGCACTCTATGCGCAGTCGTATGCTCAGTCACACCCGCCATGGCGTCAGGTTCACGCCAACAATTTCAGTCACATTAACCCGCTGCCATGAAGAAACACTAACCGCGTTATGAAACAAGCATGAACGTTCTTAATTAAAATATCAGCTCATTGTGCAGAATGGCAGTTCGTTGAACCCAGTGATGCATTTTAGCCATTTGGTTCTTTGAACAGCCATCTTGGCAGATGTAATCACGACATTCAGATGTTGTACAAGATAGCTTATGATTATTACCTGCCATTGTGGACGCTTCCTCTCGCTGCACGTTGATGCTAATGTGATGGGAGTCGAGGGACACATTGTAATGGGATCCATCTTTTCTATGACACGGATTCATTAAAGCACAGGAAGGAGATAGAAAGAGCCTCTATTTGTAGAATGTTACAGATATATTCTGCTCTCCTGACAACACACTGGCAGGAAATGACAAATCTTAATGTAAGGACGCACAGTACGAATAAAGGTCGAGCGCATTATCAGAAATACGGTGAAAAGGGGTGCCGACCGCTGTTGTAAGTATCTATTTAAGTAACTGCAACACATTTATACAAACTCATCCCAATAAGGAGTGCTTCAGCATTTGGTCTGTGAGGAGAGAAGTAGGACACTTACAGTTTGCAGCGTTAATGGTGAAATGTACTTGCTTATCAGCTAGATTTCTATATGGTCTGAAATGTTAGTGTTCTGAGATGTTTTTCGCATGTTGGTACTGAAATGCATCAAAGAGGTTATAAATATATAACCGCTTTGGTGCATTTATAACCTATAATTTTATTGAATTACAATTCCCTTATGTTATGCTATGTTTTAGATTAGATTAGATTAGATATTTAAAGTTATGAACACAGTCATAAGTGTAACCATATCAGGAGAAACCGCATTGGTAGCTTAAAGGTGGGGTAAGCGATTTTTCAAAAACGCTTTAGAAAACTGATTCGGGCCGACTAGCAAAACAACTGGGAGCAAATCAGCGACGGGGCGTGTCTACTCATAATGTGTGAGGAGACGACGCTCACGTGCACTAGGGACGGTACCATTCTTGGCGGCCCACGAGCGACAGGAAGATAGAGATAGCGGATAAAAAACAAATGAGGAAAACGTCTGCGGAACAAAAGAAGGCTTAAGTCAATAAGGCAAGAAGTAGGACCCGTGAAAATATCGGGTCAGCTTTCCAGCGATTGGACGCCGAGTTTGTTTTGTTTCTTCTCTATAGGTGAATAACACCGTGTCTGCGCCACAACAGCTAAAGTCTGTCTAGTACACAGGACGCGACAAAGCCATCATTGAAAATCATTTGAAATTTGTCAATACATCATAAATAGAACGCAGCAGCAGTTTCTGTCGGGGATTTGTCATGTCGTGGCCTCCAGGGTAGACCATAAGATCTGTATATTTTGTATATGGTGTAGACAGCATCACTGATTATAATAAGTTCTATAGTATTTTGTCTCGCCACGCCACTCGTGTTCGGTGTAGACACGGTGTAACATTGGTTTTGCTTTGTTTCACAGAACTAATTGTTGCCTGAGTTGCGTACGTATATGTGGGGCGGAGCCATCAGAATAGGGGCGAGACCCTTTTGGGGTAGGAGCGTGCTTGTTTTGGTGATTTCAAATATCAACAATGGCTACCAGAAAGCGCGACAACCTTAACTTCCTTAAGGAGAGATGGCAGTATACTGCCTCCCCCAGAGGCTCCTGTACCCTTCGTGGTATCAGTCTCAGACAGATGTCACAAGAGTCAGACACCCCCAGGGGATCCGAACGGGAGATTGGAATTGGCACTAGGTCAGATTCGCTTTACACTGAGTACCACAGCCAATGCGGGGTAGCTGGTTGCCACTGGCCATCCGTCGTGAAGCCTTCGGGGCTCTCTGGGGTCTGCGCCGACCGCACCAGCCGGGGGGGTTTCCCTGTCCCGTGTGACTGACTCTATCGTGTGAGAGAGGCAGCAGTACGGTGCTACGTGATGGCCATACCCACTGATTAGCCAGCTAGCTCTGAATGCGCAGAGGCATGCTGGCCCTGCAGCAGGACTGAGCTGTTTTGCAATTTAACAGACATTTTTACAGAGAAGATGAGGTGTAAATGGAAAGACTATCTAGCATCTTTGTTTTCAAGATCCTTAATTTTCATTTCAAGTATAATAAAAATTATGCATGACTCATCACAGTTTCACTTACGCAATAGCGTTCGGTGTGATAATAAACTTATTGCTTATTAAAACCAATGTTGACAACACTGTATAGTATTCTGTTTGCACCTATTTCTTTATTTGTGCATCTTTAAAGTACATGATTGTTAGTTGATAAGCAGGGATTATGTTGTGTTTGTCTATAACGCTCTTCTGTAATGTGCATCTTTGTTCTTATCTTTAACTTTTGTTATGTGGAGATCACAAGAAACTTAAGTTTAACCAGAAAACAAGAAAGAAAAATAATCATGATCCATGGCCTCTTAGGACTGCCTATGAACAGGGTTGTAAAAAAGGAAGTATTTTTACTTTCACAACGGCTTTGTCAAGACGCTGCCCAACAAATGCAGTGAGCAGTGCTGTCATCGGAAATCACCATTAACAGATGAAAGGACAGTACGACTAAGATCTCGCTTTCCTCAGCGGCCAATCAAGCTAATTTCTTATTGTGAATATGAGATTGAGCTGAAGAATGAATGCTGTATCAGATGCAGGTAAACACACTCGCTAAGTCAATCTCTCTCTCTCTCTGATCTGTCTGTCCTGGTCACCTGTGATTGGATCAGGTATACAAGGTCTCACCCTTCAAACAACCCCCCTTGAGACCTACCTCCTACTATACTTGCTTTTAAACCATCTGCTGATTCTGCTGGTCGATTTTCGAAAAGGTACCACTCTTTTATATAATTTCTTATTATTGCACCTGTATTGACAGGTGGTTGGGAATGAAGTGTCCTTATGACTCATTAGGTTTACCCCTCTTATCCTAGCTCCGTCAGCTCGTTCAAATTTCAGCCAGCATAACTTCATTGTCGGCTTGTTTGTGTTTTAACTCTTGTGATGTGGATATTGGTCTCCAACCTTATATTGATATGAAATCTCCCAGTTTTAGTAAATGCTCACAGTCATCCTAATTGATCATCTCACAACCATCATATTAGTCGGGATCCATCAATATACCATCACCATCAATTAACTCCCTCATACACTTACCTATGTCTTCCACCAGCTTGTACACAAAATGCAAGAGGACTTGTCATTTTCGTCGTTCCGACAAGCACATTCCTTCTACGTTGTTAATAGATAAACAACTTGGGTGTGCAATGTCCTTTTATGACCCCTGATCTACTTTCCAGTAACTTTGTAGTCTTCAAGCAAGCCTATCACTTCCTTTCTCTGTAATGGTTCTCAAACATTTTTTTTTTTTTTTTTTCACCCCTTTTTGCTTCCTATTTTAAATTAATTTTTATACTCCCTATCGCCTCCTTTTCATTTTCTTCATCACCTAATGTTTCCTTTCGTTTTAGACTTCGTTCTCTCCCTCCCTCTCTCCCTTCCCCCTTCCTTTTCTTTCTTCCCCCCTTTTGTTGTAGATTCTTTCTCGGTTATTAAGCATGTAAGGTATATAACCTGTCAGATGACCCTCTCTAGTCTAAGTTGTGTTTTTCTTGTCTTCCAGGGGTTTTTTGTTTGGTGTTTTTGGTGGAATTTGCGTTGTGGTCTTGTCAGTGTTGTCCTTGACTTAAACCCTTAGTGCACTTTTTTCTTACCGATCTTCTCCCAACGTTACACCCCAATTCCGCCCCCGTATTTTTTCTGTTACCCACCTGCTTGCTTGTGTCCCCCCAGATTGGACTAAGTCCAAGTTTGCTCCCGGTTTAATACTTCCTTTACCCAAACTACCCTCTTCCAGGGGTGTCTTGCCTCGCACCTAGACTGACTTCTCACTTTATTTTTTTACACGTTTTTTACACTGTGCATCTCAGATCCCAAATATACACACATTAAACAACTTCGCAGTAGAAAGAAGGCCACCAACACGACGTCCAGTTTGAACGCCTTCAAACCCTTAAAACCCCAACACAACAACAACAAAAACACACCCGATTACCTCACCCCACCACCACCATCGTCCGAATAAAGTTTATTACCAAATGAACTCACCCAAACCAACAAACACCATAAAGTAGCGTACCTGATGTAAATAAAGAAAAAAAAAACAAAAAAAACAGAGACAAAAGAAAGCAAAAAACGTTATAGGGTTAAGTGGAAAAAAAAAAAAAAAAAAGAGCAAAGAAAAACTAAAAACCACATTGCCAAAACAAAAAAGAAACAAAAAAAAAACCTAACGAAAAACCACAGAAAGCAAACAACAAGGAAAAAAACGAATCAACAAAAAACAGAAACAAAAAAATAAAAAAAAACAGGACAACTCCTCAGCTTAATAAAACACTCAGCACAAATGTTTAAGACTTACTATAAACTAAGCCAAAATAAAATGTAATAAATTGCACATACTTATGTAAGAATTAGCTGAAAAAATCTCACATCCCCTGAATCTCTACTGCCTTACATTGATAATACATCTTCTACTCAATTGCTTGTATTTGTGTTAGTATGATCTTTCTGCTTTGTGTCATTCTCTGTACAGAAACATGCACAGGTAGTTCAGGTGGAAAAGCCTGATCATATCAGCCAGATTTAATTACTGTACGCCGAGGTCTTGATAACATGGTTTCATAGGATGCAGTTTAATTGCTGCACTGATGATTTAGTAGGTTTTCTTACTTCATGGACTCATATTACATTTACTTTTACACTTGTTTATTGATAAATCAGTTTTTTTCTAATGTCAGAATATGGTTTGTGTATTTTTTCCTTTTCTTTATTGCACATTCATCGCTGTGTAAATGCATGCTTAACATATTAGTCTCTAAATACATTATCAGTATAATGAGCTCATTTCAGTCGTTCTCCTATCAGTGCTGCCAATTAGTTCTTAATGCCATGCAATAAATAAAGATTAAATTACATTACATACCAATTACGTTTTATAAGCCACTCTTTAACGGAGACACGTAAACATGTACATGACAGGTTTTGTGCATTGAAATGCACACTGATAAACTTAGAACCTGTATTACTATAGCAGAGAAAATAATTAGTGGAGGCGTAAATCACACCCAGCACCCAAAGCATTTAACTTACATGGTAATGAATTCATTTAGTGGACAACTTAGTCTAAACCTTTACATACTGCTATATAACAGGTAGAAGATTGCAAAGGGCTTCATATCAAATTTAAGATAAAAAGAATTAAAGCAGTACTTTCACTTTTAGAGAGGGTTTTTGATTGTTTTGAGAATAAAGAATGTAGTACAATGCACACATTTGAGTGCAATCAATGAGGAGTGTAATTTTTGTGCAATCAAGATGCAGAACATTCACAAGACAAGTGCTTTAATGAAGGGTAATGAATTTGGGGGTTTAATGCAGGTACAGTCTGAAGTGCTGTTTTCAGCCTGCATGGTGACAGTGATTGGGCAGATCCAATTGTAGTGTGTGGCTGGTAGGCCAGAGCTCAGAAACGGGATTTTAAGGCTATGTCCTCTGTATAATATGGATATATTTGGAAATGGAGTTTTCGTTTCAAAACGCTCTCTGTCCACACTAGCATTTTTAAAGGTTTTCCAAAAGATGCTCATCTACACTTCTTGATATCGTCTGAAAAAGCTGCATAAAATCACATTATCACTCAATGAGATGATACAGAGTGACCAAACATAATAAAGTCCTCAGTAGGGCTGCACGATAAATCGAAATGGAATCGAGATCGCGATTCGACAGAAGCTGCAATTGTCATGCGTATCTTTCAGTGAAGCACGGTTCTGTGATCAGCAGTAAATCTCCATCCAAAGGCCAGAGGGCGCTCGCGCTGAAACTCCAAATACACCTCACAGAAGAAACCCAGAAAATGCCTACTGCTGCAGCTGAATAAACAGAAGATTCAACAGCTTTCATTGAATCATCGTGACTAATAAACACACGACTATGAAAATATTTACGGTTTATCTGTAGTCTTATTCCTATAAGTTTTCATTAAAAAAAGGATATGTATAATGCAATGCCTGTATCAGCTTAAATACTATGAAGATGTTGCGTGCCTTATTACGGTGTAAAAGTATAGTACATATCTCACAGAAGATTTATTTCAAACACTCGACTGATTTTATGAAGTGAGTTTGGAGTAAAAATATGTTATTAAATTTGGTATTTTCACATGCTTTCAGATGGAGCAGCATTTACTTCACAGAGCCGTAGTTCACTGAGAAGTTATGCAAACAGCTGTCATTACCGCAAACGATTTCTTCGATTTCATAATCGCGTTTTTTTTTGCGTAACTTGTCAGTGAACTACGGCTATGTGTAGTAAATTCTGCTCCATCTGAAAGCACGTTATGATGTTTTCCTGCTGATTACAGAACCGGCATTACTATCAAAATGCGCATGACAATCACATTCGATTAATTTTGGTACATTTGTATTTTGGCACAGAATTAAAGAAAAAATTATATTTATTTTAAATGATTCATTCCAGTGAACTGTCTGAATGAACTGATTCACTCAAATGAATTAGACTTCATAATTAACATTTCAGAAGGGTGTTTGGTGTTTCAGTTTACCTGTCTTATGTTAGTGGTGTTACCTTTACATCTCGGTGTGGACGCCACAATGGAAATAAAAAAATGCATTTTCAAATTTATTTATTCATTCATTAATGTAGATGTAACTTAACATTATCTGAAAGAAATGTGCCCATGAAAACTAGCTATACTATAGGATGTTGTGGGTGGTTGTCAGGGTGTTGCTAGGTGCAACAATTGTTGCTTACTGGCCTAAGTCTATTTAAATATTCTTTTCCTTAAATAACAGTGTCTACATGTCTTTTTTTGTTTGTTTTAAATAGATGAGTTGTCTGTTCCATTTTTATATAGCTCTATAAAAGCATAGGAAATGATTGTGTTAATTCATAGTGTCTTTTCAACAGTCAAATCTTTGATTCTCATTTTATGAGTGTATTTTTCTGAATACTTTTATCAGTGTTTCTGAGTCATATTTAGATTGCTGTTCAGATTAGTTTTATTGGATCTCTGAACAAAATCAATCCATTGGAATTCTGTTGAAAAACACATTAATGTCCATGTACTGACATACTAAATCAGTGTACATTACAGCTGTGTGGAAATTATAGTAGCGGGTAAACCAATCACTGTCACTCACAGAGCGGTGAGAGCTCTTGAGAGGCATGCTGGGTAAATACAATCTCTCATCCCATTAGTCCAACGGGCGTGTCACTACGACATCTAATGTATAATGCATGGCATCGCTTGTTCCAATTTGTCTGTGTAAACACGCAACAGTGGGACTGAGGGTCGAGACCCTCATTTATTTCATGCCACTCCTTTCTCTTAACTCCTTCCCACTCACTCTTCCTTTTTGTGCTCTATACAGTGGCGTTGAGTTGATTTGTCACTCAGTGACTTTATACACCTGCATAGTCTATTTTAATGCTAAGGGGAATTGAGTTACTAAGTCTATAATTGAGTAAAAAGGCCAGTGTTTGGTTTGTATTTTTAGTGTGAAAGTGGATTTTGAGATCCTTTGAAGTGTGTGTATACAATATATACTATTAAATCACTTGTTATGTTTTATATGTTATATTATATCCATCCATCCCAACTATACATATAACAATTTATAATTATTATTGTTATTAATTCACTTGATTTTATTTTCTCACATGTAGTTGAGATAATTGAAAAAATTCCGGCTGATAAGTAAAAATTGATGTGGACATGAAAGTAAAGAAACATTTGGAAAGCAAATATAAAAAAAAAAAAAATGATGGTTATTCCAGTGCATTTGTTGAACGAACTGATTCATCAAGTGATCAGAAATTCTATGACTAAACCATGGTTTGTGTTGCAGTTTACCGGCTTATGTTAGCTAGTGTTTACTTGTAGTTGGTTACTGTGCCCAACGCATGTGCTCCAAACATAAAGTAGTGCAGCTTATGTGCAATTGACTCCGTAATCTGGTTTGGGTCATCCCATCCCCACTAGCTTCCTATAATTTTTTCCTGTCTCTTTTTCCTGTCTTGGATCCTATGAGTTTTGAGCATCTTAATCTCATTCATCTATGCATGAACAGGATAAGGTTGAGGATAAAAACAGCGACAACACTTTACTCCCCTATACCCGCGTAAACTACTCAAGCATATTTAAAATGTCTCCAGAATCACATATCCCATTTGCGTAGATCCCTCCCTCTTTCTTATCAAATTCTCCATAGCCGAATCCCAGTTATTTCGCAAATCTTTCATCTGAGTAGCTGGAGGCAGTGATAATTAGGAATTTACTACAGCGGTAAATAACCAAACTGACATCCTCGGTGGGAATTAATCGTGTTGATCACCTAAATATTCCTGCTGTTGTATACTGTATGCAAGATTGAAGTCAGACTTGTAATTTAAATGTGAGAGTTAGCTTTACCTTAACGAAGGGGCTGCAGTTAATGAAAGCTGAGCTTCAGTGGTTCGTTCTCATGCCAAACACGTGTAGATCATTTTGGTTACAGCCTTCACTCCTCAGAAAAAAAGGTTATCAAAAGCTGTTCCCCGAGGGATCCTCACACTTTCAAAAGGCCACACCTTGTACATAAACAGTCCATTTTATTGGTATAATTAAAGGGTTATGTTTTACCTTTTAGAAAAATGAAAATTTTGTCCTTAATTAATCAACCCTCGTGTTTTTCGAAACCTCGTACAGACATTCGTTATCTTCGGAAATGTACCATCAATTTAAGATGTTTTTTTTTCGATGAAATATGCGGGCTCCCGACCTCCAGAGACAGAAGGTAAACTACCCGTTCGGTCCAGAAAAATGTACCAAGATGATCGCACAAAGTATGTCTGTGGACATCAAGGGGTCAACTGTAAAGTACGAAGCTACGAGAAAGAATTTTTTGCGCAAAAGAGTAAAAACAAAAATAACGAATTTATTCACATTGCATCCTCTACTGCGTCATTGTGGCGCGCGTTCACGGGACAGTATCATGCGCGAGCGGATCTTATGGCAGGCATGACCCCAGAATTGTCAATTAATCGGTACTTTTCTGAACCCTTGAACGTGGTAGTTCCTTTGCTGTCTATGGTAGGGTCAGAGAGCCCTCAGATTCCATCAGAAATATCTTAATTGTGTTCCGAAGATGAAATGAAGGTCTTACGGGTTTGGAACAAAACGAGATTGAGTAATTAATGTCAGAATTTTTCCTTTGGGTGACTATACCTGTAAAGATCATAAGCACCTAAGTGTACATCTAGTACCTAAAACGTTTACAAAAGTGTACCTTTTGAACTTGGTACGCCCGAGTGCAGCTTTGTACCTTTTTTTCGTTTAGCATTGTGGAGGACAAAACTGCATGTTAATGTTTGTAACCATATTTACTGAAACTCATGCACCATGAAATTGGACATTGTAATTGTTCGTGAAATATTTTATTTTTGTAAACAAGTTTTCAAATTTGTGTAACCCAGGATAATAATAATAATAATAATAATATATAAGAATTTCACTAAAATTTAACAAATTTCAGATTTCATAGTGCATCATTCAATAAATAATTAGATTTTTTTTTGGCTTATTCTTTTTCTTTTGTATTTTTGAATAAATAAAACAATTAACCATTTTTTATTTAATTTAATTTCATGTTTTATCAGTAGTTTTAGTATTGGTTCTCAACTGGTTTAAGTTCGGTACACAGGATATGAATATGAATATATAGGATTATTATTATTAGTAGTAGTAGTAGGAGTGTAGTAATAGTAGTAGTAGTAACTTGAATTTTCTGTCGTCTTCATGCCTTTTTCAAAGTATAGTAAATTAGTTAGTTAGCAGCCAGCTGTTAGTCAAGGCCTTTTTTCCCAAATAAAGGACACACAAGCTTAATCGAGGCGGGCATGGTGGCTGTACAAGAGAGAAGATCGAGTTTGACACGTTTATGTCTTCCATTTATCGAGTTCAAGGTGCCTTCTACCAGATGACACGCCCCTGGAATCCCCCCGCCTGTGATTTCTGATCTCGCAGTCGAAACTTTACACCAGGATTCTGACAGGACACTATTTTTAAACCTGTCAGAATGCGAACAGAAATACATTTACACAGAGAGCTGACACTAATCATCCGCTGCTGATACGAGTCTGTCAGATGCCTTCGAAAGTAATTTTAAGTTGCTGCTTTATAGAGCATCCTAGGTTTATGAGTGGGGTTCACAAAACCATTTCATTTGAGTAATAAAATGTTTCCGGCCTTCATTTTTTCTCAATTTATCATTTTGTATTTGTAACTTTACACCAGGATCTATAAAAAACCAATTATATTTTGGAATAAGAAATTATGCATGTAAATGCAAAATAGTCTATGGGTAAGTAATCACGAATCTTTTGGTCTTGTAATTAAAAAAGTCATTTAAATAATTAATTAAAATGTAATTAACATTTTATTTTAAATCATCCTTTAATAGGTAAAACATTGATGTATTTATGTATTATTTAATTAAAAACCAGTACTGTTTCTGGTTATAATTTATAATGTATAAAAACTGGCCAATCATTTATTATTTATTTTGTATAAATAATTTAATATTTTATTTATTTATTTACCAACAGTTCTGGCTTACTGTTAGTTTTGCTTCAGGACATTTATACTTGTGTATAGATTGAATATTGAAATATGAAGTGGCAACCCAAACCAGTACCAAAGTTATATATCATACAGAAGTAAGAAACCAAAATTTCACTAGAGCAATCTAAAAGCATAAAAAAATACAAACATTGTAGTATTCTATTTTAGTATTTTATTTTCATTCTGGGATTGATATGTCTTTTAAATATACATGCGATGCTGCCTTAAAATAAGGCTAAAATAAAGTGATCTTAAAAGGGAGCATCATTTTGGTTTCTACTTTAAAGGGCTTATTTACTCAAAAATGAAATCTTCCATCATCATTTACTTACCCTGTTGTTCCAAACATAATTTCTTGCTTAAGTCTTAATTAAAACTTTAAATTTGAGCATTCTGTGTTGCCTTAAAATGCAGAGTTTTGGAAAAGACCTTTGTGTGTAATGTTTATTGTTGTAGTCTGAGAGTGGTGAAATTGTTTGCTGTCTTTTGGCTGTGTTTCTGTTGGCGAGTCAGGGTCTCATGATCTGCCCATTATTGGCAGTGCCGATTAGGGGGCCTCTTGAGTTTTCCCAGAATGACTTATGTTCTGACAGAGCCTGTAATGTGGACTGAGCCTCTGCTCTCACATGGCCGATGAGAAGCACCTGCTGTCAGCGAGAATCACATCCAATCAGCTGGTCCTCTCTCCTGGGTTCAGCCGCAGAGAACATGGCTGTGATAAGTGCGAGGATGTGATAATGGTCCCGGCAGCTATCCAGGCAGGGGTGTACCAACTATTATATTAAATAATTCCTATTTTATTTTATATGGAGTCAAAAAACAATAAAGAACAGCAGGATTTAATAAAAAATTGTGCTATAAAAATATCTAAGAGTAGTACTAGAGAAACTCAGCATTTTTATATTTTTATTTTTCGTTTTCATTTTTGACATTTTTGTCATTTATTGTTATTATTATATTTCAATATAGCTTTCATTTTTCTGTTTAAGATTTATATTTTAGTACTACAACCTGGAATTATTTAACTTTATTTTAAGTTTAATTTTTCATGTAATATTTATGTTTCATTTTATTTCAGCTTTATTTAAAATAAATTACAGAAAACTATTAGTAATAGCTATAGTTTTAGTAATAGTTGTAGCACTAACTTACCAATGGGTGTCATTAAGCAAATCAGTTAGAAGTACTTGACTAAGTGACATATTTAGTATTCACAAGCCAGGCTTATGTTTTATGATGTGTCCCTCACTTTTTTTCTCCCTGTGCCACTGCTTGCATGTGGATTGAGTTCAGTGGCTCATTTGGAGCCGTTTCAATCACTGCTCAGGACTGGCACTTACTTTGATCCTGTGCTCATATTTTTGCACCATACGAGTGTGTGTGTTTGAGTCAGATGAATAATGCGGGTCCTTTATTATTTGATGTGGTGCCACAATTCCTGTCCTTGTCTCCTTTGCGGATCATGGGGTTGGTTGGCACCACATCTGACAACTACACTGCCACTCGGGAACAATAGCCAAGGTCGCCCTCTTCTCTTCTCTTCTCTTCTCTTCTCTTCTCTTCTCTTCTTCTCTTCTCTTCTCTTCTCTCTTTCTCTTCTCTTCTCTCCTCTCTTCTCTCTCTCTCTCTCTCTCTTTCTTTCCTTTTCCTATTGCTCTTGCATCCAGTTTGCACTGATCCAAAACCCAAGTCCCAAGCGAAGCGGCATCATGTTTGGTAAAACAAGCATGTTAGTGGCATGAATAAAAACATGACATGAAATGGACTGGAATGAGAGAAACGAGTGTGTAAAAACTGATTAGTGATAATTACACACACACAAACACACACACACACACACACACACAAACAAACAAACAGGCATAGGCCCAATGCTTGCCAAGACCTGCAGACTGACAGAAGCCTGTGATAAAGAGACTTTACACAAGATATTGATTGATAAATATCACAAAACCTTTCAAAAACATGCCTGGGGTCGGTATTGTACCCCCCAAAATCTAATATCTAATATAATATATATATTATATATATATATATATTATTTAGGGCACTAATATTTATTATTATTATATTATACTTTTTTTGCTTTATTGAATTTATTTTATATTTTTGGCTATTTCTATTTATATTAAACATACTGCATTTTTCCTGCTAATACAATGTATAGGCCTACATTTTATTTTATGTATTTATTTATTACAATTTTAAGCATTAATTACAAATAAATGACAAGTAACACATTGAGTTAAGCATGAAATTTTGAAGTAGATTAACTGAAATAGTATTTTCTTGTAAATCACTCCAATAATCTTGTTCATAAATTATTTTTGCTGTACATTATTTGTGGTACTGCCATTCATTTATGCTGATTTAATTCAAACAAACATTGTGTTACAATAGGGTTTTTCTTTTTACTGCAATACATTAACAATTCTATAATAAGCCTAATTTGCAGAAAGTTGGTATGTTTTTACTGAGAAGTAAAAAAAACAAAAACACACATTGCTGGTTAACCTTGCTTGTGAATGGTACGAATGAATAAAATGGAGGGTTTTTTTTGTGCTGAAATACCTTACACAGCTTCTCCTACTTCAGTCTGAATCTTTTTTGCCCTCTATTCTAGTGTTGATTTCTCCGGGGGGGAACTGAGATCTGCTCTACATAGCACTCCAGCCCAATCAAAAAGAAAAGCCCTATCACATTCAAATAGAATGACTGACACCATTTTCTTCTTACTTCAGTTCCTTTTTGTGCGATGTTAAATTTTCATTGCTTCCTTTCATTTTGCCTGTGGTGTATACAGTGCAGAGAGTCTAATTAACGAGCAGAGATGATGTTTTGATGTTGCAGTCGTACTGCGGTAGTTTTTTTTATGTTGCGGTGTTCCTCTCGGTTGTGTCTGTGAAGATGAGAGCTTTTAGGAATGGGGGAAAGGTGACATCAGCACACATGCATTTTACATCAGGGCTGCATTCTAGCCAGCATTTAGAGAGATCCAGGGGACTTTACTCTCCATAAGAGAATAGGTCAGTCACTGAATAATGCATCAGAGAGTTAGGAAGGGATTGTGCTTAAACCGCCATTCCCTGAAGTATCAAAAGGAACAGAAGTGTTTAGAGTCTATCAGTAATAGGATGAAATGATGCAGATCAGTTTTGGAGATCCAATCTGGGATGAATAAAGCTGTGGATTTCTTTATTGCACTCTGAATTAAATCACCAGATTCAGTAACCATACCAGTCAACCAGACTAATTTCATCACAGTCTTTGGTAAATCAGATTGGCTTGGTAATCTGGTGAAAAGAGTTGTATTGCTGATTCTGCTCCCCAGTATTAGATGAAAGTTCATACAAAAATGAAATTTGGTGGATTATTCGTCTTTTATATATTTATATATATATATATATATATATTATTATATATATATATCTATATATATATATATAATATCATATATATACACACTGTATATAGTTTAAGTATATATGTAATATGATGCATAATGTCTTGGTTGCCGGACTCCAACATTGTGGTTTATACGATTCAGGCACTATAGTTCAGTCTTCTGAAGTCATGGGGAAAAAAAAAAAACTACATTTAAGTCATTATATTTACATATATATATGCAACAACTAACAAATGACAAAACATTTATATCAAAGTAAGGGAGGTCAAACCTGGTGCCACAAAAGCTTAGCAAGTGTTGTTTTTAAAAAAAAAAAAAAAAGTATCTCTCTTTATTTATTCCTTCTCTTTCGAGCCTGGTATACTTATCTTGAACAAGGTCTAAAGAACTGGTATATTACAACACTTCTTGTGTTCTGTTGCCTCTTTTAAGAAGAATAATCGCTTTATTATCCCCCACCAAAATTGTTAAGCGCTTTTCGTTTGGATTAAAAAGCATTGCTAAATGGACCTCCCCTCTAAAATGTAAATGTAAATGTAAATGTTTAGTCAACCAGCTACAACCAGCTTAGTCAACCAGTTTTGACCTTGGCCAAACAGCAACCCCAAGCATCCAACCAAACAGCAGTAAAAATCGGCCCAGGACGTGCATGGACTAGCGGGGCATAAATATAGACTTTATTCTGCAGGAGTTTTATTTTTAAATAGTTCTATCCCACATCGAAAAGGACAAATATAGGTTCTCATTTGCAGCAAATTCAAATCTTCATTTTCTTCTGTCACAGCTAAAAAACGAGTGAATACTTTTTTTTTTTTTTTTTTTTTTTTTGACAAGTGTCTTTCGAAAATTGCATGGCTTGTTTCTCTTTCATTCTCGCCTTCTGAACATGCTCAGACTCTGTGCCAGATTTATCACTTTGAAATCCTCTAAAATGAGTTCAATTATGGAGACAAAGAGAGTTAAAACTTCATTAGAAGACAGTCCAAAGTCTTGAATCAATTTGAATATTATGTCACGGACTCCAACACACTTTCTCTCTGAAAACAGAAGACAAGTCCACACTTGCTCACTTTCTCCCAAACACAATTACATTTGTAAAGGGAAAAATGGTCTTAACTACAATGAACAAAAATGGTCTTTTTTTAGTATTTTCTTTGGATTTTCACTGGGGCTCGTCAGCATCTCCTTGACAAATCCAAGGATAATGACTCAGGCTGGTGTCTCTGGGAAATCATTAACTTTCAAAACTGATCCAGAGTTTTTGTGCTGGAAGAGGCTTTATCCAGTGTTCCATTCAAACCTATTTAATTGTTCTGCTAAGCTTTAGGCTTATCTTCAGCTGGACGAGTGAAGCTCTGCAGTCTGGATCTGCTCCAGGCTCTGCGCTCACCAGTTTAATCAAATGCCAATTACATGATTGGAATCTGGCTGTTTATTAATCAGTTGAACCAAAAATCATTTAACCACAGTGTCTGTTGATAATAAAAATGTTTGCATAGTTTTGTACATGCCATATCACTTCAACATTAATGGATGTTCTCCACATATGTGGGTCAACTCAATGTTCTCATGTTGACCATGTTTGTAGATGATAACATTCTGTATTGTATATCTGTATTTTACATGGATTCTGGCTGGTTGAATCTGGTCATTTGTAGTCCAAGCTGGTAGTCGATCAACTGTCGCAACAGGTTATTTTTTTCCCCTAAAGTGAATTAGTTGATTTGAAAAACCAGTCCTTGAGCCTCTCTGCTGCAGCTCTCAAATGTCATTGTCATTTAAACTAATGAGACACACGTGGGAACCTTCAGCATCTATGTTTGGCATCAACAAATTTGGAATAATTTGAGGTTGAGTACTATAAATACAGACTTATTTTATACCTGTGTATTCAAAATGTTCATATTTTCAGTGAACTATTCCTTTAAGTGTTTTCTTGCTCAAGGACATCAGTAACAGGATTGTGTCTTCAATGACCTTTGAATTGATCCTTCAACCTTTTAAATAATTTAAACCACCATCAAAATTGCAATGCACTGAACATAGTGGGATTCACAAGTCCTCTTTTGAAAATGCATTCTCATTTTTCTAATTCAATAGTTTTTCCCCATTACAAATGATATTAATAGTAGAACAATCTGATTAAATTGAAAAAAATATGTGTGAATTTCACATATGTGAAATGTGTTTAGTTTGTCCTCTTTTGCTTTAATAACAGCAGCACTTCAGCTGCACGAATGCCACAAGTTTGTGTAAAACTTGATGATCATGTTATTCAGAATAATCCAAAGAGCATCTTGTGCTTCAGTGGAAACAAATATGCTTATTTGATCAGTGACCTAGAATGAGTGCAAAATCTTGAAGCAATAGTTTCTGACATTTTTGCTCACCCTCAGTGTTGTTCCAAAACTCTGTTGTTGGTTTTTTATTTATTTTTTTAACATGAAAGAAGATTCATGGTTTATATTGACCAGTAGTGATGGACGCTTTTCAAACACTGCTTTGTCAAGCTTCCAAACCTCATTGAATGTTTCGAATCAGTGATTCAGAGCGCATATCAAACTGCCAAAGTCATGTGATTTTAGTAAATGAGGCTACATTATGTCATAACAGTTTAAAATGTTTCAGAATTTCAATGGTTCGCTGCTAGGGAGTGATGATCTCTGTAAACCCATGATCCAGTGTCTATGGTTTTTAACTGATCTTGGAACAGTTTTATAAATTTGACATTTTAATGACACACTTGTATAATAAAAAGGAAGATTTGTAGTTAATAGTTTTGTATTGGCATAATAAAACATAAATCAAACAAAACAAGCCCTACAATTTAATAATTATACATTACAGACAGTTCATATTTAATGGTATTAAATTATTTGTTAATTGCATTTAATAGATTACACGCTCAATAAAACATTTGCAGTTGGTTTCTAAATGGTATTTTATGGATTTTTGAGCTCAGTTTTCATTGCATTTACACAGTTTTGACCAGCAGGCCAAAAAGCAGGTCAGCATCATTTTGCAATTGGTTCAGTTGATTCATATAGTTTCGAAAAGCCTTGTTTCTCCCATCACTAGTGACCAAAGGCTAGCAAGCTATGAAAAAACACTCTAAAATATACCATAGAAGAAGCCTATGTAACTTGTGTACAATATTCAAAGTCTTCTGAAGTCATTTGATAGCTTTGTGTGTGATGAACAGGCTAAAAAGTATTCACTCAATTTTTCACGCTCAAATCAAATCATTCCTGCAGCCCTACAATGTGAGTAAATCACTTGCATATGCGACTAAATCTTCACTCTGGGTGACTAAATGATGTCTAACATTAGCCATTGGCTAATCAATTCTTAGATTTTACTCGCCAGTGTGTGAGTTGAAGGTTAAGTATAAGTTTAGCACAGATATATATTCACTCGCTGAACACTCTGAGCTGAGCGCTTCAGTTTCACTCTCTGTCAAGCGATCTGTGCTATTTTTCAGTTAATCTCAATGGATGCACAGCGTACCTGTATTTGACGTACCGTAAACTCTATGAAGGCGCACGACTCACCGTCGCTTTCTCACACACACACAAAGAGAGAGAGAGAGAGAGAGAGTGAGAGAGTCTCACATACCATGCAGAATTGACGCGCTACATGTAAGTGATATTCTTTGATATTCCTGTGAAAATAATGTTAATTTGGAATTCTTCAGCTTTTAAAGACAAACCATAAGATACTGCCAGTTTCTCCGGCAGTGGGCAGAACTAATGCGCAAACGGCAATCTCATTGACTGGCACTCATCTATTACCGTCCCTGTTTTGATTTCAGCAAATCAGTTCGAGCGAACGCAGACAACGTATTTAATATTTCATGAACCCAGCACCTCATTAATCCTTAGTGCTTTTTATATTGTTATTAGTAGTAGAATTATAGTATTGTATTATTATTATTATTACTATTATCTTATCAGTATTATTGTTAGTTTTTTCCCCCTCCTTTTTCTTTTACAGAACACTGAATGACCAACAATATCTTAAGCACCACCACCAGTTCTAAGTCCAGTTAAAATGACAAATATGCATTCATACATGGTTACCAAGTTTTATTTTTAATTACTAAAGTTCTATCATTAAATAATGCTTGATTATCATAATATCACATTATAATGCTTGACTGACTGATGTTAAGAATGTACTTTCAGATATTTAAAAAGCGGTGGCATTTACAAACATTAAGATATATATATATACATAGTTTAGCAGTTTGGTGAGTAAACTAAAAAAATGACGATTCTATTGCCAAGGTGTGCATAAAGTATCTAGTAGTTCTCATGTTTAATGTCATGTCAGCCAATTTGCTCAATAGGCTCCATATTAAGTTGCATGAATTATTTGACTATAATTTATGCCTGTATAACTTCAGAAGTCTTGGAATGTACTGCATAAGTCATATGGACTGTGCATTTTGCCAGTTTCAGAGCTTGACAGCCGTGGTCCCTACAAACACTCACTGTATGACAAAAAAACAAGCCATTCATGATGGCAGCAAACCCAATCAGTGAAAGAGCGATGGTGACTTTGCTGAAAACTCTCTGCTGTTTTCTCCTCAGGGGCAGTCATTCCGGTTGATAGAAAGCCACTTGTTAAAATAAAAGTCTCAGATGGGCATATAGACCTCAAATTAAAATTCTAGCGCAGGAGCAGGTGAGACAATGTGAGAGGTCCTGATTGAAGCTATGCAAATGACAGCATGTCCACAGTGAGTGGCAGCTCTTTCTGAGGAGACTAAGATGGCTTATTAAGGTTTTCATTAACCCTGAGAGATTCTCACAGGCACACACAAACAGCGCGCGCGACACACACACACACACACACACACACACACACACACAACACACACACACACACCACAACACAACACAACATTTCTCTGCGAGGAGCCGAGCACAGAGATCAGGTGTGGACGGCAATGAAATGACAGGGGCTGATCGACCTTGCCGGGAGAGGGATCACTCCTGGCTTTCTGTCTCCTGGTCTCTATCTCACTGTCTAACGCTCTGTTTATACCCAGAGTGACCTTGTTCCTTTGAGTGACTGGAGGTCATCGATTGGGTTTGGGATTGAGCATCTTTGAATAGTTTTGAATGTTGCTGTGAAGTGACAACCATAAGAATGCCGTTCATTCAACGTACATTCAACCCTGCTGGGAATACCATTGTAGAACAGCTAAGATGTTTACTGTACCAGCCAGGTTTACACACTGAATAAAATTAAGACGTAATTAAAACTTAATTAAAATTAAAAAGTGCCCCTATAATGCCATTTCGAATATTGGCTTTCATGCAGTGTGTAGCTGTATGTAAATGTAAACGATAAATAAAGTTATTGATTCAACTGAATCAACTCTGAACAGCCTAAATGAGTCACCAGTAATTTGAAACCCACTTCTGTGACATTTACACGTCACAGGGTAACTCATTTGCATAATGCCCGCCTATGTTTTACGTTGGCCGACTGCGAACAACTTGATCCGCCCTCAAACACGTAATTTCACTGACGACTGCTTCTCTAATCTCGGGGACTTCAACGTGGGATTCACAAAACGTGTGCTCTTAAAAGATTGCTCACTACCTAGTTTATTTGGACCAGCTGGCTCCACTGAATCTCAACCTGCAAGTATGATAAATAATAGATGTTTATGTTTTCTATCGAGCATTCAAAATACAGAACTATGGTAATGTGTGTATCGTTTCTGACACGCGCTTTATGCGGTAGACCAATCACAACAGACTGGGCCATCTGACCAATCAGAGCAGAGTAGGCTCACGGAAAGGATGGGTTTAGAGAGACTGAATCTTAGAACTGCTTTGAAGGAATCGTTGGAAAATATGTTTGTTTTCTTTTTTTTTTTTGCAGAATGAAAACATTTTATCACAAGAGACTTGTTTTTCCATGCATCCTCCATCCATCATGGAGTGTTTGACAGTTAAAGCAGATTTCATTATTCAATTCACAGTAGGAAGATTTTCCTTACTTTATGAACTAAATAAACATTCTAGCATAAAATGCTAGTTATACACCTAAATTAGTTAGCTGAATTTAAAGGGGTTTTGTGAGACTATCTAGCTGCCCTAAACACCAGCTTGACTAGACTGGAAGATCAACTAGATAATCTGAAGACCTGCGTAAACCTGATTTGGTTGGCTTAAGTAAGTTTTATTTAGCAAGTTTGTCTATTCAACATTCACTTTGGAACAAATCACTGCAGTCAGTTTGCGGTTTCAATGACGATGACAGTTTCATTTATTGTTTTTTAGATGATTTCATTGAGTGAACAGATGGTAGTCGACTCTTTCTAAACTGACTGTAACAGGCAATTTTGCAGTAGGAGAAATCGTGGTTTATCGATATAGTTTGACTGTTATGGATTCTAGAAAATTACCTTTCATGCAGTGTGTAATGTAGCTGTATGTGAATGTAAACAGTCTGTAAATTTGTAAAGCTGAAAGTGCATCATAAATAAAGTTATTGTCTCTCGAAAGAGAGTGTCGACTCTGAACCACTGAAATGAGTCATTTGTATTCGAATTCGAATCCCATTTCCGTGAAGTTCACACTTCACAAGTTAACAAATTTGCATAATGCCCGCCTACGTTCTGCATGGAGTCATCCCACAAAAACTTGAACCCCCTCATCAAATGCTGTAGCTCATCCGTGTGGATAAACCAATTGTCTTTGAAAGATGCGCCAGTGCCCGGTTTGTTTGAACCAGCTTGCTCCTCCCAAACACAACCTGTAAGTATAATTGTTGCTTTAAACCTGTTGTTGGGGACTCCCAAAACCAAATTATGAACCTTTCAAATAGCATAATAGGGGCACTTTAACTCCAAAACCGCATCTATACATACAATTCACTGCAGATTCCATCTGAAATGAACAATAGTGGCAGTAAAACTACTTTCATGCCTTTGTTTATTGATAAAGATTTATTTTCATGCAGTTCCTTGCACAGTACAGATGACAGTAGTGATGACAGAATTTAGTATGTTATAACCTCATAATGCTTTTACCATAGGGCATGATTTGTAAACTGGTATTTGTAAACTGTAATACATTTGACATTTGCATCGCATAATCAGCTCCATGTATGGTTTAAACTTGCTCTGTAGCTTACCTGGTACAGCATTGAACTTGCAATGCAGAATGTCCGGATATGTTTCCTATAAAACCCAGTCATTATAAAAGAGCTCAAAAATGTATAAACAAATGGCATGGTTATTTCAGCAAATGCATTTATATCTCACAGTTGCTTTTTAGTAAAACGATCAGTTAGGTTTAGGATAGAGTTTAGTGTAGGTGGTGCTTCATTTTCACATGCAATAGAGTACAAGAAGCAGCGCAATATATATATATTTTTTTTGCAGAAATGTCCCCACAGGTATGTTTTCCAATGATTCTGGGTTGTTTTCATCAGTATTCTGTCCATGGCATTATTTGGCAGGTCAGCTAATTAGCTTGTTAGCTAAGCAGTGCAAAGCAAGGGTATGGTCTTGTTTTTTGAGGATCTGAGCTGTTAGCAACAAAGCTGGAGGATCAGAGAGCTGCACACTTGTCTTTGTAGCGTAGCATAAATTTTGCATGCCAGCCACCGTTGTAACTCACGTCTGCAGGGAGAGCAAAAAAAAGAGAGACGGTCGCTGCGGGTTGTGGCAGTGTTCCTGACTTCGTGCTGGGCGCCTGGGCTGCCTTGGGTGGTTCTGGCCTGACTTTGATCCAGGAGAGGATTTGCACACTGCTCTGTATTTGAAACATGTTCTGCCGGAGGTTGGAACTCCAGCTTGTCTCTCACTGTGAAATTTAAACCTGGCGACCATGGCTCAGAGTAATCCAGCCAAACCAGCTGCCTTCTGGGAGTGGCACTGTGCCTGCTGGTTTGTGCACATTGGTCTGTGTGGTGTGTTTGACATCTAATTGTTTAATCCTCATTATTTATTTGTCCTACTGAAAAGACTGAAAAGAAAGCTTGACTTTACACATTAATCTAGTATAGCTACGCTGGTGAAGCTGGTTGATTAAAGTAGTCAGAATCCAGATTCAGAATTGAAGAATTTTCTATTCCAGTCCAGTCCAGTCCAGTGGTTTTCAAACCCTCATAGATAGATAGATAGATAGATAAGGGTTGTGTCAATTTTAAAAGAGAAAAATAGGGTCACCCTTAAAGTTTGAAAACCACTGTTCTATTCTACTCCATTAGATTCTATTTGGTTCTATCTCTATCTCTATCTCTATCTCTCTATCTATCTATCTATTTGAAAACCACTGGACTGGACTGGAATAGAATAGAATAGAATGATAGATGCAATACCCTATCTATCTATCTATCTATCTATCTATCTATCTATCTATCTATCTATCTATCTATCTATCTATCTATCTATCTAACTGTCTGTCTGTCTGTCTGTTTGTCTATCATCTATCTTTGTTTAATCTTTATTGTTGGTATATCCATCTATCTTTCTATCTATCTGTCTTTCTGTCCATCATTATTTCCATAGTTTGTGTGTATGTTTAATAATTAAATCAGGTTTCATTTTTCGAATCCCTGCAGGAAGTAAATGTTCTTTCTCATAGCACCTCAGAGCAATCCCAGAATTCCCCAGTAACCTATTCTCCTTTACAGGTACGTGTGTAGCAACCTTTCACACACTCAATCATTCAGTATCCTCTCCATTATTCGCTCTCCACTACTCTCTTTGTTTTTTGTTTTTCTGTCTTTTCGCAAAAGCTCTCGCATTTGCCACATGACCGAATAACTGAATAGGTCAACAACAGCAACAGAGCGACCGAAATCCATTATCGCTTTGCACAGTTTCTCCAAATGGCACGCCTTCCAGCCAGTGAGCTGATGAGGCAGACTGAAGCGCGCGAGAAGCCTCTCGCCTGACAGTGAGAGCTGATGCTGATGTGTCTTCACTGATAAAATAACGAGCCGAGGCTGCAGAAATCATGCTTTATTCAGACCCTCAGCTATTGTCTACGCACCCTGTCAAACTTCTGCAAACCCCATCTCCACTCCGAAGCTATTTATGAGTCTGCTCTGCATGAATCCATTTCCATTCGGTGTCTGGAGGGCAGGAGATAAAGGAATGTTTCAGGCCTACTTAACTGGAGATGGAGGGAGACCAGAATCGTTTCAATGTTGCCATATCTAATGCAGAACTTGAGCTTTAGAAGATGAACATCAGGAAGTGCCTAGATGAACATAGACTCGCACACACACACACACACACACACTGATGACTTCATCTCACCAGAATAATGTCAGCGAGCTCATTATTTAGACATTATAACATGGCACCCACCGGCCCCCTGCTGTCAAAGACCCCCAAAACTCTCCAAACACACACTGTGAAAATGCTCACGTACACCAGATGCTTCCTGCCGTGTTCAGTCTCCTCCTGTCAGATACAACCATGACACCTTGGTGAAGAAAAGATGTGACGTTCGTATTGAGTCCTGGTGTATGTGTGAGTGTGTGTGTGATAAGAGTGCCTTCTTTTCTTCTTCCTCTCGGGCATTCGCTGTGAGGTACTGTCATATTCAAATGTGTGTGTACGTCATGTGTTTTAACGTCAGATTGCCACAGTGCAAGCAAAACACATCTGTCTGAAGGTGGCTCAGATAAATAGGAGTGTTTGAAGAAAATGTTGTGTTTGTTGGTCCTGCTAACAACTAGTAATAATACTCTATATGTGAACCAGGAGGGGAAAATGTGGTGTGTGTGTGTTATTGTGGTGTGTGGGAAAAATGTGGTGTGTGTGTGTGTGTGTGCGCGCTTCATCTCGCCTGGCCTATTTCCTCTTCCTAACAACCTGGGAAACAACCTCTCAGGGGAGATAAACTACATCTCATATTTCCTGTCTCCCACTGTTCACTTTACATTCTCATGTTCCAAGTCCTTTCCCTTTTCGCAGTTTTTCCTCACCTTTTGCTTCTTTTTGTACTCTGTTTTGCATTTTTAATCTCTTACTTTCACTGTCTCCCTCTTTCTCATTCGTTTTGTCCTAACTGTTAAGTGCAATGAACCTTAAGAAACTAGTGATTGTGGGACTATAGACAAGCATCACTGTTTTCAGGCATTTTCAAGCTTTAGACAAGCATCACTGCTTTCCCGCTGTAGGGATGAATCCCAGTTTTAGGAACAGTTGGAGATGTTTTTGCGCATAAGGAACCAGTGTTGTTATTGTTAACTAAAACCAGTAAATGCCAGTTAAAATTGGTTCTCGTTAATTGAAATAAAATTGTAATAAAATAACATAAATATTACATGAACAACTTAAAGGGGTCATATGATGCGATTTCAAGTTTTCCTTTCTCTTTGGAGTGTTACAAGCTCCTGGTGCATAAAGAAGATCTGTAAAGTTGCAAAGACTAAAGTCTCAAATCCAAAGAGATATTCTTTATAAAAAAAAATAAGAGTCAACCACGCCTACCAAAAAACGGCTCGTTCTAACACGCCCCAGTAACGCCATGTGATGTTTACTGTTGTGTTTTCTTCCCGTTTGTTGGTTTAGCCCTTACTAATCATTAGTTAATTACCCTCCTTGTGCTAACCTGTCTGCCACTAATTATCCACCCTATATTAGTTCCTGTCTGGCTGAGCGGTTATGTGGTCAGTTAGGGGAATGTACCCCAGTATGTGTGTTTCACCTACCTGCATCTGCATGTTGCCCTCTATACAGTAAAAGTCATGTTGGCAATCAGTGTAAGTTCTTCGTCGTCCTGCCTAGCCTAAACACCACCGTGATAGTGGAACAGAATAACGCACCCCTGAGTACAAGTAGTAACGTGTCTTTCCCCTCGTTTTTTTCCGTTTTGTCAGTGTTTAAATTTTATGTTAGGGATTACCCGCATTCCAAATCCTCGAGAGCGCCTCGCCACCTTCATCGAGTGTGCTGGTGTCCTGCAAGTCCCATCTGACCGTGGACATCGCTGACAACAACACCAGCCCCACTCAGGACCCTGAACCCAGCCCACCATCTCCCCGCGGTACAGAGCACAAGCCTGAGCCATCAAGACCCCACGATGCCGGGAGAGCCATTCCGCGACGCGATCGAATGAGGGAGCGGAAAGCCCCGCGGCTCAGTAGAAGGATCGCCCTTCGGAAGTGAAGCCAACAAGTCAGACCAGGTGCAAGAAACGGCGACATGCCCATCCGGAGGAGCAAGCCATATAGATGAAGGTGAGTGCAGGAGGGCATGAGCCCGACTCCTGCATCACCGGTGAAGGGGAGCGGACTATGGAGGGAAATTAAGGCAGAATAGGAGGGAATTCACAGTGTGAAAATTACGAGGAGGGGAGGACATCGCACATCAGTTTAGCCAAGGAAGGGCTCCCGATCACCGGGTCGAGCCTAGGGAAATGGCTCCGATCCCTGTCGGCCCGGAAGGGCTATAATACCAGTTCAGCCAGAAGGAGTCTGAGTTCGCGTAAGGCCAGGAAGGCTCCTGATCCCCAGTTCAGCTACAGGACGGGTTCTGATCCCATCTTAGCCAAGGAAGGATCCTGACCCCCGTTCTAGGACCCAGGAAAGGGGACTTCTGATCGCCCAAGGTTTAGGCCCAGACAGGGCTCACTGAATCACCTGTTATAGCGCGTAAGGAAGGGCTCCTGATCCCCCGTTTAGCCCAGGAAGGGCTCCTGACCCCCAGTCCAGCCCAGGAAGGGCTCCAGATCCCCAATTAGGCCCAGGGAGGGCTCCAGATCCCCAGTTCAGCCCAGGAAGGGCTACTGATCCCAGTTCAGCACAGGAAGGGCTCCTGATCCCCAGTTAGGCCCAGGGAGGGCTCCTGTTCCCGAGTACAGCCCAGGAAGGGCTCCTGATCCCAGTCCAGCCCAGGAAGGACTCCTGATCCCCAGTCCAGCCCAGGAACGGCTCCTCAGTGCCCGCTCTACGGAAGCGACCTCCAGTGCCTGCTCCTAGAAAGTGCCCTCCAGTGGCTGCTCCTCGAAAATGACTGCCCTCCCACCGCTCCAGCCTCCTCCAGCGCTGTCGTCTGGCAGCCCCTCTGCTAGCCCTCAGCCCACCATCAGCAAGGTGCGAGCTTCGCGGGACTGCCATCCTCCAGCGTCGCCGGGGTTTGAGTCTCCCTCACCTCTGCCTCCAGCCTCCGAGGCCTGGACTCCGCCTCGGCCCGTAGACCCAGCTGCTCCACCTCGGCTCCTAGCTCCCTTGTTTCCGCCGTCACCCATCGATCCATCAGCTCCACAGTGCTCCCTCGCCCCTCCGGCTCCGCCTTGGTCCGGCATCGACCGTCCTGCGCCTCGGTACTTCACTCCTCTGGCGACAACTTATCGCTCTGTCCAACTGGCTCGTGGGGATCCTTCTCGCCAGTCACCTTGAGTCCTCAGTCGCTCGGCTATGCTGCGGATCTCACGGATCTGCGCCTACGACCTTGGTCGCCAGAGCAAACCCTGGCCCTGGGTCCTCGGTCCCTGGATCGATGTGCTCTACGTCTCTGCCTCGGGCTCCTCCACCATCTGCTCCGCTGCCGTTGGTCGGCCCCCTGGATTCGTTGGACATTCCTCCTCCATGGCTCCTCCGTCCGTCGGCTCCACCGTGGGCTGCTATTATGGCTGTGGCCTGGGTCCCATCTGGCTCCTCCTCCTGCTCCGGTTCCTCCTGTCGTCTCCCTGGCTCCTCCTTCCATCGTCTCCTCCCTGGACTCTGTTAGCCGTCCTTCTCCTGGAGGTCCTGGGGTCAGACTTGTCTGGTGCTATGAACCCTGCCAGCCCTTTGCCTTCCCCGTCACCATCTCACATCCACTGCTTTGTCCCCCTCCGCCCCTCCCTCTGTTTCTAAGGTGCGAGGACGCACCTTCCGGGAGGGGGGAGTAATGTACGCACTTGGTGGACTGTTTATTGTGGTTTTGTTTCCCGTTTTGTTGGTTTAGCCGTCCTAATCAATAGTATACCCTCATGTGCGCCACCGGTCTGCACCACTAAATTATACACCCATAGTAGTTCTGTCTGTCTGAGCTTAAAGTGGTTGGGTATTGTGAATGGTACCCCGGTGTGTAGTGTCCCCACCTACCTAATCTGCTGTTGTGTCGCCAGATTAAAGTCAATATTGCATCTTGTCGGTCCTCGGTCGCCTGACCTTGCCCTCCACAACCGTGGCAGGCCCCGACATATCTACGTCACTATGTGGAAATAATAGCATAATGCCGCACAAATGTGCACGCAAAGAAAGAAGGCCGAGGTTTCAGGAACAGCAGTAGTGTTGATGCAGTCATGTCAGTGAGATGCTGTGTGTTTCAGTGCGAAGGCAAAAGCACTTTATTTGGCCTTCAGAAACTAGATGCATTTAGGAATCTTTAAGATCACTTACAACAGAACAGCACAACCCAGATGTTCGAATTTGTGAAACACATTTATGGATGACAGTTTTTTGAACTAGAAGAGTAAAGCTAGCTGTGCACAAACGGCTATTTATAAAAAAAAAAAGGGTTCAAATTTCTGGACTTTGCTATGACAATTGGTGGCGCTTCTGGAGATCAGCGACTGTAAGTGTATTTTTGTTATTAGTTTAAGCTTTTGCTATTAACTGTTCAAATGCAGAGTTTTGCGCAGAGTAACGCGGAGGTCGGAGAAGGGGAGGTAGTGTAGTGTGTACTGTTTGTGTGTGTGTGTGTGTGGGGGGAACAGGGACACATCACAGGAGAGTGAACTGCCTGAAATCATAGCACTTCAGCTGTCTTAACAGCGGCTTGTGTACTGCATCATCAATGTGTCTGTCACTCGAATCTGTTGCCCTTTCGAGCTTGAACTGATCGTAAAACTAACGACATTATTAACTATCTTGATATTTAACTTTGAAAGCTGAAGCTGCGATTATGGTAAGGGACGTTACATTTTTTACATTTGATCTGTATACGTTATCCCTTACCAGGGGTGTGAAGTAACGAATTACAAATACTCACGTTACAGTAATTAAGTAGTTTTTATCAGTAATTGTACTTTTTCGAGTAGTTTAAAAATTGTGTACTTTTAATTTTAATAGAGAAGTATAGTACATTTTAAGTGATGTATCGGTACTTTTACTCCTCTATTTTCCTCCGTTTGTGGTCGTTATATGCTTATTTTAATTTTATTTTTATCTATCAACGTGATTGGATAGGGAGTAATAGGTCTCGTGACTTTCGTCAAATCAAATTGTGCATAGAAACTTTAACCGCCAACTGTTTATCGTGGCTGCTGGAAGCGCATTCTTCAAGCATCAGTTCAGTCGCATCTTCCTCTAACTTAATATGTTAAGGTAAATTTCGGATTCTGCTTACTAAATGATTTGTATATATGCTTGCCTATCTACACGGCCTGAAATTTGGTGTGAGGTTGCGGGTATTGCGTACAGTGTTAAGTGTTAACTCACGCAAGTGCCACGTTCGGTAAATTCCCACTCATTTATGAGACACGCGATCTGCACTGCCTCGTCTCTCTCTCGCGTGCGTTCTGCAGACGTCACTGGATAAGTCGGTGTTGTTGCTTGTTGAACTGCGAATTTTGTGAGTTAGCGCGTGAGCGCAGCTGTGAAAAGGGTTTTTTTTTTTAAAAAAACAAAAAATTTTTTTTTTTTTTTTTTTTTCCTTTTTTTATTAAAAAACTATCCGCCTTCATTTAGCAAGTGACCGCGCATAAACAATTTTCAAGTTCAACACTTTTTGTTCCGTTCAGTTGTGGATGCTGCTGATTCACTGATTCACTGTGTGTGTTTTCCTTTGAAAAAGTTTCCCCAGAAATAACTCGCTATTTAATGCATTTTCCCTTACAAATTGTATTATTAGCATAACAATTTGCCATCCTTCTAGAACAATGTGCATTCATGTTAAAATTGTAACAAATGATCAAATTTAGTTATTCTTATTACTTTATTGCAAAACGCTCAAAGTGGCACCGTTTTGGAGAGAAATGGGCCCATATCATGGTGTGTGATGCTGAACTATGAGTTTCTAATGGTGTTTGTATTTGCACTTAATGTTCTAAACATTAAAGGGGTCATATGATGTTGCTAAAAAGAACATTATTTTGTGCATTTGGTGTAAAGAAATGTGTTTATGCGGTTTAAGGTTAAAAAAACAGGATTTAAACATACTGTAAATTATTGTTTCTCCTCTATGCCCGCCTTTCCAGTGCGTTGTGATTGGCCGAATTACCTCAAGCGTGTGACGGAAATATTAAGCCCCTTACCATACTGTGATGCACTGTCAGGCCGGAGCGATGATTCAAAAACATGAAAACCCATTATAAACGAGGCATTCGTTGCATCCAGTGGGGACATAATTATGGATTATAATGACTTATACTGTCTTTTTACGCGTTGCATCGCGCCGCGTAAACATAAAACCATGCCTGCATTTGTAATCTGAGAAATTACAAACAACAAGCGCTACTCTACACTGCCCCAAAAAACTTGCTTTAAATATAAAAAAAAAATATAAAAACTCTTTAAATATAAAAAAAAACTTACAGTCTGTGAGTCAGAAAAGCTGGCATTGTAGTCTACTCTTCCAGGATCAGGAAACAGTTCTTTATAAAATGTGCTGCACACATCTGAATCTTTGGGTTGAAGTGTTCTGGAACAGTGTTGTAAATACAACTTAACCACTGATTTCTAGTCGTGTCCATTTTTGGAAAGCCAAACAAAGTAGTTTCACTTTCACAACGAAACACAGCGTCACACACAGTGAGCGGAGGCCGGCTTGAGTGAGCAGAGGCAGGGGGGCTTGAGGTTGCGGCGGCCGTGTGCTAGAGTGTCCAAGTGATAGGCGGCCAGTGGCGCTAAAGAACTGGAGCGGCTGGCGGGCTTACGGGAACCACATGTGACGACCCCAGGCTGGACTCCACTTCGTCCACGGTGAAAGCCGGTCCGACGATCCACAGCGCGAAGTTGAAGTATTCCCTCAGCAACCAGCACAGATAAGCTCTAGGCATGACGAAGCAGATATACTCTTTTAGGCCAAGACCAAACCAAACAAAGTAGTTTCGCTTTCACAACAAATCACACATTGCATTCACGGACAGGCGGCGGGGCAAAACATCTACAAGCAAGTGGAACATTTGGGCGGCGTTATGCAAATATTCCCACATAGTGACGTAGGTATGTGGGGGAGTGTTAGAACGAGCCGTTTAGGTAGGCGTGGCTGACACTTAACTTATATAAAGAATATCTCTTTTTGAGACTTTAGTCTTTGCAACCTCACAGATCTTCTTTATGCACCAAGAGCTTGTAACACTCCAAAGAGAAAGGAAAAATTTAAATCGCATCATATGACCCCTTTAATATTTTATGTGCAACAATACTTTATGATTTAAATGGGGATGATTGTACTGAGAATAACTTTCATCTTTTCTTCAACTGAATACAGTTTCCGTGCTTTTTTAATGTATTTTAAAGAGTTGGCAGTCAAAATTAAAACTGCTGGACGAAAGATATTCTTCATTCTTTATGACAAACAAGATAATGTGAATTACAGAATGTACCACGTTTTTTAAAATCTATAAATTGCGGTGTACAGCGTTTATTATGAGGGGGTAGAATCCACAGCTCAGTACTCACTACTCAATACTCATGAGTACTTTTAACTAGGCTACTCTTTTACTCTTACTCAAGTAGTTTTTTGGACAAGTACTTTTACTCTACTCACACTACATTTTTTGGAAGGTAATGGTACTTTTACTTGAGTATATTTTTTCAGTACTCTTTCCACCACTGTCCCTTACATATTCCTTTCAGGCACTGTATATAACGAGGAGGTTTGAGAGCAGGTGTTGTTATCAGGTCTGCATTGAACACACTGAGAGAGCTGCTGTCTGCCAGATTCTGATTGGAAATGTTCTCTCCTCTCATTCGGTCTCTCTTTCTGTGCCTCCCTCTCTCTCTCCTCTGTTCGCCCTTTAAACAGGGATCTGCTATGTGTCTTTCCTATCTCATCTGGAGATAATGCTGTACGGGACAGACACACACACACATAGTAACAGCGGGAGAGTGTGTGATCTGTCACCGTCTACAGTAGTCTGGCCTGAAGTCATTTTCCACAGGAGAGAAAGGGAAGGAAATTCAGCTAATGGATGCTTAGTCTGTTACAGTCTGTGTCATGTGAAAACCACGACCATCACTGCATGTCTGGAACAACACGGCTCTCGTCCAAACTCTAGTGAGCTGACTATCTAGATAACATTTTTATGCAACATATGCATGCTCTAACATATGCAAAGGCTGCTCAAAACTGTGTAACATACTGTACCTGTACCATAGAATGCTATATGTTGGCCTAAAATATAAGAAAAACTTGCATGTGTCCTTCGTTAAAAGGCGCAAAAAAAAAAATTATATAATAATATAATATAATAAAGAATGTTTTTACTGAGGTGGCCAAAATCAAGTCAAGTCAAGTCAAGTCAAGTCAATTCTTCCACATGTACAGCACACAGAGAATTGAAATTGCGTTACTCTCTGACCCTTGGTGCATACAGATAACATAAATAAAGATTAAATACAAAATACAAAATACAAAATACAACTATACAAATAAGGTAAATATATATAAAGCCACAAGGCATATGGCAGATAGAGTGCAAACCCGTAAAGTAAACAACAGTGCAGATATAGTGATTGTAGTGCAAAGAAATGATTTGTAGTGCAAAAGAGCTTTTTTCAGACTGATTAAAGTGACAGTGTGTGTGTGTATTTGGGAGGGGGGAGTGGGAGAGTCCATTAGAGGGTCAGAGATCAGTGGTGCGTGGGGCAAGAGAGGGGAGGGGGGGCAAGGTAGGGAGGGAGTTCAGCTTCCTGACAAGTGAGGATGAGGGATGAAAGCTGTCATTCAGTCTGCTGGTCCGGGCCTGAGAGACTCCCAGTCTCCTCCATGATGGCCAGCAGATGAGAAGCTTGTGTGTGGGTGGGTGGTATCACCTAACATGAAGAGGGCTTTGCGGGTGAGAAGGGTGTTGTAGATGTCCTGAAGGGAGGGAGCGAGGCACAACGATCTTCTCAGATGCTCTCACTATGCGTTGAAGTGTCTTGCGGCAGGACGCGTTGCAGGCGCCCTACCACACAGTGATGCAGCTGGTCAGGATTGGGCCCTTATTTTTCTTTTTCTTTTCCCCCTCTCGATGGTGCCTCTGTAGAAGGTGCACATGATGGGGGCCGGGGCTCTGGCTCTTCCCAGTTTGCGGAGGAAGTAGAGACGCTGCTGTGCTTTCTTGGCCAGTGCTGCGGTGTTGTCAGTCCAGGAGAAATCCTCTGTGATGTGCACACCCAGGAAATTGGTGCTGCTCACCCTCTCCACAGTCACACCATTGACGGAAAGAGGAGCATGCTGAGTGCGCACTCTCCTGAAGTCAACAACAATCTCCTTCGTCTTCTCCACATTCAGAGAGAGATTGTTGTCACTGCACCACCCGGCCAGGCGGCTCACCTCGCTCCTGTAGTTTGTCTCATCTCTGTTGCTAATGAGACCCACTACAGTCGTGTCATCCGCAAACTTAATAAGGAGGTTGGAGTTGTGTGACGGAGTGCAGTCGTGGGTCAGCAGAGTGAAGAGGAGGGGGCTCAGCACACATCCTTGGGGGGCCCCAGTGTTCAGTATGATGTTGCTGGATGTGTTACTGCCGACCCGTACTGAGGTCTCCCAGTCAGGAAGTCCAACAGCCAGTTGAACAGCAAGGTGTTGAACCCCAACTGGACCCATTTGTGAATGAGCTGTTGAGGGATGAATGTGTTGAATGCTGAACTGAAGTCTATGAACAGCATTCTGACGTATGAGTCTTTTTTGTCCAGGTGTGTGAGTGCTGAGTGGAGGGTAGTGGCGATGGCGTCATCGGTCGAGCGTTTGGACCGATATGCAAACTGGAAGGGGTCCAAGGAGGGGGGGAGGGCAGACTTGATGTGGTGCATGACTAGCCGTTCAAAGCACTTCATGAGGATGGGGGTCAGTGCAACTGGACGGTAGTCATTGAAACAGGATGGAGATGACTTCTTCGAGACTGGAATGATGGTGTTAGCTTTGAAGCATGTGGGGACAACAACCTGACTTAGCGAGATGTTGAAAATCTCTGTGAAGACATCGGTGAGTTCCACTGCACAGTCTCTCAGTACACGCCCAGGAATGTTGTCAGGACCCGGAGCTTTGCGTGCGTTGATCCTGCTGAGGGATCTCCTCACGCTGTCCGGGGACAGCGTCATCACCTGGTCACCGGGAGGAGGTGGAGTCTTCTGTGCAGTGGTGCTGTTTTGTGCCTCAAAGCGAGCGAAGAAGACGTTCAGCTCATTCAGCAGAGAGATGGTGCTGTCACAAGTGCGTGGTGGGGGCTTGTAGTCCGTAAAGGTCTGTATCCCCTGCCACAGGCTCCAAGTGTCTCTACTGTCGCTGAAACGATGGGCTATCCTCCTGGAATACTGTCTCTTAGCCTCTCTGATGCCGCGGGAAAAGGTTGGCCCTAGATGTCTTCAAGCCACCTCATCTACCAGCTCTGAAGCAGTGTTCCGCGTCCTACAGGCAGTCCGTAGACCTCCCCTGGTAGCCACGGCTTCTGGTTGGCCCGGACAGTGATGGTCTTTGTGACTGTTACATCATCAATACACTTGGTGATGTAGGCAGTGACAGTCTCTGAGTACTCCTGGAGGTCTGTGGTGTTATTGTATGTGGCAGCCTGCTTAAACATATTCCAGACAGTGGTGTTAAAACAGTCTTGAAGAGCCTCTGACGACCCTTCCGGCCACACTTGTATCTGTTTGTGAACTGGTTTGGTGACTTTAACGAGCGGTCTGTATGCAGGCATTAGCATGACAGTGATGTGGCCTGAGGCACTGAGGTGGGGGAGGGGGAGGGCCTTGTAAGCTCCTCTCTGGGTGGTGTAAACAAAGTCCAAAATGTTGTTTCCCTGTGTTGGAAAGTCTACGTGTTGGTGTATTTTTGGGAACACACACTTAAGTCTGCGTGGTTGAAATCCCCAACCAAAATGAGAAAAGCATCGAAGTGGGCTGTCTGCTGCTCACTGATGTCCTGGTACAGTTCATTTAGTGCCTCGCTCCTGTTGCTGTTGTTGGAGCTGGGAGGGATGTATACAGCAACGAGCAGTATGGCTGTATATTCCCTCGGTAGATAGAACGGCGGCACTTAATAATCATAAACTCCACCAAGGGTGAGCAGTGTTTGCAGACCACAAAACCATCATTGATGTAAACACAAAGCCCTCCACCTAGGGTCTTACCTCCCTCAACGCGAGCTCTGTCCGCTCCATAGCATGTCAGCTGATCGAGATGAATAACGCAGTCCGGAACGCTGTTGTTGAGCCATGTTTCCGTGAACACAAAAACACAACAGTCTCTTACAGTCCTCTGAGTTGAGCGTAGTAGTCGGATATAGTCCAGTTTATTGTCCAAAGAGTGTACGTTAGCCAGTACGATGGTGGGGATAGCCGGCTTGTGTGGGTTAGCCGCTAGCCTAGCCCGGATACCTCCGCGCTTACCCCTCTTCTGCTTCCTCTCGCGCCGCTTGTGGCGCCTCCGCTGTGGGCGAGATGCAGTAGTGGAGGTCGGTGATGGAGTAGGCCTCCGGAGCAGACCGATATCCCGCAGCTCTTCGGCGTGCGCAGAATTTAACTCTAAAAATGTGGTTCTGCCAACATCGAGCAGAAACTCACGACTATATTCGCGCTTAGAAACAAATAGACGCGACAAATACATACAAAAACACTGCGACTCACAAGACAAAAAACACGAAAACACCTTTCTGTCGGGAGAGAGAGAAGCCGCAGCGTGTGAACGCGCCGCAAAATGTCTGCCCAATAGAGAAAAGTTTTGCTCAGTAAGAAAAAAAAATAGAGGAAACATTGTTTTTCATAATTTCTCCCATTGGCATTTTTTTAAGAAATGAACATCATTAAATTTTTTATTCTTAATACAAGAAAAAACTATGTGCCAATGGGACTGTGACATATAGCATTAATCTCTGAAAACAGCTAGAACGTTCTTATTAAAGTTATTATTATTTTCTATAGTGCCTTTCAGGAATTATAGGTCAATTATATTATAATATGCTAGGTGTTTATATATTTTTTACTAACAAGTAAAATGTGTGATATTTTTAACAAGACAAAAAAAAAATTTGTAGGACACTTTTGCTTGATTATCCAGCTTAAATCTTTCTTCTGAGAATTACCGTATTTTCCAGAATATAAGCCTATATTCTATATTCTATTCTATAAAATATTTTTGAATCATTTGAAATGTGCTGTGACTTATATTTCAAAACAACTTAACGCAATTAACATCAACTGCACGAAACGTGCAAAATGCACACATTTGGATTTGTGCCGAATGAAGGAGTTTATTACTATACTAACGAGAGCCCAAGTTTATTAGTATAGCGCATTTCCCACACAGGGGTAGTTTCACTTAAAAAAAATTAATTAGGCTTAACGTTTATAATTTTTTTATTAATGATATTTTTTAAATGAATGCCACCATAATTTATGTTTGTTTTATACTCATATTTTTTATTCCTGTTCTGGAATACCATTAAATATAAAGGATTAGTTGTGGAGTGAGGGGAACTCTAAAGTTACTGTTATGGAAGTTTATAAGTTGTACAAGTTTCTTTTTATTTACCGTTATTTTACATTCTTTCTAAAATGTCACTTTTACACCGCGACGACTTTTTTGTTTTTTTGTAAAACAAATTCTTTTCAATTCTGTTAAGTTTTGAACCGGTGTGACTTATAGTCGGTAGCAACCTACTTTCTGGAAAATACGGTGCAACTCGGTCTAGTTTTTGCTATTATACCAAAAAGTCAGATTTTTTTTTTTTTTAAATGAGTGTCATTTTTCCTCATTAGTTACCGTTTTTATTTTATTTCAAAGAAACATTTGAGTTGATGCTCTAATCAACAGAGCAGGTTATTTTCAGGTTCTCATGAACATGCATCTACAGCAAGTTTCCATCAAAACTTTAAGAACAGCACAGGTTGATCAGATCCACTATTAAAGAGTCCAAACTTCACTGCAGGAAACTTCTGAGCTTCACCAAACACATGTGCTATAAACATTCTGCTGCTGTTGTCTCTTCATATTGAAATAATGTTTTTGGACGTTAACAGAGATTATCATCATCCTGTCACAGTAAACAGCAGCCAGTGAATCCACACTCTGGCAGCCAGAGGTAAAAAAAAAAAAACATCTGTGGATTTTCTTCAGGTGTTGAATGCAAGGTGTGAAATTACGCATCTACCAGCAGGGGCCAAGTGGACCGTACTAACCAGACGAGCTTTGACCCACTGGTTGAATGCATGCATTTTGAGTTCTGTATTTGTGTGTATGTTCTTAGCAGATCAGCTATTTTTGGAAGAAAAGACACCAAGAGAAAGAGTGCGTGCTGAGGAAGTAGGGAGGTAGAATAAGAGAACGAGATGAAGCAGAGGTCCTGCTGTATTGTGATATCTCTAACATGTCTGCCACTGCCCTTTGAGGGTATTGGCTGATATCGGCGCTGCTGTCGACAGGCTACAATTCCCTGACGACTTCAAAGTCATCTGCTGCAATGCTGAAGGCAACGGCGGCGCTAGTATGAATAGAGACAATGAATGCGCTGCCTCAGCTTATTGAAACTGCCTGAATTTTAACAAGCAGGGATCCCTATTCCAGCTGCTCTTTACATCCTGTCCTTCTGACCCCGGTACGCCTGTGCTCATGCATTAAATATCTAGGTTTAGAAAACTGGAGATGAATTGCTTAGTAAAAGTGCTTAAACATAGGGCGAGTGAGAAATTAGATAACTTTTTTGAGGTCTTTCAGCCATTTGTTAGCTGTAATCATTTTTTATCAGTATTTTGTCTTATTTTACAATAAGATTATTCACATTTCTTTAAAGCAAGATCAATTTGCTTGTGAAGCATCTTTATTTAGCAGATGCTTTTATCCAAAGCAACTTACAATAGAGGAGAAAAGCATTTCAGCACAGAGCCAACAGTATTCACAGTATACAATGCCACATTTATTAGAAAGATCGATTAGGACACAAGCTAGAGCAGAGGAGAAAAGCAGAGAAGAGAAGAGAAAGTAGAGGATCAGAGAAGGTGAAGGATTTGGAAAGTGACTTGTAAAGGAACAACAAGGCGCCACTCGTTCCGTGAAACTGCATTACAACTTGTTTTCAGAGAATATATTGTAAATGACATTTTTATGAACTTATGGGAAAATATATATTTCTTTCTTTAAGCATGTAGACATTTAGATACAGTATTTTTATTGGAAAAGACAAGATATAAAGAAACTGCTTGTTACTGTGTAGTTATTGGAGGACAGATGAACATGAGGTTAATATTTTGACACATGATAGAATGTAGGTTGCTACTTCTAATTATCCTATTTTTTGTTAAGTAAAGTTTGAAAAATGAGAAGGAAGCCTTCCTAGTATATTTTTTAGATATGATAGCAAAGCAAACATGGCAATTACACACTGAGTTGGCTCACTTCTTTTGTTAGCTGCCTTACTGTCTTTCTCTGACAGGCTGCTATGATAATGCTGACACCAAATGCTTCTCTCAAAATTTTGTGCAGAATACATGCGATGCTCAAATGAGGGTGTTTCTTCAGCTCTTCTGTTCACTCTCTCACTAGTTTAATTGTCCAACAGTGAGCTGACATGAATTACCATGAACATTTCTGACACTAAGCATTCTGTGGTCAAATTATGTTTAATACAAATTAAATAAATAAAATATGAAATTGGTGTTAAAAAAAACTCTGTTGTTTTGCCAAGGCTAGTTAGCATTTTATACATTCTAAATTCAATTACATAACATTTTCAGCCTTGCTATTTACCTTAGTTTTTTCATTTTAATATGCAATTTATTTATGTGATAGCAAATCTGAATTCTCATTATTCCAGGCTTTAGATCTTTCTGAAATCATTCTAAAATGTTGATTTGGTGCACAAGAAACATTATTATTAATGTTGAAAACATCGGTGCTGTTTAATAGTTTTGTGGAAACAATTCCAGAATTCTTTAATAAATAGAAAGCATTTATTTAAAATAGAAATTTGTAGTAACATTGTACATCTTTACTGTCAATTTTGATTGATTGAATGTGTCTTTGCTAAATAAAAGTATTAATTTCCTTAAAAATCTTATTGATTCCAAATTTCTGAACAGTTATTAACTGTTTGTTTAGATTATTACAGTTTTATACATACTCATTTATATTTTTTAATAGTTTTTTCATAGTTTAAGATTGGGTAAAGTGTAAATAATAAAAATATCTATACATAAAGGCATTTGAAAAGTATCAAACATAAATGATGAAGGCATGGTGAAAAGTTTCAAAAACAGTTTTAATGTGACCTTCAGGTAAAAAAGAAAGAAAGTCAAATAAAATCAAATAAAAACCAATCCTTGGAATATAAAAGTGGCTGCAATTGAAGAAACACTCTTGTAATACTACATTGCAGTGTTTACGCGGCATATAAACAATGCATTCAGAATCAGATTACTTCATGGCTCCAACCAATTAACTTAATTTTATGTTTTTAGTTTTCTAAACTCATCTGCTTTGTTTGCTTTCTGTGTCATCAGAAATATCTTTGTTTGTTGTTTTAGCAAGGTCAGAGTAATTGCATAAAAGCGTCTGCTTTCATAGTTAATTTGCTTTTATTTGAAAGAGCTTGGGATTTGTTTTTCCACGCGTGGGCAATGTGTTGACGTATCCTGAGGCTGGATCTCTGCACGTGGCGTATTTTGGGCATTATGTGCACTCAGCCTCCACAGGGCTCAGGTGTACTCTCACTAACCAATTAAAAACCTGCAGGGAGAGAACCAATCGGGCATCTTTCATTGTGCTTCTATCCTCCAGTGCCAAAGTGCCTGTACCTCTCTTGTCTGCCCGCACAGCTCCCCACTGCCCTCATGGGCATATGCTCCTCACACGCTCCGGGGCACCACCAGGTTCGGGTGTGGAGGGGGCCAGAAATGGACACTGAATCCTGGAACCATCAGAAGAGTCCTGGAGGGTTTCATAACAGCCTGGGTCTTCGTGCTCTGCCACACACGCATTGACTGGCCCCTGCAGTTTGGAGAGGAAACGGGAGTTAGATCACGTCCAAGAGGAAGTGGAGAAACCGAGATTCACGATTAACCCTTAAATGCATGAATGTTTCGCCAATCATTATTACATATTCGGGTCTTTAGCGACCCGGACCTATATATACAGCACGGATGGATCTCTAACTGCTGCAATAGCAAAAAAACTCTCTTGATATTTTAAGAACAATCACAGAAGAATAAAATAAAGCTTATTTCGTTACCTTTTGAAACTTAAAAGGGTTCAATTTGAGCAGATGATTTTACCATCGCTGTCATTGTCAGAGCGCACTTCTACAGTACATTCAGCATCTGCCTCATATTAACGATCTCAGCCATATTCTCAAAACTATCGTTTTCAATGACTTATATTCAATATTTTGTATCACGGGGCAGCTTATTCACCACATCCAGCATCAAATGACAGTGACATTTATATTTCATTGCATATAGTAATTGCTCTGCAGTAAAGCCATTCAAACCACTTCAATTTTTGCTGATAATATTAGTTTTCTTTCATTTGTTTTATTCCTGCAGTAAATATGAGTGCAGTAATTCATTCAGTTTTATGCCTGCAGTAATTATGAGTGAAACGTCACGTCATCATTGTGTATCAAACAGTGCCACCTTGAGGAAAAAAGATGCATTGCACATATTGAGTCATCAGATATGTAAATATAGTTGAGCAGGAAAAAATACTTACACATTTACATACCTCGGGTCTCTAGCGAACCTATACACTTTTTACAAAAAAATCATCAGAAACAGGCCCGGTTCTTAATCGCTATAGAAGGGTGGGCTGGCAGATATCCTGTGTGGGCAATGTGGAGGGTGGGATACAGTCTAGAAATTTAGACTGTAGATATTGCTATTTTAACTATGCAACTTATTGCAGTGTTGTTGATATATGTACATTGAAAAAAGTGCAATATCATGCTTTCGTGGGCAGCCTATAGTGAACCATAGAATATCATTAACTTTCGCAACAAAATAAACTTTTTTTTTTTTTACTGAATAGTAAAAAATGGCCCTCATTGTTCTCTTTCTCTGGATCATTATTTCTACACTGGTGATTCTTTTAACCATGTTTTTTATTTATTTATACCAAACAAGGCCGTAATAATGTCTACTCTACTTAAATTGATTTAGGGGAATAAATTAAAAGAAGAAAAAATAACAAGAATATTATTTTTTGCAAAGTAATCAATCTGAACTGCAAATAATATTTTTATTTTAAAATATGCACCATTCAGTTTTATTTGTATTCCTAAAATGTTGAAAACGCAAAACAGAAAAATGCTATTGTCGTCACATTCAATTAACTTACACCATGGCTATGAATTACACGAATCACAAATGACAGGCCTACATTCAATTCAATTCACTGGACATTGTTGGTCGTTTATGACATTGCAAAACAATTGTAAAATAGCTAGTACACGTTTAGCTACTTCGTACCTTCACTGAAGCACCGTGGTGAAATGCACGCTCGATTTCTGTGAACAGTAAGGCGCTTCTTTGATTTGATTGGTCATCTCAATCATTTTGATATTGATGAGTGCTGTTAGAAGGCGGAGCTGAGGCAGACCAGAAAATGTAGATTTTAAAACATCTTAAATTGTAACAGTTTCGACTTTTATCCTATGAAAATTCTGAAATAATTATGCACTAAATGCACGTTATTGAATATGCAAGGTTTTTTAGAAACATAATTCAACTGCTCAGGTAATTTCAGTGGTAGGCTAAGGCACATATTCATGTAGATACGAATTAAACTCCCGTAATTCGCACACTGATAGCGCGCAAATATTTCTGCTCGTTTTCGCTCGTTGTCAGCCTCTGCTTTTCCGCAACAGACTGAAGACTCCGCGTGAATGTAGCGCACCTTTGCGGTCAGTTAATAAAAGAAAAATGATGCAATTTCTGGTGCAGTCTTCTGCATTTCAAAATAAAAAGTTTAATGCAATCTTTACCTAAAGTTCTGATTGGGTGGGCAAGACAGACATTTGGGTGGGCTCAGCCCACCCCTGCCCATGCCTGGAGCCGGCCCCGATCAGAAAACTGGCATTCTTTTATATTGTTTATAATTAATAGATTGAGGAATACTAAGAAAGTTGATGTCTAACTTAAAAAAATGCCACAGGGAGAGGGTAGAGAATGATGTCTCGGGTCGCTAAAGACCCGAGGTATACATTTAAGGGTTAACCCAGATAAATGTTAAATATTCTGTTATGGTTGCGGGAACTTTAATTTACAGTTTTCATAATGCAAGTAGAATAGTTTAGTGTAACATTCCTGAAGAAATGTTCTCTGTTTTTTTTTGCATTGACAAGGAACATTGATTTGTAATGTTACAATGGTGAGTTGTTCTGTAGTGTTTTGTTGAATATGTAAAAACATATATCATATGTTCAATTTCTATAACTAGAGTCAAAATATATCTAGACTGTACTGTCCACATTGTTAAATATATATTTCTAACATTAAAAAAAATATTTTTGTTTGTCAGCTTGAAACAAATTTAACATTTACAGAACATTCAAACAATGTTGCACTAATGTTTCTCCACGTTTAAGAAAACAAATACTAACATCATGAGAATTTTCCATTAACATTATTTTAAGATGTTAACATCAACATAAAAACACTTTTAGATTTTTTACACTTTTAGAACACTTTGTTTTTACAAACTGAAACATTGTGGAAAAAGTAGTATATATACAGTGGGGCAAAAAAGTATTTAGTCAGCCACCAATTGTGCAAGTTCTCCCACTTAAAAAGATGAGAGAGGCCTGTCATTTTCATCATAGGTATACCTCAACTATGAGAGACAAAATGAGAAAAAAAATCCAGAAAATCACATTGTAGGATTTTTAAAGAATTAATTGGTAAATTCCTCGGTAAAATAAGTATTTGGTCACCTACAAACAAGCAAGATTTCTGGCTCTCACAGACCTGTAACTTATTCTTTAAGAGGCTACTCTGTCCTCCAAATCGTTACTTGTATTAATGGCATATGTTTGAACTCGTTATCAGTATAAAACACCTGTCCACAACCTCAAACAGTCACACTCAAAACTCACCATGGCAAGACCAAAGAGCTGTCAAAGGACACCAGAAACAAAATTGTAGACCTGCACCAGGCTGGGAAGACTGAATCTGCAATAGGTAAGCAGCTTGGTGTGAAGAAATCAACTGTGGGAGCAATTATTAGAAAATGGAAGACATACAAGACCACTGATAATCTCCCTCGATCTGGGGCTCCACGCAAAATCTCACCCCGTGGGGTCAAAATGATCACAAGAACTGTGAGCAAAAATCCCAGAACCACACGGGGGGACCTAGTGAATGACCTGCGGAGAGCTGGGACCAAAGTAACAAAGGCTACAATCAGTAACACACTGCGCCGCCAGGGACTCAAATCCTGCAGTGCCAGACGTGTCCCCCTGCTTAAGCCAGTACATGTCCAGGCCCGTCTGAAGTTTGCTAGAGAGCATTTGGATGATCCAGAGAGGATTGGGAGAAGGTAATATGGCAGAATGAAAACAAAATAGAACCTTGGGTAAAAACTAAAAAAAAACTTGTCGTGTTTGGATGAGAAAGAATGCTGAGTTGCATCCAAAGAACACCATACCTACGTGAAGCATGGGGGTGGAAACATCATGATTTGAGGCTGTTTTTCTGCAAAGGGACCAGGAAAACTGATCCGTGTAAACGAAAGAATGAAAGGGGACATGTATCGTGAGATTTTGAGTGAAAACCCTTCCATCAGCAAGGGCATTGAAGATGAAACATGGCTGGGTCTTTTCAGCATGAAATTGATCCCAAACACACCGCCTGGGCAACGAAGGAGTGGCTTCGTAAGAAGCATTTCAAGGTCCTGGAGTGGCCTAGCCAGTCTCCAGATCTCAACCCCATAGAAAATCTTTGGAGGGAGTTGAAAATCCGTGATGCCCAGCGACAGCCCCAAAACATTAATGCTCTAGAGGAGATCTGCATGGAGGAAAGGGCCAAAATACCAGCAACAGTGTGTGAAAACCTTGTGAAGACGTACAGAAAACGTTTGACCTCTGTCATAGCCAACAAAGGGTATATAACAAAGTACTGAGATGAAATTGTTATTGACCAAATACTTATTTCCCACCATAATTTGCAAATAAATTCTTTAAATCCTACAATGTGATTTTCTGGATTTTTTTTTTTCTCATTTTTGCAAGGTAAGAGCACACTATAATTTTTGCAATTTCTATTATAAATAATAAAACATCAACAGTATATTACTACAAAACACTGGCACACATATAATGCTACTAATTTATGGTCCATTTGCCATTTAGTAATTATGATCCATTTGCCATGACTGGAAATAGTATGTGTGTGGATGTGTTTGAATAAGCTAATTAATGTTCAATTAACTTAATTTAAAGTTAATTTAAAAAATGTCTCACAGTAGGACACTGGGAAGGACTAGCTCCCCCAGTCACATGTGGAAACCACCGAGTCGTAGTTCCAGCATCAACAGTCTGGCCAGTACATACTCACAGGTACCAGCACACCTTTTGAAGGTCCCTGTTGTCATGAATCATTCTAAACTTACACTACTGTTTTATATCCAGTGGATGGCAGTGTTCAAGCAATCTCTCTTTCTTTCATTCTATGTATATTCCCTCTCTCAAAATTTCTTTCAAACATTGTAGCAGGCCCATGAGTTCCCTGGGAGTCCAGACTTTGGACCTGGGCTTCTATCCGACATGTCTGTCCAAATCTCCAGTGGACTTAATGATTCTTCCATCAGTGCTATAGACGAACTCCGTCTGGAGCTGGACCAGTCTGAATTAAAGCAAAGAGAGCTACTCGACCAGGTTCAGCAGTTTGGCAGAGAGACAGGTGAACTCCACGGGGTTGTGGTAGAACTCCAAAGGCAGCTGGACGTCTCTCTAGCTGCCCAAGGTAACCATCAGGAGCTCCAGCGGAACCTGGAGGTGCTAGCTGAGAGCGAACGAGCACTATTCCATGAGCTGGAGGTCTTAAGGGGATGCGAGACTATCAGGGAGGCCTCCTATAAGGACCTCCAGGACATGTTGGCAGCAGCAGAACGGAAAAATGAGGAACTGATGGCAAGGCTAGATGGAGTATTGAATGAGAAAGGCCAGAGGGCAGCCAGTGACTTCAACTCTGCCCAGAAGATTCACGAGCTGTTAAATGAATTGAAAGAGGCTGAGAAGGGAAGGATAGATGCTCTGGCAGAAGGAGAAGAGAGGAGGAGGCAGGCAGAACAGCTGGCTGAGAAAATCAGAATAAAGGATGAAGCACTCAAAGAGGCTGAGGTGAAAATGGCAGCTTGGATGGAAAAGGGTGAGCAACTGCAAACCAGGGCAGAAGAGCACTGTAATGTCATGGACAAACTTCAAGGGGCACTTGCAGTGCGAGAGAAGGACACCAGCAACCTGCAAATGCAACTGCAAGATCTCCAGCACTCTCAGGAAACTATGGAAAAGCAGGCCAAAGTGGAGTGGAAGGAAATGCAAGAGGATAAAGAAGAGCTTGAGAAGAAGGTGAGTGGCCTGGAAGATCTGTTGCAAACATTACGGGCACAGCTGAAGACTAAGGAGTCCAATCTTCTCTCCAGTATCAAGAGAGTCCAGTATTTGGAGAAGGAATCAGAGAAGCTTAAAAGTGACAAACAGAATCTGAGAGAAACCATATCTGCACTGGAGAACAGCACCAAAGAGCAGTCCAAGAAGATTGAGGAATACAAAGATAGCTGTGGCAAGCTAATGGAGGAAAACAGCAAGCTCCTCCAGATGGTGAACAAGAATGAAGAGACCAAGAAGGAGTTGCTTAAAAACAAATCTTCTCTGGAGAGTGAGCTGGCTGGATTGAAGGCCTCAGAGAAGCACTTGCGAGCGCAAATTGATGATGCCAAAGTGACTGTGGATGAAAGAGAGCAGCGGCTCAGAGAGGAGAACAGAAGTCTGGATGAAAGGCTGCATAAGGCCAACATGCAGTTGGAGGAATCCGAAAGTTCAATTCGCCAACGGAAACTGGAGAACAAGGACCTCATGGAGGTTCAGGTGACTCTTAGGGCATCTCTCGCAGCCATGCAGGAGGAGATACGCAACATCAACAGCCAGATTGCTGAACTTGAGAGGAGTCTTGGAGCAGCGAGATGCAATGAGGCAAACCTGACCACACAACTTAAAGATAAGGATTCCGAACTGGAGGATCGGGAGAAGCTCTGTGAGGAGCTCCAGGGAAGGGTGGAAGAACTTGAAGGTCAGGAGAGGGATTTGGAAATGGAGAAGACAAAGGCAGAAAGAGCCTTTGTTAAACAGACAGAGATGATTAAGACTCTTGAGGCCCAGAGGACAGCTGTGGAGAAGGTCCAACTTGAGCAGAGTGCATGCCATGCTAAAGAGACCCAAGAGATGGCCTCAAAAGTGACTCTCCTGGAAGATCAGCTGGGACTGAGTGTGAAAGAGGTTTCTAGGCTTCAAGAGGAGGTGCTCGATCTCAGGGCTAAACTTTACAGTGCTGTGGAGGAAAAGGACAAGACCCAAGCAAAGCTGGAGGTCACCGAGGCTTCCTGTGCAGAACTACGAACCTTGACTGAGCAGTTGAAGAAGCAGGCAGAGGAGCAGAATCGACTGCATGTGAAAGAGCTGCTGCAGTCTAGCGAACGGGTAGATGCCATAGCTTTGCAACTGAATCAGGAGACATCCACATGCAAGAAAACAACCGCTGAACTCACTTCAGTCCAAGAGGAGCTGGCGGAGCTCAAGTCCCAGAATGAAAGGTTGGTTCTGGAGAATGCTGAGACCAGAGAAGGTCTCCATCGGGTCAACACAGAAATGGCAGAGTTGGGAATGACAATTTGCAAGCTCACCGCAGAGCGGGAAGAGGCCCGGAAACAATGGGCTGCCGAAGCTGCTCGGATCCAGGAACTTCAACAGCAGGGAGTAAAGGAAACGGAGCGACTTAATGCTAGCTTGGTGGCTCTTCACCAAGAAAACTCTAGTCTACAAGAAGAGATCCAGCAGACGGAGAAACTTTCAGAAACTATGCTGGAGCTAAAGGAGCTGCTGGACAAAACCGAGGGTGAACGGGACACTGCTCGTGAAGAGATCGCGGCAGTGAAATTTCAGATGAGCACGGAGAGCATGACTTTCAAAAACCAGATAAAGGTAAAATGAGTTCAGAATCATCAGTCATTATCACTTCAAATCTATTCTGTCAAATACTTATGCTGCGTTCACGTCATGGTAAAATTACCATAATTACAAGTAGACAACTCTACTCTGTACAAGCTTTCTGAAATAATTTGTTTCTATGGTAACACTCATAATGCAAAATGCATTATAGAAGAAATATAAAACAGAAATATGTAATGTATATATATCTATCACAGCCTTTTTGGTTGTTTTTACATATCACACAGTTAAGTGAGAGAAATTGGTCATAATTCAAGTTCATGTGAATGCTATATAAAAGGCAGGAACTCATAATTACAGTATTTCTGTCTTGATATGAATGCAGCATTTTCAGTAGACTTTAGTGACGTTTTATCTAATTTACTTTGTGATTAACAGAAATCCAAGTACTTTTCTTGTAAAATAGTGACTATTTTAGTATTACAAATATTTTAGTATAGTATCTTTTTTTTTTAAATACTTTATGTATTATTTCTTGATATAATTAGTATTTGTTTTTTAACATAGAGCCTTAATGAAGAGATTAAGGGTTTGAAAACTCAGCTAGACATGGAGTTGAAGAAGACATCTGAGCTGGAGGCCAAATTATCCGAGTTAGAGGTATGCAAATGTTGAGCCAGGTTAGGATAGACTAACAGCATCACTTTTAATACTTCTATTTCAATGATCTACATGATCATCAGATACTTTTTGCATACCAGCATGTGAATGATTATTATTCATCTCTGTTGGCTGATAACACTGGTATTAGTAGGAGATGAAGCTCTGATCTCTCGCTGCTCCTTTTGTACTTGTTCAGTGGAGACCCGCTGTGCCAGACAGTGGAACAGAAGACAAGAGATTGGGGTTAATTGCCAGACAGTGATGAATAATTTGCTTCTCATTAAGTCTATAATTAGGAACAGTGCAGACTGTTACCTGCAGATATTTGTCAATTAGAGTATAAGTGCCACTGTAATTATTTTGTAAAATAATGCTCCTCCAGTTGTGCAGCTTTTTGCAACAATAAAGCTTATGTTTTTTTTTTTGCTCTTGTTATTTTGTTTTGCATAACTATTGAGTCAAATATACATTTACAATTATTTCTCTTTGAAAAACGTTATAATAGAAGCACAGTGGTACAGTGCATTTGATGGTAAAACCATAATGCTGAATTATACTATTTTATGCACCATGGTATTTAAAAGAATACCACAAAACATGGTATTCCCTCACAAAAAGTTCTTAGGCAGTACCATGTTATTGCAGTGATTTTAGATGGTAATACTATTGTGCCTTGAAATGGACAATGGTAGGGAAATGCATGTATCTACATGGTGCTTTCAAGAATACCATGATACTACCAAAATACCATGGTACAAACAACCATGATGGAACCATAGACATTTTTGTAAGTGTTATGTTACATGTCCAAAATAGATTAGTTATGGTACATTTCTGTTAATGTTAACACATTGTTAAATGCTGTAATTTCAATAATACAGTAATGCATTTTTTATTATATTCCTTGGATAAGATGAAATAATCAAGATAAAATAAAACAAAACGAGAAAAAATAACTATACAGTGTCAGTGTATGCAAATGTTTGATGTTTCTGTGTACAGATTGTGTTCATGCATTTGGCTGTTTGTTTGTGTATTTAGGCAGTAAATATTGAATACTCTCATCTGATTGAGGAGAAAGATTCTCACATCACTGACTGTGAGACTCAGATGCATGAGAGAGAGTGTGAGACACAGCAACTGCAAGAAAGTGTATCAAGGTGAGTGTTCAAAAACACAATAAAAGGGTTAATGCAGTACAGATAATAGATCTGCATGTGTAAAAGCCATCTCTAATGGATTTCCAAATGGATCTTCATAAGGATTTCATAGACCCTGGAAGAGATTCAGTTTTAGTAATCGGTTAGGTTATATTTGTATGCATTATTATGAGCTTCTATTTTCTTTTTCTCTCTCCCTTAGTACCAAAGAGGCTCTTAGTGAGGTACAGAAAGAGAGGGAAGAACTGAAGCAGAAATTGGATCAAGTGTTGACAGAGACTCAGAATCAGCATCCTCCAGATGTCTGCCTTAGCTGAGGATCGGGCCAAACCAACTTAACCTGTAGGAACGGCTCATTGAAACTTATCAGGTCTGTATAGAGATTCTGTTTTTTAAAATTTTAACTTAACAAAAAAAAAAATCTTAATGAATGAAAGCAGCCCCTCATTTCTTTGTACAACTTTAGGCTGTGCCTGTCATCTTGTGCTACTTGAATAAAACTTCTGGTCCAGGCTTCAGAGGAGAGAAACCAAATATGACTACACACCATTTCACAGATAAGCTACTTGTATTCTCACTGAGAATTTAAAAATCTGATAATGGCTGTGTTCAGTGTCTGTATATCAAAATACAAGAAGCACAAATAAAAGCAGGTCAAGGGCCCGTACTCATCTGCTAGATTGTCTCAGTCTTTGTACATTCCTGCCACACTCACACACAAGCAGATGTTTGTTATTTGCTCTTTTTAAGTGCATGGCTTGTTGAGTTCTCATGGATTGTAAGGTAATTCACTTTAATTCTCAATGCAAAACAAAACTAAAATGTGAATGTCTAGAGAGCCAGACAGCTGAGATGAGAACACGACCGAACAAAAATAAAGATGCTGCTGCAACAAAAGTGTCTTGAGATATTCAGGAACTCACATAAGCATTTCTTTTTTGATGAAATATGCCGTTCGGTGTGAATAAAATTATTCACATAATCAAACAGCTGCAGATGTTATAAAACTCTATCCTTGACATGAAAAGGAAATGAACCATGAAAGGTGCTTTAAGTCATTGAGGACCCCAAGAGACAAAAGAGAACCTAAGAGATTCTGAGTCTTTGTTTCTCATCTCCTCCTTTCTCTCTGTGTTTCAGGGATAAGGATGCTCTGTGGAAGAAGTCGGATGCTCTGGAGTTCGAGCAGAAGCTGAGAGCGGAGGAGCAGTGGTGGCTGGTAGATAAAGAGGCCACACATTGTCTGGGCTGCCAGGGCCAGTTCACATGGTGGCTGCGGCGCCATCACTGCAGGTGGGCAATCTCACGAACACCCACTCTGATCTAGAGTTAGAAGTGAAGTGAAATGCAAAAACCTGCAGAAAATAAATGTGTGAATATTAATGTTAAGGAAAGTAGAAGTATTGTATGGAAGCCCGTTTCTGCCACTAAATAAAAAAATAATTGTGGACTATAGGTAATTGTGACTTTTAAAAACTCCATTCTGATTTTTTTCTCAGTAATGGCGTGATACCAAACTCGCAATTGCGAGTTAAAAAGCTAATTGGAGAGATAGGAAACCTCCGCAATTGCGAGATATAAAAGGTCCGCAATGTCTGAGATATAAATAGAACCCTGCGAGATATACTCACCCATTCGCTGATAAACATATCAGTATTTTCCCCCCTCAAAATTAGACTTTTAACTCTCTGTGGTTAGTTATATATCACAATTCTGATAAAAAAGTCAGAATTGCAAGTTTTTATCTCGCATTTGTGACTTTATATCTCGCAATTCTGACTTTTATTGGGTTATATCACGCAATTCTGAGAAAAACAGTCAGAAATTCAGATTTTATATCTCCACATTTTTTGGGAAAAAAGTCAATTTGTGATATACAAAGTCGCAAGTACCTTTTTTGTTTTTTTAAGTTCAGTGGCGGAAACGGACTTCCATAGTATTGTACACATTTTTTGAAGAAAGATTTAGCAATCACACCACGTTAGTTTAGCGCACAGTGCTAATGTTTTTGTTGTGAAATGTTTTGCTGAAAAAATGGTTATATTTCTTGAAATGAAATTACACTTTATTTGAAAGTGTGTATTGTAAAAAGCATTTATTCAACAAAATATTCATGCATTTTTAAGTGAGTTTTGAGTGTCCAAATCTGTCAGTATGTGCAGGTTTAGCACTGGAGGAATTTAAATTAAATCATTGTCTTTTTCTGGGCAAACATAACACATTTTTGTCTGTTTGCTTTGCTACCTGATCTGCATAATGACTTTAGTCAATCTGGCTGAAACAATGCAGACAAAAATTGCAAATAAACACCATCACTTAGAGCAATTAATTCTTAGTCAATCCTCACCTCAGGTCTTTTAGACACATCCTGAGGTTTTATTGCAATTCTTTGAGTACATTGAAGGAATATTGCACCCCAAAGAAGAAAATCACCCTCAGCAGGGCAAGTCAAGGATGTAGATGAGTTTGTTTCTTCATCGAAAACAGATTTGGAGAAATATAGCATTACCATCACTTGCTCACCAATGATTCCTCTGCAGTGAATGGGTGCCGTCAAATGAGAGTCCTTAAACAGTTGATAAAAACATCACAATAATCCACACCACTGCAGTCCATCAAATAACATCTTGTGAACCAAAAAGCTGTGGGTTTGTAAGAAACAAATACATCAAGATTTTTTTAAAGTAATTCATCCTCTATCCATAATATTGGTTTTTCCAGTGAAAAAGTAATCTCGTCTGACTGAATCAGGAGAGAAATGACCAAAACAACAATCCAATGTCAGTGGATTTTGATGTGAAAGGACAAAAAGGGGATGGACTTTTTCACTGAAGGAAGCATTATTATTTTTATTATTATGGGCTTTATTTTGTCCAGAAGCGATGGTTCAATGTTAAAACGCTTTAACGATGGATTTGTTTCTTACCTACCACGCTTTTTTCACTTCACAAGACATTATTTGTTGGACTGGAGTGGTGTGGATTACTTTTGAATTATTGTGATGTTTTATCAGCTGTTTTGACTCTGATTCTGACGGCACCCATTCACATCCACTGGTGAGCAAGTGATGCAATACATTTCTCCAAATCTTGCCTGAGTTTCATTTTCATCAGCAAATTTTCATTTTGGGCAAACTGTTTTCAGTACTTATGGATTAGATTACATTTTTGCATTATGTAAAAATGTAATATAATTCATATTTTAAGACCTGATAAGTAATTTGCCAACTATTTTCTGCTACAGAGCGATTTACACTGAGTCTGAAATTTTCATCAAGCTCAACAAAAAATATTTGGACACCTAAATTGACTTAAAAAAAAGTTCATCATAGTACAATATTTCAGACTGTATATAAAGAACTTTAGTGATGCATTTGTGCCAAATATGCTGACTTTTGTTATACTGTGTTCTTGGCAGGTTGTGTGGCCGTATCTTCTGTTACTACTGCAGCAATAATTTTGTGATGACAAAAAACTCAAAGAAGGAGCGCTGCTGCCGAGAGTGCTACATGCAGCACAATGCTGTGGTGGAAAGATTCACGAAAGCTGAACTCAGCAGCTCGTCAGAGAATCAACCACAGCTTCATGCAAATGCTTCCGGTCTACCACCACCACCCTATATACCCACACCAAGAGTTACAGGTACAGATGCAGCCAAAAACAGACCATAAAAATACTTAAGAGTTGATTGCACATGAATGCCACCTTAAAAGTTGTAATTATGTACATGTTAACTGTGTAGTTTCATCTGTATGCATTTTGTTTATGAAGAGTTGGCAGAAAACGTCTCATTTAACTGATTCATGAAGACACACTTGTGCAATTAACTTGCATTTCTCATGATGGAAAAAACTTAAATTGCACACCAAATGTGCATCATTTACTCTTCATTGTGTTGCATTAGTGCTAAAAAGCTTTCTGCCTCCTGACAATGAAAAAAGAGACTTGTCCATTTTATTCTTTATTATGTCATAGTTTCTGTCTTGCATGTAGGAACTTCCCAGGAGGTCTTGAATGTAAAATTACTTGAGTAGTTATGCTTTACGTTTTAAATTCAGGAAACTTTTTCCATTTAAGGGCACCTCAAAACTCCCCTAGCAAGCATAAAAGTTACTGTTCTTTCCTGTAAACTCTCTACATAAGTACTGATAAAAAAGGTGCTGTCAACGTTGAGTGGGTTTTTCATTCTGAGTGTGTGAATACAGCAGCACATATTGAGAGAACCTTCAAGTGCTTAAATATATTGTTCTGCTTGGCATTCATCTTTAGTGTCTGAAGATTGTCTTTATGAATGATTTGAATGGGCAAGAAGTCCATTCTAGAATGCTAAAAGACCAGGATTTTTCTACAGAGAGCTTTGTCCCGTCTGTAATTGACAGTGCACTGTCACAAATGTGTCTTGACTGTAACAAGCAGTCCTGTCATTGATGTATTGGACAGCAAATAGTGCTTGTTAATAAATATATCTGTATGTTTTTCTCAAGGAGCTGTCTGTTGGTTCAAGAAGCCATATACAATAAAAATTCTGACATTTGTCCTAAAGAAAGGATAACTTTTCAAATGCTATTGATTTCAAGGTTCGATACCTGACATGCATATAGAAATCAGCCCCAGCAATCTTTAGATATTTTCAATAATTAATATACAGTCATTGCAGTCTGTGACTGCTCCATCCTGACCAGCATTGAGAAAAGTAAAGTACCATGTGACAGCGCCATCTATGTATCAGCAGTAATTCAACAAACCGGGATAATGATACGTCAAAACGAGCTTTTAGGAGATATTTTCAGATAAAAACATTTTTTTTTTTAAGATTTTCGATTTAGCTTGAATTGTATTTTTATTTAGTTTTGCGCTTGGCTAGTAACTTTTATACTCCTCATTTAACAAGGCAGCATTCTAATTTTCCATTCTCATGGGTCCGATGTCATATCACTTGGAGGCTGAGTAACGTTCCGGTGTCCCCTCACCTGCAGGTTACAGACCCTGGTGAGAAACCGGAATTATGGTGGCTTTTGACATCCATACCCAGGTATGTAGTAATCTTGATGCGAGACCTTAATGACAAGCGCTCTCGCACCACCGATACGAGCACTGTCACAGGATGGAAGAAGATATGGAAGGCAACCGTGGGAGGAACTGTAAGGATTTTAAACATGCAACACCCCACACACGTCTGGTTTGCTATCCTTGTTGGGACTCTCCATAGGCGTAATGCTTTTTCTACTGTACAGACCGTATATTCCTATTGCCCTACACCAACCCTACCCTTAAACCTACCCCTTACAGGAGACTTTCTCGTTATTTAATTTTCAAAAAACTCAGTTTCTGTGTGATTTTTACTTGTTTACAAAACAAAACCCGTGGGGGACCTCAATTTCTGAGTTCCCCCCACCATTACAACTTATCCCCCATGAGTCTGTTGTGGTATCATGTTTAATCCCAACAGAATAGAAAAACAGGTACCCCCACACACACAATACACTACAAATATCCCCAGACAACACACCTGTAACTACACTAATGTCAGAAATTTGGGTTGCAGTAAGATCTTTTGTAAAAAATCAATACTTCGCTTTATTCAGCAAGGATGCAGTTAACAGTGCTTCAAAGACATCTTTGTAATGTACAATAAGATTTTCTATTTTGCAAATACATCTGTCTCTTATTGAACTTCGATCCCATTAAAGAACCTGAAAAGGTGTCACTTAAAAAGCGAACAACTGTTTTCAACATTGATAAAATGGTTTCTTGATATGCAGCAAATCAGCATCTTAGAATGATTTCGGAAGGATCATGTCATGTAACACTTACGACTGGAGTAATGATACTGAAAATTCAACTTTTAAAAATGTGTAAAAAGAACATTTAAAATTATACTTTTTTTGTTTTTTTAACCATATTTTTGATCATCAAATATACACGCATAAGAACAGAGAACAAAACATCTTCCCAGACACCACACTTTTTGTAAACAGTGCTAGTAGTGTACCTGGTGAACTAATCTACCTTAAACTTTAAACCTGGTTTTCAGATATGCTTCTGCCGTTTGAATTTAGGCAAAAGTAAACAAAAATAAAAGCTCAGTTTTATGGTATATGCTGCTTAAGGTGTGTAGTTTTTGCAAATAATGATGCTTTTAGACTTATTATTGCAATAAGACTATGTGAAAGGCATCGTTTTATTGCAAGACATTTTCCATTCTTTTAACTTTAAAAGAATCATAAAGGGACTAAATAAGGAACCGCATGTATTAAATGAAATCATATAAAGAATTGTGCACTTCTGTATGAAGTGTGCACAATCTGCACACACAAAAAAGAAAAGACCAGAGATAATGGTCTCACCACATTAAATACGTTTTTCCCCTTGTCCCTAGTTCTTCACCCTCCCACTTTAGAATGGGTCCAATTTTTGTAGTCAGTGTTATCAAGAATTTCCCAGGCTTGTCTCACTGAGTTCCTCTGTTCTATACAATCATTGCCGCTGTTGGTGTGCCCTTTCTCTCTCTTTCTTTCGGTGTCCGCACGTAATAGGTTATCATGACTGATCGCAGCCAGTACAATTCCTGCCGGGACAATACTCATTGCAAGCATTGGGGATCCATTGCTATCCTGGTCTACCTTTCTTTTTTGCGTTTTCATGCCATTCTTGCGTGCATTTCTAACATTTGTCACTCTTGAGATGAGCACCTGCCTGGCATATATTCTGCAACAACCTCAAAATGAGCATTTTGCCTGTGGGTTTTGAACAAGGTTTGTCTAGTATTTAGTAAGTTCCCTCCCCGTGAAAGGGAGAGTTTTTTGATGTGTCAATCTACTTTTTATTTTTATTTTTTTGAGTCATGGTGTTTTTTTTTTTTTCCTTTTATTGTATTTGCATCAAAACACATCATAAATGTGCTGTTAACTTACCATTTTTTTTTGTTTTTTTTGCCTCTGTGGCCTTTAAGTTGATGCAAGACACCATTTTTTCCTGTTTTTTGCGTTTGAAATTAAAAATGGTTCTTGCTTGCAGATTTGCTGTTGGGCCCAATTGAGATTTTGGCTGCTTCATCCTTCAATAAGAGGTTCTCTGTATAGCTGCTTTACATTGTGACACAAACTGATAAGTTCACACTGAAATGAGCAGGAGTTCCAGAAACACCACACACACTTCTGTTAAAAAGTTTAGGGGCTCTGTATTAGATTTTTGTTTTTATGATAGTAATTTTACATTCAGCCAAATGATTTGGATTTTATTGAAATCAAAAGGTGACAGGGAAGACCTTTTATAATGTTACAAAAAATTTCTACATTTCAAATAAATGCTGATTTCTTCTTTTGAACCTCTCTATTCATCACATAATGCTTGAAAACACTGTTTTCACGAAAAAATGTTCAGCATTACAACAATACCGCTTGAACATTCAGCTTTGCCATCACAGTAATACATTTTATTTTAAAATATATTCAAATAGAATTTTAAAATGCAATATTTCACAATATTACTGTTTTTACTGTAGGTCTCATCAAATTAACGCAGCTTTGGTGAGCATAAGAGACCTTTCAGAAATCTTCCCGACCCCAAATGGGTTTTTTGAAAGGTGGTGTGTTTTGGGAGTCATGTCCGGTCAATGTCTATCTTGTCATAATATCTCCTGTTTCTTCTGTATTCATTAAAATAATACAGCTGCACAAATTCAGAAGGACTAATTTTTGCAGCTTAGTTTTTGTATTGGGACGTTTTGAGGTCTGAAAGATACAGAATGGTTTCATAGTTAAATGAACTGTTCTTTAAAAAAAAAAAAAAGCGTGACTTTTACATTTTTAATTTGTCTTTTTAGACAGTTTAGACATAAGGGCAGATTTTTCTTTATGACTTTGTCCATCAAGCAAACACATAGCAACCCGTTAACAAGCGTTCAAACCGCTTGTCATAGCAACATCCAGGTAACCATTCCAAACATTCTAGCTTCAAAAAATGTTCCATCTATTTATGGTAGGTTGTGATTATTGTCTTTTACAGTACCATATCGAGTGACGTGACTCCTGATGAACAGGAAGAGATGGTCCCTACTATACAGGATACAGAAATCACCCTCCTCAAGTCAGGAGAACTCACGTTAGTATATGCCTATAGAATACACACACACACACAAAATCATCCGGCTACACAATTATTATTTCTGTTGATTGGGTGCGTGTCTTTCTGTAGTGCCTCTGTGCCTCTGGATATAGATGAGATTCTTCATTTCGGTGATGGTTCCCGTGAACTGTTTGTCAAGTCCAGTTGCTATAGTGCCATTCCCATCACTGTGGGCGACCGAGGGCCCATCATCAGCTGGGTTTTCTCTTCCGAGCCCAAGAGCATCTCCTTCACTGTGGTGTACAGAGAGACACTTGACACACCTGTTGAGCATGCCAAGGTAACAAACACACACATACATGGCCTTCAACACCTGTTTGGTATGCAAAGGTTGCCACGGACCACTCATTCGCACATGCACGAGTTGACCATCACTGAAGTTGCTCACTGTAAAATAATGGCCTTGTTAGTGTGATGCTCAGTAGATAGTTTTTTAAAAACTGCAATGCATTTCTGCAGAGTCTCATATAATTTGGTAATAGGTATCTCTTTGCGTCTTAAAAACTGATTTCTCAGAGCTCAGATCACAACTCTAAATATTGCCCCACTTTTAGTGTTGGGGAGTAATAAATAAATTAGAATAAATATTCTAATATTCTAATTGTCATTATTTACTTTGACTTCCTTCTGTGAAAAAGGAGGACATTTTAATTATGTGGAGAATATCTGAAGACTTTTTTTTTTTCCATACAATGGAATGGGAAATGAGGCTTTTTAACTCTCCAAAAGGAAGCAAAGTGTGACCTAAAAACCTGTTGCATTGTCACGTTTTATTATCATCGATATAATATTATCACAACAACTCCATTGTTTCCTGCTAAGTTGTAAAATAATTTTGATTGTAAAATTCTGGGTTATTCTTTTTTTAATTATTTTAGGTAAATTTAGTGCTATTTTTGTGTGCCTTTAGATGCTTTCAATCCTAATTAAGATCTCTTTTTTTTTATTAGTTAATATATAAATTATTATCATTATACAAATCTGCCATAGCCAAAACTGCCGGACTAGTAGCTCAATTGTTAGCTTGTTGTTTGGTACTTGTATCATGTTGTTTTAATATTTTTATACTGCGGTGTTCTTATATATTTTTCATTTCTTTTAATGAGCTTTTTATTTTGTATTATATTTTCAAGTTTGCACTCAAAATCTTAGTGTTTATTTTTTTGGGTTAATTTTTATGTTTCTTTTGTCATTTGTAGGGTGAGTGGGTAGGGGTGGGTCGGCGCGGGGGGCTCTTCTGTGTCTGTCCGTTGCCTTTTTTTTGTTTATTAATGTAATTGTTTTCATGTTTATATTTCAGTTTTAATATTTCAACGTATTATTATTTTTTTAATTTTAGTTTTGGCATTTCAACTTATTTATTTTTAAATGGAAGATTTTGAAGTTTTCATCAAATACTTATATTACTTTATTTAAGCTTTATCCCAATTTGGTAAGTTTGACCCAACATTGACCGCTTTGTTATTTACAGTAAATTAGACTTTGTATGATAACTGTATGTTGAATAATAATCAGTTAGGATAGTGCAAACTGCTGCATGTCTTCACAAACATCACAGACGTTGCATCAGCTTGCATTGTTAGGTCCCTTCTGTGTGGCAGTGTCTCAAATGCATCCTTCTTTTCATCTTCTGGGAGCTGTTCTCACTCCTTAAAATGATAACCATAAAGCAGCCCTTTTTCCTCTTAGAGTGCTAAATCTATTTTATGTCCCTGTGGTTCAGGTTCTGATTCCTCTCACACGCTGTAACTCACATAAAGAGACCATACAGGGCCAACTGAAAGTCCGCAATCCTGGAGTCTATACACTCGTCTTTGATAACTCATTTTCCAGGTACAGTAACACACAGCTGACATTTATACACTCCGGAGAACCTTTCAGAGCTTTTGTGCATCACAGAAAATATCTACTCTTTTGACTGATAGCATTTTGCTGATATTTAGTATAGTGTCAAATTATACAGGCTGTGCAGTGCATTTTACAGGCTTTCTGTGGGTCTTAAAAGTATTCATTCACCCATCCACAAATGAAGGCCTTAAAAAGGCAGAAAGTCTTGAACTCGTGGCACTATATTACATGCACATTGTGACAAGCTTGTTGAGAGAAATATACAAATTGCATTCAGTACTGAGAAATATAAAACTTGATTTTAAATTATTTTACAGTATCATACATGCTATGAGTTCTTTATGCATACCATTATCTTAGCAACATCAAACTATTGGACACAAAGTCAGCGCTATTAGCTGCTTATGCACTAAAATTAGAATGACTTTTTAAGATATCAGCACACTGAAAAAAAGATTGGTATAGAAGCAATATTCACTCAGATATTTCTAGTAAATTCTGCTAACACTTACAAAGAAACGGCAAGTAACATATAAATACAATATAGTGAAGTAGAAAAACTCAGTATTTTTATATATTAGTTTCTTTTCAAACATTTCTGCCAATAATCTAACTTTGTTTTATTTACAACTTTAAAGCTATACTATATATATTTGACAGTGTTAGTATTAATTGAAGATGGACTGAAACAATCTCTGTGTTCTCCTGTGTTTTGTCCCTTTTTCTACATATTCTCTCCAAGAAGGTCTCACTACCACCTGCCATCGAGAAGCCCATCATCTAGATGGCAGTGGCACTTCCCCTTAAATTGCGCTGTTGTGGTGGTGTGGGAACTTTTGTTTATGTTTGATCCTTAGCAAACATTTTCCTGGTGTGTCAAGGGTGTCTGCTTAAGAGAGTTTTTATGGTTAGAATAGTAATTAGTTATGGTTTTCTCGCTGATAGCATTCGGTTAGTGCACTGTGACCTGTGTTAGAGCAGTTTTCTACAGCATATGTACTTGCTTTTGACACTTTTTTTGTTGCTTCAGTATTGTCAATGACAAACTACAAACACTACAGATGATTCAAAAGCACATTGATACATGACCAATGATGCCACACAGGTAAATATTGCAAAGAATAATGAGGCAATCACAATTTAAGCCTTAAAAATAGTTAAAAAAATTTGCTGAAAATGTACTCATCCTCAGGCCATCCAATATGTATATGAGTTTGTTTCTTCTTCAGAATAGATTTGGTGAGATTTAACATTGCATCACTTGCACACCAATGGACACTCTGCAGTGAATGGGTGCCGTCAGAATGAGAGTCCAAACAGCTGATAAAAACATCACAATAATCCACACCACTCAAGTCCATCAGTTAACATCTTGTGAATCGAAAAGCTGCGTGTTTGTAAGAAACAAATCATTAAGACATTGACTGCAGAGGATCCACTGGTGAGCAAGTGATGTAATGCTGCATTTCTCCAAATCTGTTCTGATGAAGAAACAAACTCCTCTACATCTTGGATGACCTGAGGGCAAGTAGATTTTAAGCAAGTTTTTGAGTGATTTAATTCAATTCAGAGAAGTCATTTTAATTTCTATCTGCATATGACAGAAAATACAATTTAAGACATTTTTTTTTTCTGCAAACAAATTTTTGGAGATATCCAAAAATGGCTGCAGTTTGCAAAGATATCACACTACACTTCCACTACAGTTATGCAACACGATAGTATGTGCTCTGAGTTTACCAAGTACACAGGAAAAACAACTTTTTCCCCTTGTTAACTGTATTTTGGCATATTTTTTTTAAAGAAATGCTGCATTAGGTCTTTTTATAGGAACACGAGGAGAATTTCATACCAGTTCAAACTGTAGGATTCACAAAAGCAATAAGCTGCGTTTACAACACTCTCCTGTGTTTTTTTTTTTTTTACTCAAAGCGGAATGCTAAGATGTTGTGTCATGACAGAGTCCTGTAAAAGTATAGTATTTTTGTAGACCCCACCAACTAGGTCAAATTGTCACTGGTAAGACAGCAAAATTGATCTACTCACTATTCTTGTGTCATGTAAAGCATTATATATTCACAATATATACAGGTAAATATGGCACTTTTTATTTAATCCATGCACTATTTTGTATACAATATATTGAATTAAATGGCAGATACTGTGTAGTCATTTAGCACTTGCACAGAGTCTATTTTTTTTTTAATCTTTGAATGCCTCCTTTCTGTATATGCATCACTGAATCTTCATCCTGGTAGATCGCCAAACATTAGTAATATGAACACTAAGGCTGTTAAATGTGCATTTAATGAACCGTCTTGTTTTTTTGTTTGTTTTTAACAACTTTGAAAAGCAAATATGCAAGACACATGTTTATTCAGGTGTAAGTTTCGCATATAAATTTCCAGGTGACAAAGCTGAACTAGACTGCTGCTCTTAAGAAGATCTGTTTATATATTTATATTGTATCTCAAGCTCCTTTTTGAACTATGTGCAATTTTAAATATTTTCCTAATAGGACTTGCTGTTTTACAGGAGTTTTCAAATGGTATTTTAAATAAATTGATGCATTTTAAATAACTTTTAGAAGGGGTTGTTCAGGAAATTGTGACTATTTCATGAATGTAACTGAATTCGATGATATTTGTGAATCTATGCAATCACAGCGCAATGTTTACAAATTGCAGAACCCTTTAAATGTAATAAAGTTGAATCAGTTCAACATTAAGTGCAACTGCTTCGCTTGTTCATAAGCATATTCTTGTCTGTCTGCACATGATGATAAACAGGCTTTTTACATTTTTCTGAATAGGCCTAATTGAGTCTGTACTGGAAACAGTATGTGGTGTGTTGCTCACTAGATCATTATAGACCTTCTGCTGGTAACTTGGTGGTTTGCGGGACATTGTTGGTCATGTGATGTCAACATGAGGGGGGCGACCTTCTCCATGTAGAATCAAACTGCTTCAGGGAGTGTGAAATTCATTGAAGTTTTCATCTCAAGTAAGTGTACATAATTTAATATTATTCAAAAATGCTATTAATTGTGCAAAAAAAAATAAAAATTTGCAAAAAATACAGAGTACACAATTTAAGTGTATTTAAAAAGTACATTTTAAAAAATGATGGACGCCAGTTTCAGCTATAGGGAATAAAAAAATTAAAAAGGTAGTTGCGACTTGCACACCAATGGACACTCTGCAGTGAATGGGTGCCGTCAGAATGAGAGTCCAAACAGCTGATAAAAACATCACAATAATCCACAAGCAATCCACACCACTCAATCCATCAGATAACATCTTGTGAATCGAAAAGCTGCGTGTTTGTAAGAAACAAATCAACAGACTTCACTGCAGAGGATCCACTGGTGAGCAAGTGATGTAATGCTGTGCAAACAAAATTAGCAAAAAATACAGAGTACACAATTTAAGTGTATTTAAAAAGTACATTTACATTTGTAAAAAATGATGGACAACAGTTTCAGCTATAGGGAATAAAAAAATTATAAAGTAGTTGTGACTTGCACACCAGTGGACACTCTGCAGTGAATGGGTGCCGTCAGAATGAGAGTCCAAACAGCTGATAAAAACATCACAATAATCCACACCACAGCTATAGGGAATAAAAAAATTAAAAAGGTAGTTGCGACTTTTTATTTCACATTTCAGAATTGTACTCGCAATTCTGAGTTCTTACTAACTGTAAGATATAAAGTCGCAATTCTGAGAAGTCAGAATTGTGAAATATAGTCGCAATTAACTTTATTTATTCCATGTGGGGAAAAAGTAACAATTTACTTCAGAATTAAGAGTGTTTATCTCCCAATTCTATGTTTGTATCATGCACACTCAAGAAAAAGGTTTTATATACTGTAGAACCTTTTTTAAGGGTTCAATCAAAACTCTTCTTTGTAGCCAGGAAAACAGTTCTGTATAGAACCTTTTAGGGGTTCCCATCATGGGATCATTTTATGGATTTAATTTTTGTTTTATTTTAATTAAATTTGAAGACTTAAGCTGCTCATATACTTTATCACTAGCGATGTATCACTTTGCAACAGTGCAACAGTTACAGGAATGAACACAAATCCATGTTTATTTATTCACACTTTTATTTTAATATTTTTTTTCCCCTCTTAAATTGACAAAATAGCACACTCAGGCCTGGGCAACACGGTAAACCACCTTTCTTCACTGCTAGTACACATGTACTTATTTCTATACCTGATAGTTTTGTTGCTATAAATGAATGTATTTAGGTTGATTCAGTCATACTAAGTATTTTAGACTTCAGTGAAACCAGTTCATTTGGATGTTGCCATTTTTTCAGTGTACAGGATCATGTGGCAATTATTTTAAAACTTAAACTTAAAAATGTGCAGACATACACTTTAAATGTATTTTCTGCAGAATGAAAAGTGTCAGTAAAATTGAACAAATATAATACAACAAACAAATATAATGTAGTTTTGTGCCAAAAAGGGTTCTTTCTGCTTATATAGAACCTTTTTGTCATTAAGGGTTCTTTGGAGTTGAGTAAAGAACCCTAGGGTTGTATACAGAACCCCAATTAACCTTTTTTTCTTGAGTGCAGTTCTGAAATTTTTCCACAGAATTCTGAGTTGACATCTCAAAGTTGCGAGATAAAAAGTAGCTTCCATAAAAATAAATACTGTAGTACGCCTAAATATGAAATGATCTGCACATGAACTTTAAATTGAATCTACACATTAATCAATTTTAACCCAAAGCTTTACAGTGTTAGAACAAATAGTCAATATCAAAGCAGCAACTAAAAAACAGGTTCTTGTCTGGTTTGAGGAAAGTAAAGCGAGCTGTAAAAAGTGCAATGCGCTGCCTGCAGCAGAGATGCAGAGGTTTTGAAGACAGCACTATGAATGATGTGCGCTCTCTCCTCTCTCTCTCCTCTGATTGGCCAGATTCAGTCTATAAAGCGTTTGATCCAACTACAGCTGTCAGCGCGCGCTGTGGGCACGGCTGGAGACATGCGCTCGTGTCGCGGGATCCTGTGGTTGACATCTCTTACAACTGTGAGTATGCACAACCTCGTTTATTTACTCACCACTGAAAATAATAGCGTGCACTTTTTGCAGTGCACATTTTGTGTAAGAAGCATCTTTATAACTGCAGACTTTTGATCGGTTTTTGTGGTCTGGCAAGCTGATTAATTTATTCCACGCGCTTAGAATGAAGACTGAGCGTTGTGTTCCGTATCTCTTGTATTATTTTAACTTTGTATTGTTTTACTAAACATTATTTTGGCTCCGTGAGAATATGATCGTAATCAATGTGCACTTAACTAATTATTGCATGGAATATATATCCCGCGTGCATGTTTGCTCACCCGATGCGCTGCTTTAATAAAGGTGGAGTAGGCGATTTTTTCCCCCCCACACCTGTTTATCACTAGACTCTGTAAATAGCGAGAGAGAGAGAGAGAGCGGCCCGCGCTAATTGAGCCAATTAGAATACCTGGACAATCAAAAGGCTCTTTGTCTGTCAATCATTTTACGTGTAGAGTTTTCTGTCAGCAGGTTGTCTATAATATCCTTGGAGGGCGGGGTTTTCAGCGGACTTTCTTAATAATAATTCATTATTGTGTGAATTAACGGGATCTCTGCAATGAAGCTCATTTGGTAAATTGGTGTCCCGTTATTACTGTACATACTGCATATCATACTTTCTACTGCTTACTATTTATTGTAGGCGAAACAGTGTGCAACGAAAATCATTTCCAGTACAGTACACTTTATATACGGCACATTCTGGGTAACATAGTAGTCGGGATTGCAGGCATAAAAAATAGCGGTCTAACATTGTCAATGTCAATGACCAATCAAATCAAAGAAGGCGGGGCTTAACTGTTTATAAAAACTGAACATATTTCAGCACAGTGCTTCATTTCTAATGGTAAAAGAGTGCGAGGTAAACTAAAATCAATTTGATTTCATTACCAAATCAAATCTTATGCTTGAGGGGGTCAAAACAGGACAGAAAATAGCATATTACTTCTAAATGATAATGTTTTTTTATGTAAAAATCTTGATAACATTATAAGTGGACCTCAGAGAACAGTACGAAGTCATTTTAAAAAAAGGAGTTCATGACCCCTTTTAAAAAAGTACATTCTAGACTATATATTATGAATATACACTCTAAAAAATGCTGGGTTGTTTCAACCCAACCTTGGGTCAAAACCGGACTAACCCAACTTTTGGGTTAAAAATTTAATACAAAAATTTAACCCAACGGTTGGGTTAGTCCATATTTGACCCAAAGTTGGGTTGAAACAACCCAGCATTTTTTAGAGTGTAGGCTTATCATTATTGAAAGTCGGAACCATACTTCATAAGCCATGTTGTTACTGTCACATGACCTACCTGCATCAGTTGTGTCGCTTCACTGGCATTCATAAATCCTCTCCGGTGGCCTCATGGGATAGTAAAGTGTCCATCGAATGCACACTTCAGAACCCGAGTGTAAGAATAGGTCGTCTGGGTACTTTCGCCTACTGTTTATCGAATACTATGAATTCAGACATACTGCTCAACTCACAAACTGTTTTTCGCATACAGTATAGTAGGGAAGTATGCGATTTCAGACGCGATGGTTACCGAGTGTTCCAGGACTAAAAATGCCATTCATTTTCTCTATAGGGAAATTGATTTTTAGTGATAGCATGTAAACCTTTAAAGACGACCTGTGAGCTCGGAGGTAGTTAATCGCTGCTATATGCTTCTGTTGAAGGCATCACTTTGCATTTTTCAACTTGTTTTAAATAGTTATGTTTAACAGTGGAATCCCCCGTGAAAAATCACTTTACCCCTGATGCTGTAAAGAAAATTCCACCAATCAGAATTGCAGTGAGGAAATCGTGCCAAACGAGCGCTGAGCTCCGCCCACTCCCATTAAGTACCACATATGACATTATATCGTTATATATTTCTCCATTGTTTTTCATTTGATTATGTCATTTGCAATGGTCCATGGGATTAGTTCTTTCCCCCATTAAAGCCGTTAAGTGCACAGTTTTGTACCTTTGTCTTTTTGTCCGATTTACACATACTCTTTAAATAAAAGTTTGAAACATTGTGATTCACCTTATAGCTGGCTGGTTTGGTTCATAGATTATAGTGCCTTAATGAAGACTTTTTAAAATACCTATTGGGAAAATGAATGGAAAAAATACTTTCTGGAACCAGCACCACTGAGAAAGCAGGCAGGCACTCTTACATTCCATACAAACTGTTTGTAAAGTTTCATTGTTAAGTGTGTTTTGGAGGTATTTATAATAGCCAGAGCATGTATCCTTGTTTTCCCACCTGTGGCAGCTTATGATCTTCCTCTATCACCCACATCGCTGTGTTTTAGCCACTCTAAACCTCAGTATTGATGGAAAACAGAAACCGCAACACTTCTGAGGTCAAGGTTAGAGTATGCCGTTTGCAGTTTCTTAGAAAAGAGAAAACGCTCTTTTGTGGAGTGATGAATTCTCCTTTGTCGTTGTGGATTGGAGAGCGAGTCAGATAGTTATTTTTGGACACATGTCTAATTTAACCTTCTTGCAATAAAGGTTGTCATCTCATCTCTGTTTCACGATGACTTTTCGTTTTGAATTATCCATTACGTCTCCTGTAGGAGCTGGGAAATACAGGTGTATGTGAATGCCGTCACCAGGAGAAGGCTTTGAAATGATCTCAGGCTTTCTGGCTGTCAAAAATAAGAGCGCTCTCAACTTTCCTCTGGTGCATTTGGTTGTGCACTTGTGTGCCCATTTCCTTGGCAAATGCACTGCAAAACCTCAATATGAAGTAAATGTGGAGGCACAAGCGCCATCTGCGAACTGAACTGGGGGACCCTTCTTGGAAACGGGGCAGTTAATGGATCTGTGCGCTGTCCTGTAGAATGGAGATTAATGTTCTCCAGGGAGGATGCACAGTATAATAGAGCTCTCTGTAAGCAAGACAGGTGGTTTGATATGGGGCAGGTGTTTTTTACTAAGTGCCTGTACAAATAAGCATTTTCTTTTTTATTTTCTTCGCTGAAGTATATTAACATTTCAGGCCTTTGGAATTCATCAATGGAGTCAGTGGTTCCGTCTGTGTGACATTTTCAGATTAATTGTTGCATTCATAATTTAAAGATTCAAGATATATTTCTAAATATATCCAGGTCATTTCTAGCCTTTCATCAGTACTGGGGCACAAAAAAGTGTGCCCATATTTTGATTCAAATGGATATAAATCATTCACAAGCTGCATGTGCAATAAAGAGCTGCTTCATTATTGACAAATGATAGACGACAAGTTTTGTTTTCTACAATGAATTGTAGGTGAATATCCTCGCTCTTTTTGGTCCAGTGCATGAGTGATCTGTCCAAATGAATCAAACTGAACAATTTCAGACCTTTTCACAAATCTGTCTAAATCCGATCGCAAGAGTGCTTCATTTGTGAATCGTGAATCGCTAGGTTTTTTTTATTATAAACAGCTGATCGAAGAAACACATGACTTGATTGCAGAAATATTATCAAGAAAAATTATTTTCAGATCAGAATGTGCTAAACCTCCTTGACATCAAAGGATATACTGTATGTTTTTTTTTAAATAAATAAATTAATACTTTTATCTGCAGGCTATTATAGTTAACAATTAAAAAAAAAAAAAAAAATCGTTTCTTGAAATAAAATAAAACTGTATAAAATATTATATGAATAAAACATTGCCAATTTTAATTTGGTTTAACTTGATTTGCTAAAATAACTCAAATAAAAACTGAAAAAAAGAAAAGAATAAAAATGGACAAACTATAATAGTTTATATAAACTACTAAAAATGCCAAAAACACAACAAAATTACTAAAACTTGAATTATATTAAATTGAGAATATTAAAATAAAACATTCAAAAATAATAATAAAAGCTATAATTGTATCTCAATGATACATTAATAATAAGAAATGTTTCTTGAGCAGCAAATCAGTGCATGTGATGCTGAAAATTTAACTTTACATCACAGAAAAAAAAATCAAATAGAAATATTTTGAATTGTAATAATATTTCACAATATTACTATTTTTACTGTATTTTTTATTAAACATAGGTGTTTAATTAGGTGGAAAACCAACATTGTGGTGTTATGGCTGAATACTATGAAGTGCTGTTGTTAGGCAGCTCAGGATCAAAACCATAAAGTAAAAGCCCATAATTGTATTTAATTGCGTTGATGAATTGCATTCATTAATAGCAGAAAGAGAGAAATAAAACCACAGACAGAAGAGCATGTGGGGTAAAATATCCAAAGCGCGCAGCTCTGAAATCCACGGAATTCAATTGTGAGTGATGGCATAGTAAAATCATGAATGCATTAATGGACTCTCTTTTTATTTCATGTCCAGAGAATCAAAAGCATTAGTGACAAAACACCTGCTCTCTTCTATCCTTTTTACAATAATCAAACTGATTGCAACTCTGAACACAGCGGAGCATGCAGGTCAATTTTAGCAACTGCCAGTAATAGATGTAAATGAGCGTGGAGCATGGAGGTAGGCGTAAATATTTATTTTGTGTAATAAAGTGGTTGTGAGACTTTACGAATGGAGAGAGACCTTTAATAATGCTGCTTGTTTACAAATCAACTCTGACTAATATATTACAAATAGTTTACAGACCCAGAGTCAGTAGTAATTCAATTAGGCAGAAGTCTCAGAGGTTTGATTGATTTCATGCTCATGCTTATATCCGGTCAAAAGATTCATTTCACTTTTTGTTATTTAGCAGATGGTTTTATCCAAAGCGATTTACAAATGAGGAAAAAAAGCAGTCAAAACTAACAAAGAGCAACAATATAAGTGCAAATGACAAGTCTCAGTTAACCTAACGCAGTACACGTAGCAAGGGTGTAGAATATCGATACATCTAAATCAGGGGTGCCCAACCCTGGTCCTGGCGATCGACTGTCCTGCAAAGATTAGCTCCAACTCTAATCAAAGACACATGCCTTTAATTTTTAAGTGTATACTGAAGACCTTGATTAGCTTGTTCAGTTGTGTTTGATTAGGGTTGGAGCTAAACATTGCAGGACAGTCGATCGCCAGGAGCAGGGGTGGGCACCCCTGCCGTATATTATACACACACATATACACACACATACTGTATACACACACACACACACACACACACAAAGAAAAACAAGTAGATGGAATAGAAAAAATAGAAAGCTAGTGTATTTTTTTTTGTTTGTTTTTTAAATGAATAAAAAATAAAAAAAGATAAATATAGATAAAATAGAATTAAAATAGAATAGAAAGTGCTAGAGTTAGAGGGTCAAATAAAGGGGGAACAGATGTGTTTTTAGTCGTTTCTTGAAGAGTGCCGATCCCTTTAATGTGCTTGCCGCTTTACGTGTAATGTATTGCTTTTCAAATAATGGTTTTCTATGGGAGGAAAACTCTTAACATGAGATTTTGCATGTTGCGTTCATATTCCGGTCACATCTGCTTCCCATACGCTGCCGGTTCAGAAATGATGCCTATTATGATGACAGTAATGATATGGATGTGTTGCATATTTTCTTTTGGATAACGGATGCTAGGAGAAGGCGACAGCAATGTTCTTCAGAAATCCTGACAAGTGAAAACTGACCAAACGAAGGCTGATTTTTTAAAAAGCTTTTACTTGTCTTGAAAAGCAGTTGTTAAAATGTGGCTATATGGGACTATACAGAGGTTGTCAGGGATAAACTCATTTACTTTTACATTTAGCATTACATATGTATTTAGCAGACGCTTTTATCCAAAGACACTTACAAAAGTGGAACAAAGCAATTCATCATAGAGCCAACAATCGTCGTTACAATGCCAGATTGTCTACAACTCATTATATTATCGTTTTAAATATTTATTTATTAGTAATTTTGGTGCTTCAAGTTAAACATATTTCAGTTAGTTGCCAAGGCAACTTTTCTCATTTTATTTAGTCTATAATATTTCCAATATGTATACAAAATAATACATTGCAATATAGCATTTTCTCTAATATTTATATTTTCATTTATTTCAGCTTTATGTCAGATCAAAATGTTTTAGTTATCTAAAAACCCTGGTTGTAATGTGCAGGAGCCGAATTTTTCTAAAAACACACCACTTTCTCATTATTTAATATTGTTTGATTGAATAGTTTTTCTAGTTTTCCCTCCACTTCTGTTTTCCAACTGTGCTTTTATTTTTTTCCCGAAGAGACTGAAAATGGCAAGTGATAATATCAGTCTTACTGCGTCTCTAAGGCTTGAGGATTAAAAAGAAGCAGATGAAGAGATAAACGTAGAGAAAAACCAGTACATATGAGATGATTAGAATGAGATAGAGCTGCTGTGTGAGAGTACAGAACCTCACGCAGAGTGAACACACACACAACTGCCTTCTCTGTAGACTTGTTATGGTGTGAACGGCTCAGTGTTTTTGAAGAAATCTTTTAATGAACAATACACTGCCACTGACCTGTATTTTTCATTCAATGAAAACTCCCCCTATTGCAGAGAGACGTGACCGCTTTGGAGATGATTTACCTCTAAAGACAGACTATAGCACCTACAACCAACCTTATGGAGCGGCCTGTGAAGAGCATAGTGTTGAACTTTTACCTTCTCTTGTGTAAAATAATATTATTTGGACTTTTCAGAGTGTTATTGGCAAAAACTTGTATCAAAGTAAATGTTATATGGGAGTAATTCTCGGGAAATGGTGCCATTTTCGTGCTGTGTGTGTCATTGGCTTACTATTGATGTGAATACACTGCTGTTCAAGTTTGTGGCGGTTTTTGAGATTTTAATAAAAGAATTTTGAAAGAATTTATACTTTTATTCAACAAAATTTAGTAATTGAAAAAAGAAAGAAAGACATTTATAATGTTACAAAAAAAAGTTGGGTGTAAAATAAATGCTGTTTCTTTTGATCTGTCTATTTTCAAAAGTATCCTAAAAAAAAAAAAAAAAAAAAAAAATATAGATATATCATATATATATATTATCTATATCTATCTATCTATATATATATATAGATATATATAATATTTCTGTTTTCACAAAAATATGAAACAGCACAAAATGTTCTCAACATTGATAATAATATAATATTAAATACCATTCAGCTTTACATCACAGATATAAAATTACCATTTTAACGTACTTCAAATAGAAAATACTTATTGTAAATTGTAAGAATATTTCACAAGATTATGTTTTTAAATCCAATACAGGTAGCATTGGTGAGCTCAGGATATTTTAAAAAAAAATCACTAATTAGTAGTCTATGTAATATTATATATATATATATAATATATATATATAATATATATATATACTGTATATATACAAACCCAATTCCAAAAAAAGTTGGGACACTGTACAAATAGTGAATAAAAAGGATGGAATAAATCTCATAAAAGACAAATCTCATAAACTTTTATTTTATTCACAATAGAATATAGATACATATCAAATGTTGAAAGTGAGACAATTTGAAATGTCATGCCAAATATTGGCTCATTTTGGATTCATGAGAGCTACACATTCCAAAAAAGTTGGACAGGTAGCAATAAGAGGCCGGAAAGTTAAATGTACATATAAGGAACAGCTGGAGGAACAATTTGCAACTTATTAGGTCAACTGGCAACACGATTGGGTATAAAAAGAACCTCTCAGAGTGGCAGTGTCTCTCAGAAATCAAGATGGGCAGAGGATCACCAATTCCCCCAATGCTGCGGCGAAAAATACTGGAGCAATATCAGAAAGGAGTTTCTCAGAGAAAAATTGCAAAGAGTTTGAAGTTATCATCATCTACAGTGCATAATTTCATCCAAAGATTCAGAGAATCTGGATCAATCTCTGTGCGTAAGGGTCAAGGCGGGAAAACCATACTGGATGCCCGTGATATTCAGGCCCTTAGACGGCACTGCATCACATACAAGGATGCTACTGTAATGGAAATCACAACATTGTCGGTGAACACAATCCACCGTGCTATTTGCCGTTGCCGGCTAAAACTCTATAGGGCAAAAAAGAAGCCATATCTAAACATGAACCAGAAGCGCAGGCGTTTTCTCTGGGACAAGGCTCATTTAAAATGGACTGTGGAAAAACTGTACTGTGGTCAGACGAATCAAAATTTGAAAAACTGGGACGCCATGTCATCCAGACTAAAGAGAACAAGGACAACCCAATTTGTTATCAGCTCTCAGTTCAGAAGCCTGCATCTCTGAAGGTATGGGGTTGCATGAGTGCGTGTGACATGGGCAGCTTACACATCTGGAAAGACACCATCAATGCTGAAAGGTATATCCAAGTTCTAGAACAACATATGCTCCCATCCAGACGTCGTCTCTTTCAGGGAAGACCTTGCATTTTCCAACATGACAATGCCAGACCACATACTGCATTAATTACAACATCATGGCTGCGTAGAAGAAAGATCCGGGTACTGAAATGGCCAGCCTGTAGTCCAGATCTTTCACACATAGAAAACATTTGGTGCATCATAAAGAGGAAGATGCTACAAAGAAGACCTAAGACAGTTGAGCTACTAGAAGCCTGTATTAGACAAGAATAGGACAACATTCCTATTCCTAAACTTGAGCAACTTGGCTCCTCAGTCCCCAGACGTTTGCAGACTGTTATAAAAAGAAGAGGGGATGCCACACAGTGGTAAACATGGCCTTGTCCCAACTTTTTTGAGATGTGTTGATGCCATGAAATTTAAAATCAACTTTTCCCCTTAAAATGATATATTTTTTCTCAGTTTAAACATTTGATGTCATCTATGTTGTATTTTGAGTTGTATTATAATATTTGAAATTGAAAGGATTCCACATAATGCATTTGTTTTTATTTCCAATTTGACAGTTGTCCCCAACTTTTTTGGAATCGGGTTTGTGTATATATATACGATTCCAAGTCACTTCACTCACCATTTCTATATTAATGTGCTGCATTAATTGATGCACACACACACACACACACACACAGAGAGAGATAATTCCCTTGAGCAGCAGCAGCAACAAGATGAGCTCATAATTATGATTATTTTACTTTTAATATTGTTTTTAAAATAAGACAGACATTCAGTTCTGACAAATTTAAAACCAGAAGACTTCCAACAGCCTATATTACTTGCAAGAAAAGTTTAAATAAATCAAGAAAAAAAAACAGCAGAAAAGAAGACAACTAGCTGAGAGCAACCCAAAGGGCCACACAACAGAACTCTCAAACTGAGACCCTTCCAGACCATGCCTATATGAAGTTAATCACAGACTAAAACCTCAGAGAAACAAAGGAGGATATCAAACATCAAGCAACGGATAAGGAAGAGTCACAGAAAGTAAGGAAGGAACTTTTGAAACAATCCGCAATATATTGAAAACAGCTCTTTATGGCATACAGCTTTCTGACAACACTTCACCTTCACCACAAAAAGAGGCATCTGCAAAGCCAGACAGATCCTGGTATTTGAAGATGCTGAAGGAAATGAGGAATCAAGAATTTTATCTCTGAACTTATACCAAAGTGGCACTGTCATGATCCAATGCTCGGAGCCTGCCTTCAAAGCATTTATAGTGGACTTTATGCAAATTAAAAAGCAGACACAGCTTAATACTAGTTTCATACAGGATCATAAAGATAGAAGTAAAAATGATTCTCCCGTAAAAGACATCCAAAAGAAGACAACAACTGTAACAGCCTTAATTCAATCCCCCATGTCATAAAAGGAAAGATACATTTTCACTCCTGGAGATAGATATGGCGGAACTAAAAGAATTAATAATGTCCCATTTGAACGACAACAGCGTCTTGGAGCATCTTACAAAGACATGATGACTTTAAAACAAGAGACATCATTAATAGAGATACAAGAGATTAATTATTAGTGCAATCATGTGCAGATTAAAGTCATTATTAAAGATCATTTAAAGTCATTATTGTGTTAAATTAGAAAAGCACTGAATAGAGAAAGAAATATTTTGATTCAACATACAAAAACACAAATATACTGTATTATCAGAGCCGATCCCCCCCATAACCAAAATACGCAAGCTGCGTAGGGCCCCCGAAACACCAGGGGGCCCCCTTGCTCTCAAATATGATTTAATTTTTGTTTAGTTTTTGAATTTGGCCATCGGTTATGAAAACATGAATGATCATTTATTTTAATGCAGTGCATTGTTGCCCTTTCTATGTAAAAATCTGTCAAACATGTTATGTGAATGTCGTACAGTCTTGCTCGAGACTAAAAAAACAAGTTGAAAGCGTACCGAGCCACGGAAGAGACACAGTTTCTCAAGTGCTTTCCGCAAGTGTGATTCGAGACGGAGTGAAACATGGACAAATGCGTTTCATTCATTCGTTCATAACCACTCATACCCCATTATTATTATTACAGTTTAAAATCAGTCAGAGCTGTGCATCTTTATATTTGCAAGTAAATCTCCATATTATGCATCGGCTACTTTCTATCCAACCCCCTTACATTTAGTTTTGACGTCCATCAGGGGGGATCAAGCCTTTTTTAGGGGGGTCAGACCCGCTCAAACCCCCCGTAATTCGCACCCTGCTTACAAGCACATCATAGTCCACACAGGGACAAATGACTTACGAGCAATGAAGGGCAACGTGGCTCCTCAGAGATGTGGCCGTCAGAGCCTTAGAACGCTTCCCAGAAGCTAAAAGAACTCTGTCCACATTACTGCCAAGGAATGATGTGCCTTTTCATGTGATCCATGCAAACAATGTAGAACTTTCCAGAACCTGTGCACTTATTCCCAATGTTCACCTATTCCAAATGGTCCAACAGCCACAAAACCCTGCAGCCACCGAACTTAATCAGATAAGACACCTACTCAACATCATCTGCTCCAAACTTGTGAAATATATGGCACAAAGATCATCTAAAACACCTGATTAAAACCGTCAAATCTGAAAATTCACTGATTTGGACTGAAGTCAAATCTATCCTGCCACAGAGCAATCTTTACCTCTGTGCTGTTTATATTCCACCTCATGATTCTACCAAGAAGAGTGCTTTCTCCAGCTGAAAAGAGACATCCTACACTTTCAGTCCAATGGAAATATTCTCATATGTGGTGAGCTAAATGCAAGGACTGGGAGAGAAACCGAATATGTAAATACCACAGATAATGGTCACATATTTGGGGACATCATATCTCAGCCAACACCAGTCATTACTCCAAGAACTAGCTGTGACAATGCAATCAACATAAATGGGAAGCAGATGTTAAAGCTTTGTAAAGGTCTAGAGCTGTATATCATAAATGGGAGAACCAGGGGAGATTCTTTTGGTAGATTTACTTACTGCTGCAAATTAGGAGCCAGTGTAGTTGATTATTAAATTACAGACATTGGCCCAAATTTTATTAATGCCTTTAGAGTTAGACCTCACCTTCCAATTTCTGACCACTGCCAAACAGTACTTTACCTGAAACAGTCATGTGACGGGGTCAGAACTCCTCCCCTCAAACATGAAATGAACATGCTCCCTTTAAAACCAAAACTCAATTGGAACCAATCTAATGCTGAAAAAAGAAAACATCTTAATTATATATTTCAAACTTTGGCTACTATGTATCTAACATTAAACAACAAAACATAGAATAAAGAAAAAAATAAAAAAGAATATGTAATTTGATAACGAATGCAAATGTCTCAGAAAAAAACCTTTGATGACTTGCCAACAAAAAGCATAAAGCACCAGCCAGGCAACAAAATAGATCAATATTATGATGCTAAAATTGATGAATCAATAGACCTGTGCATTGAGATCTCAGCATCAGGGGGCTTCATTCTAGCTGTAAAGGAAAGCCTTTATTACTTTGGTGGTGTAATTATATTCTGTATTTTATATATGTGACAATTAAATCGAATGTTTTTGCCGCATTACTATAAGGGAAAAGATGTCATGCAAAATAAGGCAACTTGAACTTGAGAAAGAGGTTGCAGATCGCAGATCATGCTGCGCACACACAGAAACATTCAGGAGCACAGAGACTTGTTGTCAAACGCGCCTTGGTTTTAATATAAAATAGCAAGATATTCGGATCTAGGATCAGAGGGAGGATCGGTAAAACACGGTTTGACGTACCTAAGCATTGTTCAAACATTGCTTCATTGTTTGTAGCGAAATAAACTGTCATCTCTCGCTCTCATGATCGATAATTAATTCAAATAATGCCGAGTTCACACTGCACGATTTTCAAAGACGTCGCATCACTGTTGGTTTCACACTGAACGACTATGTGGGGTATCATTCAGTTGTTGCTGTGTTCACACTGCACGATGGAACGACGACAGGAGGTTACACACTGCATGACTTTACAAAAGGAAGAATCGCCGACAGCTCTGTCTGGTGCAGGGTTTGCATGTTTTTCGCTACAAAACCCGCCCAATTAATACTCAAAACCAGCCTGAAAATAGCCCAATTGCATTTGAGGGGTCCCCCAGTAAAAATCGCATTCGGGGGGTAAAATAAAAATGTTTTTGCCGTGGTCTCCTGGTACAATTCAACTTCCAGGGCCCCTAAAGATACGGTATTGGGGGGAGGTCGCTTCAACTGCGTAGACAACTAAAAACAACGGTGGCAATGCAACACTGGTCCGCAAACTACGTTTCAAATAACTCCTTCCCGAACTTCCCGCTGCCCTGTATCTTGGTCTCTCATTGGCTGTAGGTCATCACCGATGTGTTTTACAGTCAAAACTAATTTCACACAGCGTGATTGTGAATTTTAGCATGCCAAATATTTCACGGGCATCGGCGATTCTCTCAGATCGCGTCTTTGATAATTCACTCTGCGTGATTGTCACTCGCTTGAACGAGCACCGATTTGCCTCTGATTTTCAGCGTTTGTCTGCGATTTCGTAAAACCTGTCGGCGAGTGAAAAAATCGGGCTAAAATCGTGCAGTGTGAACTCGGCATAATGACTTAGATAACTAAAACTAAAATGTGGTTCTTTACAGCAATACTTCATTCTCGGTTGATTTGAAATGCGGCGAGAATGCTAGAGCTAATGAGCCATAACTGACGAAAATATTTTTACCCTTCCGGTCAAATATTGCGCTTCAAGCATCATTAACAGCTTTAGCTTGTCACTGCTGGCAAATGACCATGGTATAAGCGGGATAATGCATGGCTAGCTGTGCATTAAATGATTTTAATGCACTCTGCAGAGGCAACCAGGGTTCTTGGCCTCCACGTCGTGCATTAAAATCGTTTAATGCACAGCTAGCCGTGCATTATCCCTTACATATATATGGCTGTAAAACGATTAATACATTTCCTAAGAAATATTTTCTTAGATTTTTGTGTGTGAATTTTGAATAAATGTTCTCTTTTCATTTCAGCAACTTTACTATAAATGATTTATGGAATATTATGAACTATTGGTACCACATGTTTACCGTGCATTGGGGGGTTTAATAGTTTATGAAAGGCCGTTGAAAATCTATATTTGTTATATTTGCTGCTTCTGTAATATCTGGACCTGTTACTTAGAGCCGCTGAAATACTGGTTTCTTGAACCTTTTTGAACAATAACATTTCCCTGAATATTTCCAGCACAAATGCAGCATTTCCTGAGAATAACCCATGAGACTTTGATTGCGAGTGCTTTGAAATGCTGCTAGATCATAGTAACATTTTAACCTGCATAAACTCACACTGAAGTGTTTGATTGGAAACACTCTGAATCAGCACTGTGATTACATGTAATTATATATATATAAGATACATAATTAATGCATGCATATGAGCATGTGTTTGTGCATACAGTATGTATGTTTTTGACGAAATGGTTTTTGACGAGGGCTACTTCATTAACAGCCATTACAGAGGCTACAATCATTTGAAATCACGGATCGAGTATCCATTGAAAAGAAGAAATTTCACCTTTCTGCTAATGCAGTCAGAAGTAATGTGTATCTGTGCTGTTAATACCATTACAATTTCAATCTTTTTTACCATGCACATAAGCACATGCTCTCTCTGTGTTTGGAAAGTGGGTCAGGATTGCATTTGCAAATGATTGTAATTTTTTTTTTTGAGCGTGAGTGTCTGAAGGTGGATCTTTAAGTGTTGTGTAATAAGGCATTTTTATGCACCACTCACTCATTTAATTTTCTCTCTTGGCAGGTGTTGTCTAGTTTGCATCCTGAGTGTGAGTATATCTTTCAGTTGGCAAGAGATGAACAGCGGTGTCTCAGAGAGATCACAGATCTTGGGAACCTCAGCAGCTCCTCAGGTAGAAATAAACAGACGCTCCTGATTAGATGTTGAAGGGGTTTTTACCCTTAGGATGTGAGAAGCATGCTAAAGAGCGCTGAGTTTCAATTGAGAGCAAATGGAGACTTTTGTTTAGGCATCCTGCTTCTCAGATTTTTCTCCTCAGAAACTGTGTTCTGCAATCAGAAGTCAGAGATCTCGATATAAACTCAAACATTTCTCAGATTTATCCAGGACTATTATATGACTATTCAAAAGTTTGGGGTCGGTAAGATTTTTTTATGTTTTTAAATGTGCTCTGCATTTATTTGATCAAAAATGTACTAAAATATTATTACATTTTAAATGAACTTTTCTATTTGAATATAATTTTCAGCATCATTACTCCAGTCTTCAGTGTCACATGATCCTTCAGAAATCATTCTGACATGCTGATTTGCTGCTCAAGAAACATTTCTGATTATTATCAATGTTGAAAACTGTTGTGCTGATGAATGTTTTTGTGCAAACCATGATACATTTTTTTCAGGATTCTTTGATGAAGAGAAAGTTCAAAAGAACAGCATTTATTTGAACATTATAAATGTTACAATACGTTAAATTCTTTCAAAATACTTTATTAAATCTTGCAAAAACTGACCCCAAACTGGAAATTCTGCAACTGTAAAAGAATTTACTATATTTTTTATCAGTAACATCATCAGTAATTTCTCCTGTCAAGCGTTGTAACTTTTTGACTTTTAAACTGATTTTTTTTATTTTAAATGACACGAAAACAGGTCACAAACCCATGAGATGTCATTTAAAATAAATCACATCTGCATAGCATTTAACACTGCCATAAGCTGTCAGTGGTGACATTCAGAGACAGAGTTTAGTACAAGATCAGACTCATTGTAATGCAGCGCCTTGCGTTTGTGTTTCCCAGTGGATCCCAGAAGTGAAGTCGTGTTTGGCAGCGGCTTTGCAGGGGATTCGCATGCACAGATGTACTTGTGCCAATCCAATGTGGAAAACTGGACGTTTATATAGCAAATTCTAGCTGTTACATGCCACAGATAGCCTGCCAGATGGTGCTTGAGTGCATAGGTATTTACTGTATAAACACATGCTCTTCATGTGTGTGTGTGTGTGTGTGTGTGTGTGTGTGTGTGTTGTTGTGAAGATTGTCTGCCAGTATGGGATTCAGTAGTGTGTTGGCCCAGGGCAGCAGTGGGTGAGACGATCCACTTGCCCTGTCCTGCTGTTTTCTCTGTCATCAAGAACAACACGGGTACGACACACAACCACACCGTCAACATCAGACTTGTGCATGATTTGAAACTGAATTTAAAAGTTCAGTACATGAATGTGAATTAGGTAAGTGGCAAACAGGATGCATAATTGTAATCTGAATTTAAATTGAAATTCATGTATAAATAGGATTGAAATAAAAAGAAATTGATGGACCAGGATTATATGATAAATGCTTTTAATATAAAGTATTCATGCACATTATTATTTTATTAATAACCAACATTTGAGATATAATAATTCATATAACATTGTTTGGTAAATAAAAAAAATATTTTCATTTCATTTTGTGTGTGTGTGTGTATGTATCTTGTATAGATTTCATTATGAATAAATTAAAATATTGGATTGTATTAATAACAATCTAAGAGCAAAGAAGTTGATGTACCAATATTATTTGATTCATTAAAATGAATTTTTTTTTTAAATGGAGTATCCATGCATATTGTTATTATATTAATAACCAACATTTCAGATAACAATTCACACAACAATATTTGTTCAATTAAAATATTTAATTCTGAATTATAACATTGGATTATATTAATAACCAATTTAAGAATTTTTTTCAATGTGAATTATCCATGCACATTATTATATAGAATTACATTAAAACATTGAATTGTAACACTTGAGATGTAACAATTCATATAACAGTATTATTTGATAAATAAAAATATTAAATTTTTCATTATGCCTTATCCATGCTTGTTTTTAATTATACAGCATTCAATTAAAACATTGCATTTTTTTATAAACAACATTTGGGATGCTACAGTATCTAGAGAAATTAGTATCAATTTCCCCATATTTAATTGTAGTTAATAAACTAACTTTAATTTAACGGACCATTTTTATTAGTTGAAAATGATTAAAAAGAATGTTGTGGTCATTATGTGATGCTGTTTGGCAAAATTAAAACATATTCGACTGGCGGTGAAAGCACTTAATTAAATACCCATAACAGAAACGTAAATTGGCCACATTGGTTATATAAAAATACCTTGAAATGTCTGGAACAGAATATTGGTTGACTGTTTGGATTTCAGAAATAGAAATGTTTCTATCTAATGAATAGAAAGAGAGTTTGCTCAACCCTACTCCATACATGCATTTCCACATTAACAGCTTCTGCGAGCAAACCAGTTGGTTTCAGTCTGTGGGCTTTAACAATACACATTTACCTTGAGAATATGAATAGAAACCTCAAATGGTAAAATGCACAGCCTCGATTTCAAGGCTTTTTAAGTTTGAGCAAAAAAGGCTTTCATATTTGCAGTACACTCTTAAAAATAAAGGTGCTTCACGATGCCATAGAAGAACCTTTTTGTCTAAATGGTTCCATAAAGAACCTTTTAACATCTGAGGAACCTTTCTGTTTCACAAAAGGTTCTTTGTGGCGAAAGAAGGTTCTTCAGATTATAAAAAGGTAAGAAAGAGACGGTTCTTTAAAGAACCTTTGACTGAATGCTTCTTTGTGGAACCAAAAATGGTTCTTCTATGGCATCGCTTGAAGAACCTTTTGAAGCACCTTTATTTTTAAGAGTGTACCTTTTCAAAGTCTCCACAGATCCAGCAGTATAACAAACTAAACCTGGTCTAAGCCCGACCAACCAACACTGCATTCAAATCCTTACATCCTTGTATCTCTGTCTTGTGCAGAAAAGGAAACAGACTTCATTTCACATTTAGTTAATTTTATGCATTGCATCTCATTCTCTAGAGAAAAAGTCAATACAAACCACATGAAATGCCAACTTGCATTTATGCATTTATTTTGAAGGTGCCGGTGGGTGACTGTATTAGCATATTTAAACATTTTTTTGAAAAGCTTGCAGAGAATGCCTTGCATTATTGTCATTGACCTTATGACCTTTAATGGATTACTCTAGGGATAGTGAGTCGTAACTGCACGGCCGGCGGCTGGTCACATCCGTTCCCTGCTTACCATGAGGCCTGCAGTGTTGAGGACGAGATCCCAGAGGTCAGACATACTCTGAAATCCATACACATTTGCTTAAATGTCTTGCTTTTCAGGTTGTTCTTCCTAGAAAAAGACCCCAGTAATCTGCGCCTCCTCTAGTTTCAGAAGAATGTCTCAGATCTGTAAAGACACAGTCAAGAATCTCAATATGAACTCAAACCAACTTTGGGTTTTTTAATTTTATGTTGAAATAAATACATTTAGTTAATTTATAAATAGATAAACAATTAATTGAATTACTAAATTATAAATATTTCTATAGAACATTTAATAATAATGACTAACGATTTTACGGACCTGAATTTAATCTAGTAACATTATTTAACTCAATATTACTTATACTATACTTCTATTTAATGCAATCATAAATATATTTTATTTATTTTTACTGAAGATTAAACTGTCAAATTGACTAGATTTGAATTTGTAATTGATGTTTTATGATAAACAGGTTATAGGGGGACTTCACAATTATGTCTGTGCTACCATAATTTCTCCCTACAGTTATAGTTGGCTTATGAGGTTTCTACGGTGTTGATGTAAATAAGTGCACATGGTCGATAATATAGAAATACATTTTATTAAGTTAATATATAAAAAAAGAAATATTTAAGCGACTTAATTTTAATCTAGTAACATTTATCAGTTATTTTGCATTCTTGTTTTAAAAACAATAATATTTTTTTTAGTCGTGTCAATTCACGTCTGACTTGAGATTTAAACAGCGCTTTCTACCAATAACCGATTGTTGGCAAAAGGAAATTAACACGGTTACAGTGATGAACAAGAAAATAGGGTTCGGTGATGCTCTAAGAAAACGCACAAGAGTAACCTGATTTACTACATTAAAAAATTATATATATTGAAAAAATTATTTTAAGTTTAATTTAAAAAATCAGTATAAGACAGGCTTAGGTTTATAATCTTACGTCGGTATGATTCAAAAGTTTTATTCATCATTCCCATTGGATCAAATAATGATGCATCTTTTGGTTGATTGATGTGCACATTCATTGATTTACCCCTTTATCCAGAAATTGATAATGTTATTAGTTGGAGTGATTAACAAACAGACTCTGTTTGTCCTGACATGGTTTCATTAAGATGTAATGCTTTCTGCCTTGTTGTCCCTCAGGAGTCGTATTTTGCCACTGTGAAACTGCTCTACACTGTTGGTTATGGAGCATCACTGCTCTCGCTCTCTGTTGCCGTGGCAATACTGCTGCTCTAAGGTTACTGTTGCCTTTACAATGCGTTCTTATTGATGAACAAAAATAAATAAATCCAAACCTAAACACAGAATCCACTCACATAACCTGAAAGTTATTGTAAAAAAAAAAAGGACTGCTTTAATATATTTGTCTCTTTGTGAGTATAGTAGCTATTTTTTAGCTACTTTTTTTTTTTACACAAAACATGGACACTGCTATACATCTTTAAATAATTTTCAAACATTGTTCAAAAACTGTGTTCTTTAAAATTAAAGAACTGACCTGTTGTTTGTATTCTGTAGGCGATTACACTGTGCTCGAAACTACATCCACATGCAGCTGTTTTTCACCTTCATCCTGAAATCGGTGGCTGTGTTTATCAAAGATGCTACGCTGTTCTCCAGTGACGACACAGATCACTGCACACTCTCTACAGTGAGTCCATCAACACCACAGTCCTGACAGCCTTTCCTGTGAAAAGTACTGTACAAACTTGACTTCACACTCTCCACTTGTGACTCAAATGACTCAACGGATGTGTGACAGGTTTTTTTTTTTAAGTCGTCAAAATGATAGATACTTAGCATAAAATTTGGTATGGCGGTTGATGGTTCGTTCAGGGGGCAAAAAACATCCCTGCAATCCATGGCATGTCCGTGAATGAACAGCAATACGACACCCATAGGCGGTTTATAAAACATGAACAGAACCAAGGAGAATATCATTAATGTACTTAAGGATTATTTAAAGGGTACCCACGTTTATTCAAAGATAAAAGGGTCCTGACTTAGCAATGAATATCAGAAAGCAAAGTCTGACTGTGGCCACGGCGACCAAGGAGGAGCTGGGGATGGAGGAGGTAATTGCTCCGGAGCAAGCTAAAATTGCGGATGAATAATTAATGAATCGAGCGTATGATCAGGGAATGCAGCGATGAGTGTCGTATTTACTATAGGTAGATGTGAGTCAGCTGAGAATCAGCTGTGCAAGCGGACTCAAGGACCGCCAGAAACTAACGCTAACGCTTAATTTATATTTGGCATTCACCATCTTGTCAGTTGTCACAATGCATTCTGGGATTGCTTTCTCCATGAAGGATGTATGCGATGTTGCCTTATGTGTGTAGCCAGGCATGATGTGACAAGATTTTTTAAATGTTTTTGAAAGAAGTGTCTTAGGTTCATCAATGCTGCATTTGTTTGATCAAAAATACAGTAAAAACTGTAATATTGTGAAATATTATTACAATTTAAAATAATTTTTCTAGTTTTGAATATATTTTAGTGTAATTTATTCCTGTGATGCAAAGAGGAATTTTCAGCATAATTGATGCCAGTCTTTACAGTGTCACATGATCCATCAGAAATCATTCTAATTATGCTGATTTGCTGCTTAAGAAACATTTCTGATTATTATCAATGTTGAAAACAGTTGTGCTGCTGCATATTTTTGTGGAAACCATGATACATTTTTTTTCAAGATTTCTTTGATGTTAGGAAGCAAAGACACAGCATTTATTGGAGAAATATACAATACTTCTGTACACAATGAGGTCTTTGACTGTCAGTTTACTGTACATTTTGATTAATGCGTGTTTGCTGAATACAATTTTTAATTGATTTATTAAAACAAATATCTTACTGAGCTAAAACTTTTGAACAGAAGTGTATTTATTTTAATTATTGGAGCTTAACTTAAGGTCTGAAAAAGCACCTTTTTATTTAAAAAAAAAAGTAATTAAAAATGAATTAAGAGTTTATTAGACTGTATTTTGTGCCCTGTTTATGGAAAGTTCCTTGATAACTTCTAGCTGCATTTATTTTTCACCTTCCTTTATTTTCCGCAGAGTTTCTGCTTTCTCCATCTGTTTATCTCTTCCTCTCTTGTTTTTTGCCGTCATGCCCTGTTTATCATTCTCAGCATCTCTCTCTATCTCTTCCTCTCTCTCTCTCCGCAGGCGGCCTGTAAGGCGTCAGTGGTACTTTGTCATTATTGCGTCATGACTAATTTCTTCTGGTTGCTGGTTGAAGCCGTGTATCTGAACTTTCTGCTGGTCTCGGCCTTCCCGCGCAGCCGCCGCTGTCTCTGGAGTTTCGCTCTGCTGGGCTGGGGTGAGACACTCATATCTGTCCCTACAGCCATCTGGCCCTGTCCTCTGTCACACTCTTTCCTCTGGCCATCACAAATGAGGTTCATCTACTAGTGTAGACTATGAGAGTTATTAAAGGAACAAAAAGGGAATAATGAAATTTAGTGTGTTGTACTGATATTATTTTTGTAACTGTTCACACCAAGAATGATAGCTATAAAGATAACTATAACGATGACTATATTAATGTCCACATCGACGTACAATAATATTGTGTTTATTATAAGTGCGTTGCAGTTTTGTCGTCTGTCACTTTAAATGCTCAAGCTCTTTTAAAGGGGTCCTATTATGCTTTTTCACTTTTTGAACTTTAGTTAGTCTGTAATGTTGCTGTTTGAGCATAAAAAAGATCTGAAATGTTACAAAGCTCAAAGTCCACTTCAAAAGGAGATATTTTATTGAACAGAAATCACTTTTCAAAAACTACAATGAACGACTCGTTTGGACTACAACACATATTTTCCGGGATTTGTGATATCACAAATATCGACGAATGGGACGAGACCTGGTTGAGCTGCTCTAGAAAAGGCAACGAGTGTTATCACTACGTCGGAGACAAGCTAGCTTTCCCAAGGCAGACAAACTAAGAGTGGTTACAATCATCTGGGTTTAAAATCGCGCTCAAATTGATTTGATTTTTGACGCAATATTTACACTGAAGCTTGCAGGCGGCTATGGTAAGGGGCATGACATTTCCCGACCAGGCGCAGAGTGCTGCCAATCACAAGACACACTGGCCCAGCTAACCAATCACAACAAATGCATTATTGCAGACGGGGGCCTAATTGGAACGGAAAAACTACTCTCGCCAGACTGGGGAGAGAGGTGTTGTAATAATGTAAAATTTTTCGAACAACTTAGTATGAGAGCTTGTTCTAGTACCACCCCCAAAACAAAATCAAGACTTTGTAAAAGAGTATAATAGGACCCCTTTAAAGACAGGAGGATCTGATTGGGTCAAAGGATTTACTGTCTTATAAGCTGGAAAAAAATCAAACATATCATTATTCTGTGTCAATTACTGGTTATAGTTGCGGTTTGTTGCACACCAAAAAATGTCACCAAAGACCAAATGAAATGACAAAAATAATGACACATCCCATCCCCAACACATCCCACCTGCCATTGGTCAAATTTACACGTAGTCCCACCCCAAACTTATGCTATTGGTTGAGTGAGTGTTGCAGTGTCAGGATACTCAAATGGTATATATACACACAACTGTTTTCAACATTGATAATAATAATAATTGAATGCTTTAGTCACAAGAATCAGTATACATTGATTACAAGTGACAATAAAGTCATTTATAATGTAAAATTTCAAAGAAATGCTGTCTTTTTGAAAAGTCGCCTAGTCATCAACGCATCCTGAAAAAAAAAAGTGTATCTGGTTCACACAAATATGAAATCAAACTGGTTTTCAGCAATAATAATAAAGGTTTGTTGAGCAGCAAATCAGCATATTAGAATGATTTCTGAAGGATCACGTGACACTGAAGACTGGAGAAATGATGCTGAAAATTCAGCTTTGCATCACTGAAATAAATTTTACAATATGTTAAAATAGAAAGCAGTTGTTTAAGTTGTAGTAATTTTTTCACAATATTACGGTTTTACTTTATTTTTTTGATTAAATAAATACGTACTTGTTGAGCATAAAAGAATAAAACATTAAAACATTTTAACCACTCTAATAATTTGAATGGAAGTATACAGTATGTATGTAAAGAATAATGTATGTGCTCTGTGTCATATCACGATCAGTCAAGGGTTTTACTTTTGCAATAATGACCATTACATTACTGACTGTACATTATGATGTGTATTTCTGAAACGTATTATTTTTCTTATGTTAGCAGCTATTACAGTCTCAGTCACTCCAATCAGTGAAGTACAGCATGATCCTTCTGTTTCTCAGTTTCCATTTATATTTCTCTGTCTCTCTCTCCTTCTCTCTGTTACACGGGGAGGGCTGAGAAGTGTCAGAACAATTTATGTGATTGGCAATTTCTATCGTTTTGATTTGAGCAGACAATTGAAAGAACAAACAGTTCAAATGACATTTGTCGATGCTCTTGTTCTCAGAATCAGAATCAGAATGAGTTTTTATTGCCAGGTATGTTTACACATACGAGGAATTTGTTTTCATGACAGAAGCTCCACAGTGTAACAGAATGACAGTGACAGAACAAAAACACAGATAATAAAAAATAGAAAAATAGAACAAGTAACTAAGGAATAAAAATATACAAATCGACAATTGTATGTACAGGTATATAACAATAGACAGTTGTATGTACAGGTATATTATGTGCAAATTGAAATGTAGACTGAGTGTGTGTGTTAGATAAACAAGTGTATGAGTGAATAAATAGTATGTGTTCCACAGTTATTGTCAAGTGTACATGAGATGGATGGCCTGAGGGAAGAAAATGTTCCTGTGTCTGGCCATTCTGCTGCTCAGAGCTCTGTAGCGTCGACCAAATGCAACAGTTCAAAGAAGGAGTGTGCTGGATGTGAGGGGTCAAGAGTGATTCTGCCAGCCCTTTTGCTAACTCTGGATAAGTACAGTTCTTGGAGAGAAGGAAGGGTTGTACCAATGATTCGCTCAGCAGTCCGGAATACCCTCTGAAGTCTTCTGAGGGCAGATTTGGTAGCTGAGCTGAACCCGACAGTTATAGATGTGCAGAGGACGGATTCAATGATGGCAGATTAGAACTGTTTCAGCAGCTCCTGTGACAAGTTGAACTTCCTCATCTGGCGAAGGAAGTACAACCTCTGCTAGGCCTTTTTAGCAATGGAATCAATGTGAGTGTACAATTCAGGTCCTGAGAGATGGTGGTGCCCGGGAATCTGAATGACTCTACTGCAGCCACATTGCTGTTCATGATGGTGAGTTGGGGGAGTGCAGGGGGGTTTCTCCTGTAGTCCACGGTCATCTCCACAGTTTTTCGCGTGTTGAGCGCCAGGTTGTTGAGACTGCACCAGACAGCCAGCTCTTTAACCTCCTGACTGTAAGCAGACTCGTCACAGTCCTGAATGAGGCCGATGAGTGTGGTGTCGTCTGCAAACTTCAGCAGCTTGACAGAGGGGTCCTTTGCAGAGCAGTCATTGGTGTACAGGGAGAAGGGCAGTGGAGAGAGAACACAACCCTGAGGAGCTCCAGTGGTGATCGTACGGGTGCTGGATGTGTATTTTCCTAGCCTCATTAGCTGCTGTCTGTCTGTCAGGAAGCTTTTGATCCACTGACAGACGGAGGTGGGAACGGAGAGCTGAGATAGTTTGGGCAGGGGGAGGTTTGGGATGATGGTGTTAAAGACCGAGCTGAAGTCCACAAACAGGATCATCACATAAGTCCCTGGTCTTTCTAGATGTTGCAGAACATAATGCAGACCCATGTTAACTGCATCGTCCACAGACCAGTTTGCTCTGTAGGCAAACTGAAGAGGATCCAGCAAGGGTACAGTGATGTCCTTCAGGTGGGCAGCACCAGTCTTTCAAATGACTTCATGAACACAGATGTTAAAGCAACAGGTCTGTAGTCATTAAGTCCAGTAACTTTGGGTTTCTTTGGGACGGGGATGATGGTGGAGCGTTGAAGCATGAAGGGACTTCGCACGCCAGTGATCTATGTGAAGATCTGTGTGAAGATGGGGGCCAACTGGTCAGCACAGGATTCCAGACAGACTGATGTAACACAATCTGGGCCTGATGCTTTTCTCCTTTTCTGCTTCCGGAAAACCTGGCGCACCTCATCTTCGCTGACCTGAATTGCAGGTGTGGGGGAGAGGGAGTTTGCTGGAGGTGTGAATGGTTGTGTGAAGAGGTGTTCAGGGCGGGTGTGGGGTGTCTTTCAAACCTGCAGTAGAACTCGTTCAGATCGTATGCCAGTTGTTGATTCTCCACAGTGCAGGGGGATGGTGTCTTGTAATTGGTAATGTCTTTCAGACCTTTCCACACTGAAGCCGTGTCATTGGAAGAGAACTGGATCCTTAGATTTTCAGATAATTCTCTTTGCCACTCTGATCTCCTTTTCCAGTGTGTATTTGGCCTGTTTATTCAAGAATCTGTCCCTATTCCTGCGAGCATCTTCTTTAGCCTAACAGAGCTGTTGGAGTTTTGCAGTGAACCATGGTTTGTCAGTGTTGTAAGTTAAATGAGTCCTGGTAGGAATGCACATATCTTCACAGAAACTGATATAAGATGTTACAGTCTCTGTGAGCTCATCCAGATCGGTGGCAGCAGCTTCAAAAACACTCCAATCAGTACAGTCAAAACAGGCTTGTAAATCCTGCTCTGCTTCATAAGTCCATCTTTTAACAGTCCTTAAAACATGTTTAGCTGATTTCAGTTTCTGCCTGAAGGTCGGTATAAGATGAACCAAGCAGTGATCAGAGAGCCCCAAAGCTGCCCGTGGGACAGAGTGTTATGCATTCTTTATTGTGGTGTAACAATGATCAATTTATTACTGTCTCTGGTGGGACATGTGGTGTGCTGTCTGTATTTTGGCAGTTCACGGGAAAGATTTGCTTTATTAAAGTACGCAAGAATGTTTATAACAGAGTCTGGGTGTTGTTGTTCTGTGTCTGTGATCTGATCAGCGAGTTTCTGTAAAGCGGAGCTCACGTGCGCTTGCGGAGGAATGTAGACACTGACGAGAATGAATGAGCAAAACTCATTCTTATACCTCATCTTATACCTGTTCTCGGTTTTATTGTGAATGATCAGTTTGATTGTCCGCGCATGTTATTCTAAAGAATTTGTTTTTGTTTTAATCTGAGATACATTCTGGTGTATAATGCTTCCAGTTAATTCCTGGAGGATTAAATCAAGATTAAATCAAGTTAAATCAAGCTGATATCTTATATTTAAGATATCAGCTCCCTCTTTTTTAATTTTTAGATAGAAAGCACTTGAAAATCGATGTTTTCTTGTGCAAATGTTTAATACTTAATGAGCACTGTCTAAATGCTGTATAATTTCCATAAACGTTTAAGCTTACTTTCATAATTGCTTAAAATATTAATTTTGAATTTTGCCAAACTTTTGGTAATTTAACTAAAAGGCACTTTATATTTCATGCAGCATAGCTCTGATTCTTTTAATGTGCTTCTGTCTGGATATCAATGAATAAAGTCTGCATCAAACTGACTTATTCTACATGCAGTGCCATTATCATGATCATCATTGAAAATAATAGCTTCTAGGTTTATTATCTGTGCGTTTTTTATTATTATGGTTTTTTTTTTTTACAGAGTTGCGTTGAACGCTCTCTGAAAGATTCCCTTTCACTAACGCCTTAAAGGGATCATATGATGATGATAAAAAAAGAACATTATTTTGTGTATTTGGTGTAATGAAATGTGTTTATGCAGTTTAAGGTTAAAAAAACACATTATTTTCCACATACTGTACATTATTGTTTTTTCTCTATGCCCCCCGACTTTCTGAAACGCGTCGATTTTAGCGCAGTGTGTTGGGGGATGGTGTTTCAGCGCAGTGTGTTGTGATTGGTCTGATATAACTCCCCAGAGCGGGACGAAATGTTAGCCCGTACCCTTAGTTGATGACTGAAGGAAACCAACGTGACGAGCCCAGGCTGTGACTCGCTTCGCCACGGTGAAAGCTGATCCGGCGATAACAGCGGGAAGTTGTAGTATTTCCTCAGCGACCAGCACGAAAACCGGCCCAGGCATGACGACAGCCAATATGTCCCTCTTTGGGAAAGAACCAAACAAAGTGTTTCGCTTCTCAACAAAGTAACACAGTGCCTCACGATGGCGCGACCGGGCGGCACGCAACAATACTACAGCGGGGAGACTAAGTTACGCCTTCTTTCTTCTGCGTGAACATTTGGGCGGCGTATGAAAATCTTCCCACATAGTGAGAGATATGTGAGGAAGTGTTAGAAAGGAGCGTTTAGGTGGGTGGCTGACCTAAATTTTATAAAGAAATCTCTTTGGGAAAGAATATCGACTTTAGTCTTTGCCAAACTTTAAAGATCCTTCTCTTGCACAAGGCTGTGTAACATCCAAAGAGAAAGGAAAAATTGAAAATCCCATCATATGACCCCTTTATCTTTTTCGTTCTTTTTGTATCTGTCTTCTTCTTGCAGGGTCTCTCCGGTCTGGAATAATACTTGGATCTTGCATCTTAGACTGCTATTTGAGGAACAGAGTAATTGCACTTTTTTTTTACCTTAATTAGTGGTGCCTGTTCATACTAGCAGGGCCGTTTCTAGGCATAGGCGAGCTAGGTGGTCGCCTAGGGCGCCACCAGCTGAAAGGGCGCCAATGAGCACACGTACTGGCACTTTTAGGAGGGTTGTGATAAAGAGTGGCAGGGTCACCTTGAAATATGACTGCCGCCCCCACTGGTTCCCCCAACATTATTGGGCTAGAGTAGCTAGTGTCAATTTGACGATGCCTGTATGCTACTAGATCAGAGTGCTGTCAATTGCTTCTTGATTGTTGCATGCAAAGTTTGCATTTGGAGCCCTCAACAACGCCATTAGATCAGTTGGCTCTGTTAGTGCTTTGGCAAGGTAACACTTTTTTTTGCCATGCAATAAAGCTAAGTTCAAAGGCCAATTTAAAATATTGGTACAGTAAATAAAGTGCACAAAATCAGTATTTTGTTTAGGCAGTATTTGTGGCTCTTTTGTGGCACTTTTGTCCAAATATTTGTGGCACATTTGTCCAACAGGTGTGCGTTTTTTGCGCCAATGCATTGTTAAAGGATCAGCGTGTAATATTCCCATATAAACTTTAACATCAAATTTAAAAAATATTTGTATAGTAAAATTTTCTAATTCACAAGATCAATACATCTTTTATTAGACTGCTTTGTCGAGTTAAATGCATCTTTATGGAGGTGTCGAAATGCTGAATCAATTAATTCACTTCCAACAGCGCTTAATGGGAAAAGCGTCATAGAGGGCAGGGCGTCATGTTATTTAAAGAGGACGTTAACGCGTTAACGAGTAGCAAATGATTAAGTAGCTGCATTGGCTACTTTTATGCCACTGATAAAGCTTTTATATGTAGTTTGGGGTTAACAAAGGGGTTTTATAGGTTTGACAGAAATAATAATGCAATAACTGACACTTAAAATCAATGTTTCAAGAAACAACAACAAAAAAAATTAATAAAAAACAGATAAAGACAAAAAAGTAGCCATTGATAATATCTAAACAATATGTAGTAGTATAGTATATAGTATCCAAATCAAAATGTAATAAAATTAATTTATGTGTGATTTATGTGTAAATTATGTGCAATGTCTTAGCCACTAGGGATTGTTACATAGGGCTATACAGGCATCTAGTGGCAACACAATGATATTACAGATACTAAATTGTGCAAAATGTTTATCTTAACAGTCAATTTACAAATAATGCATTCAGATTTGTGGAACTCAATGCACTGAATCTCCACAAATTAGTGTCGTTACTATGACAACCAATTTGAATGTGACAAGCAACTGGTGTCTGAAAAGAATTATATATCGGATTTCGACTCGGGGCGTCGAATAGCGCTAGCGACACGGCCCTGCATACTAGGTTTTGGGATTTGAACAAGTTCTTAAAGCCAAGAACGCACTACAAGACTCAGTCTCATCGCCTTTGATATTTTCAGTCGGCAGCTAGTCTGCTACAAGACTTGGGGCTAAGTAAGCAATGACCCAGAACACCCTGGAAAATGCAGAGCAACACACTAAAACCATTCAGAACACCTCAGCAGCCGCATAGCAACCACCCAGAACACACTAGCAAGAATTACTCACACTTTCAAATCTATAGTTTAAATTCAAAAAGATCTACAGTTTAAGTACAAAAACCGTTCAGAATGACTTGAATGACCTTTTAGCTGGTCACAGGATCTTTGAGAGCAGTTGAGTGTTTATTATTTCACTGCCTCTTTAGGTCCACAGTTGCTCTGCGCTCACATCAGACAGGAAATGAGTCTTTTAGTGGATTGTGTGAGAGAAGAAAAGCTACGGATTTGAATCAGCTCTGTCTTATCCAGGCCTTTGTTGTTGTTGTTTTTTTTCAGGTGTTGGGACATAAATGAAGATTCTCCTTATTGGTGGATCATCAAGGGTCCTATTGTAGTGTCTATAGGGGTGAGATAAAGCATGAGGACACAGATTAATGAATTTGGCTCACACACAGATATTTTCAGCTCATATTTCCCTGTTTTCCTTCCCAACCAGGTGAACTTCTTTCTGTTCATGAACATTATCAGGATTCTGGTGCAGAAACTGAACCCTCGCTTGATCCAGTTCAACAATTCGTCTCAGTACAGGTACAGAAATCAAGGCAACACCACAAACCCATGCGCAGGGATATCAAAAACGGGACAGTAAATGCATGAGTGGAGTGTTTTCAACTTTTCTCCCATTCATTCTCTATGGGAGCTGAGCGGCAGGTCTGCGTGGAGGATTGTGGGATAGCGTTTCTCAAGTGATGGGAGCTTTACAATAAGCCTAACAAATTCATAGGTTCAATACATCAACTTTACTATTAAATGCATTAGGTATTATGAACTTAAAGGCAATGTTAGTTTTTAAATATACTATTGTTCATTGTTAGTTCATTCCAGTTTAGAATGCATTAACTATTGTTAACATATTCCTCAAATATTATACTGTAGCAGTGTTATTTTAGTATTTGTATACAATTATAGGATTTATTGATATTTTGAATTTTCTTTTTTTGCCAAATTCTTATTTAATTCCTAGTACTTTTGACATTTTTTTTTAAATTGAATATTTCTACTTAGCTTTAATTAATTATTTTTTATCAGTTTTAGTCGTTTTAGAACTTCAGCGTATTTCAGTTAGTTGCCAGGGCAACATTTCTCATATTTGTTTCTAATATAAGTTTTCATCTAATATTTATGTTTTATTTTATTTCAACTTAATTACCGAAAATACTTTTTAATAGTTTTATTTTTACTAACAATTTTAACTGTAATGTAGTAATATCTTTGGATGCTAACATTAACCAACATTAATAAATGCTGCAAAAATATAGTAAGTGCATATAGAAAATCATTGTAAGGTCAAATTATTTACAAATAATATCTTATAGTACTGAAATAGACAGGATAGGATGTTATGCAAAAGTGGCTCTTTTATATCCCATAAACACACAAGAACTCCAGGGATGTGGTAATGAAATGCATGGAGCGAGACTTTGAGATCCATGGATAAGCACTACAGATGTACAGCTGAAGCAAACCTCACAGTTCCCAGAATGCCGCTGAAGGAGATTGTTGTGGACTCGACACGTCATTGTCACTGTAAGGATCCTTTGATAATTTTTAGCCACTGCGGCTGATGGAAGTGTGATTCTCTTAAGTGCCGTGCCTTTGTTCTTTCAGCCTCTAAAACATTTCTACTGTACTTACTTCCCCCACATAGAGACCTGCAGATAGCAGCACTGGTGATTATGACAGCCACTGGAAATAAGATTGCTTTTGCTATTTTAGGTATTTTAATAGATAACCTGCAAGCAGAGTTATTTTTGAATTATTATTAGTCGATTAGCGTTCTTTTTATTATTTATACAAATGGTGATTCAAAGTTGTAATAAGATTTTTTAATGTTTTTGAAAGAAGTCTCTTAATTGTACTCGAACTGTAATCGATTGAAACAGTTTTAATAATAACAAAAATCACAATAAACACATCTTCCGCCAGTTCATATAGCCAAACTGTAGGCTGTTGCCAAGCAACATAACATAATCAAATTTCAATACTGTTTTTACATCCACGTGTCAGAGGATGATTTCCAGTACATTGCACAGCTCATACACAATATCTGGAGAGAGATGCATGTATGTGTTTGGTTATGTGGCCTGTTAATGGTGTTATCATGAAGAGGCTCTTTGTTTTTGACAAAAATGAGTGTTTGCTGCTGTTGTGTTTATATTCATACTCATTCATATGCAGATGTCACACAGGCCTGTGAATGACAGCTGTGTTTTTAAGAGTTTCTGTCAGATTATTTGATGGTTTTGCATTAAAACGGTGTGCAGTGGTGCTAATATAGAAAAACACAGCGAGTTCATTGATCTGTGAGTGAAATTTTAAAGGGGTCACATGATGCTGCTAAAAAGAACAGTATTTTGTGTATTTGGTGTAATGAAATGTGTTTATGCGGTTTAAGGTTCAAAAAACACATTATTTTCCACATACTGTACATTGTTTCTCCTCTATGCCCCGCCTTTCTGAAACGCGTCGATTTTTACAAAGCTAATCGTTCTGAATATACCTAAGCGACGGGGTGTGAGTGCCAGCTTTATCTAGTGCGTTGTGATTGGCCGAATACCTCAAGAGTGAGACGGAAATGTTACGCCCCTCACCATACTGTGATGCCCTGTCCGGCCGGAGTGAAGAGACAAAAACAATAAAACTCATTATAAACGAGGCATTCGTTGCATCCAGTGGAGACATAATTATGTATTATAATGACTTATACTGTCTTTTTACGCGTTGCGTTACATCACGCCGCGTAAACATAAAACCATGTCTGCATTTGTGATCGGAGAAATGACAAACAACAAGCGCTACTCTACACTGTCAAAAAACATGCTTTAAATATATAAAATATTAAAAACTCTTTAAATATAAAAAACTTACTTACAGTTTTTGAGTCAGAACAGCCGGCATTGTAGAGGCGGGTGGGCTTGAGAACGGCATAGCCGGCGATTTCGACGAAGGAGCGTCCAGAAGGAGCGTCCAGAAGGACATGTGGACGACCCCGGGCTGGACTCCGCTTCACCCACGGTGTGGTGAAAAAGCCGATCGGAGATCCCACAGCAGCGCAAAGTTGTTGTATTTCCTCAGTGACCAGCACGGATAAGCTCCAGGCATGACGAAGCAGATATAGTCCTCTTTTGGAAGACCAAACAAAGGAGTTTCGCTTTCACAACGAAAACACACAGCGTCTCCACGACATGACAGCGGCAACAATACTACAGCGAGAAAAAAAATAACGCCTTCTTTCTTTGCGTGAACATCTGGGCGGCGTTATGCAAATCCTCCCACATAGTGATGTAGATATGTGGGGGCGTGTTAGAAACGAGCCGTTTTAGGTAGGCGTGGTTGACTCTTTTAACTTTTAGAAAGAATATCTCTTTGGATTTGAGACTTAGTCTTTGCAACCTGTACAGATCTTCTTTATGCACCAAGAGTGGTAAACCCAAAGACGACAGAGAAAAATGGCCAATAGCGTTCATATGACCCCTTTAATATATTTAACATTGAGGTACCTGAAAATATCTATATTTAAAGGAATAGCTCACCCAATATGATTAAAATATGATTTAATTTTAGTGAATAAACTTTCAATTTCACACAAAGTTGACTTCAGAAGACTTATATTGTGTACAAGTTATATAGACTACGTTTATGCAACAGTTCTTTATACAGATTTGTTTGATGAAAAAAGCAACTAAACCTCTGTATTCTATGAAGAAAGAAAATCATAGGTTTAGAGTGTGAGAAGATGAATTTCCATTTTTTCCCAAACTTTCCCTTTAAGCTCAGAATGATGGTTCTATAAATAAATAATACATTTTTCATTTGTGCTTTAAAATCAGCAATTATAATAATCACTGCAGATATGTTTACATTCATACATATTTATTTTTATCTATTTAGAACAATACAAACACAATAAATTATATTACTGGAAGATATAAATACAACATTACTCACAGTATTTATAATGCATTCAAGAATATTCACATCAGTGTGCAAATACAGGACGCAAATTAATAAAGGAACGGTTCACACTAAAATTAAAATTGTCATTATTATGTCACCGGCAGCATGCTGTTGTTTTTTATTTTTCCACAGAAGACAATGAAAGTGAATTGCTTGATATATGTCATGCTGCATTCATCCATCATTGATGCCAAAACGACATGGTTTCTTGCATATTGTGTGACCAGTCTTAATTTTTCTCACAAAGTATAGCCTACAAGTCAAAAAGACTACTTTAATGTTTCTTTTACAATGCTCTCTGCTCCTTTTTGGAGATTTCACAGCATCTGTCCCTATTCACTTTCTTTGTACATGCAAAAATTAACAGCATGCAGATTAGGAATGACAGGGTGAGTAAAAATTGACAGTATTTGAACTTTTCGTGAACAATTCCTTTATAATGTTGTCTGAAGTCATGCCTTATCATGTTCTTACTCATTTGAATCCATAAAGTCCACTCACCAGAATCTCCCAGCACTAATCTGCCCAATAACACTCTTACCCTTCCTCCTCTTCCTCCTTTATCTCTCCTCCCCTCAGGCGACTGACCAAGTCCACCCTCCTCCTCATCCCTCTCTTCGGCACTCATTACATGGTCTTCAGCTTTCTCCCAGACTACTTCAACGTGAGCCTGCGGCTTTGCATCGAGCTGTGTCTGGGCTCCTTCCAGGTTATTCAGCCCGCTATCAGCACAACACAGCCTAAACACATACACAGCACGCATAAACTTACTAAGGCTGGAATACAAGACATGATTTTTGCCCAGATTTTCAGTCTGGACGTGTTGACGCTATAGTTGCCAAAAATCAGAACCAGTCTGCAGTTTTCGGCATTTGGGAGTTTTTACATTTAGTGTGTGATTCACGAACAAAGGCCCTCTCTTATGATTTGGTTCTTTTTAGTGAATCAAAAACATGCAGCACAAACAGTATAGTCCAGTTCATGAACAAATGAATATGTTCAGTCTGTTCTTTTTATTGAATCAGAAACACACAGGACAAACAGTACAGTCCAATTCACAAACAAATGTCTTTTTTCAATTGGTACTTTTTTTTAAAAAAACTAAAACAGTCAGTGAAATGGGGTTGCACTCTTAAAAATAAAGGTGCTTCGAAAGGTTCTTCAAGCGATGCCATAGAAGAACCATTTTTGGTTCCACAAAGAACCATTCAGTCAAAGGTTCTTTAAAGAACGTCTCTTTATTACTTTTTGTAATCTGAAGAACCTTCTTTCGCCACAAAGAACCTTTTGTGAAACAGAAAGGTTCTTCAGATGTTAAAGGTTCTTTATGGAACCATTTAGACAAAATGGTTCTTCTATGGCATCGTGAAGCACCTTTATTTTTAAGAGTGTAGTTCCGATTAACTAACAAATGGTTCTTTTAAAATGGTTCTTTTTAGTGAATCAAAAACACCTCAAAAACGGTATATTCTGATTCACAAACAAATGAGTCTTTTAAACCAGTTCTTTTTATTGAATAATAACAACACAAAGCACAAACAGTACAGTCCGATTCACGAACGAATGACTCTTTTCAAACGGTTCTTTTTAGTGAATCATACACATACAGCGCAACCGTTGTAGCCCAATTAACCCATTTAAGCCCACCGGCAACTATAGTTGCCGCAGTTTATAGTTGTCATTTTCCTTTCGTAAGTATTTTTCTAGATGTTATCTATGTATTATTTCTCAATGACATGCAAGAAAACAACCAAATAAAGGATTTCAAGAAAAGAAAAAAGGTATTCACTTCCTTCCTGTCACATGAGGCTGTCAAGTTCCTACCCTACTTCCAGGAAGCATTGCGAAGGCAAACCCTCCCAAAGAAATGTAGTTTTCATGTTACTAATAAGTATGACCTTATGAAGGTCTCTAGAATCATCCAAACAAATCAAATCTTACAGGAGATTTATAGTTTTTTGTATACTTGGTCAAAAGTCCAAGCAGCAACTATAGTTGCCGGTGGGCAAATGACTTGTAAGTACATATCATGGGGAAATGGGGTATACTGTGTTAATAGGTTAATAAATACCTGATAATTGGTCTTGTTTAGTGCTTTTTGCTTTCATAATATCCCTCCTAAAATGTAACTTAACCCTTTAACTGTCATCTCTACTGTACAGTAGACCATAATTGATAGGAAGAAATCTGTCAAAGGAGGGAGATGAGAGAGGCATCTTTCCACAGCTCTACTGCCCCCACTTCTGTGGTGCTTTTGCCATGGGGGGTGGGCATTCCAGCTTTAAGTGACAGCAGCAGTTTACAAACTTCCGTCAGTCACACAAAAGGAAAAATGGAAAAATAAAGAGCTAACGCATGGGATTAATTGCTGTAGATTATCTTTTTCCTCCCTTTTATGACATTATGTCTTGTAAGGGGCAAAATATTGAGGCCCCTTTATCCAGTTAGGATGCTTTTCATTCTAATTGGTCAAGAACCCTAATTCTTTTTATGACTAATGGCTTATGATTCTATTATAATGTTGAAATTCAGACAAGTAATGATTTTACATTTACATTATTATATGAAATCACCTATTACAGTCAGCCATTGAATACTATGGGCCTAAAAAAATGCGTAAACTTCTTTCAGGTATACTTTTTTTATTATATAGATGTAATATTGTCTTCATTCTATTTATTTTTATTTAGTTATTTTAATTTAACTAACATCTCTAAGAATGAATATACCTGCATGTTCAATAATAAGTAAACAAATAAACAAACAATCATGGGTGTAGCCTACACATGATAATTATTTAAATAAGCATACATTTTAAAATTATATTTCATGAATATCAAGGACTTTTGTCTGGGTTAATCCATTTGACCTAATCAATATGTGCCTATTCATAAAATGTGTGATATTTTACATATTTACATCGCAAAGTATAGCATGCAAATATGTTTATGTACATTTATAAAACTACTTGTACCTTCACTGCTTATGTAAGGGAAAGTTCACCCAAAAATGTAAATTCTGTCATCATTTACTAACATAAAGTGCAAACTATGAGTTTCTTTCTTCTGTTGAGTACAAAAGAAGATATGTTGCAGAATGTTGGTAATCAAACAGTTAAATGCATAATTTTCTTTCAGGTATACATTTTTTATTATACAGATGTAATATTTTCTTCATTCTATTTATTTTTATTTAACTTTTTGATACACAATACCCTGTTGGGGAAACTTAATGGCTGCACTTTGTTCTGCACTATGTTCCACCACTTTAAGACAAATGGATTTGTTGTGTTTTCATATTCAAAAGATTATAAGCTAGATGCAGCCTTTTTTGGGTTTGCATCGAATGTTCTTGGACTTTAATGCATAATAAATTTGTTTATGAATAAAGATTGATCTGTTGAAAGCAGTTATTATGAGTTAGATGCCAAAAGCTCTCCTCCTATTCAAATTTGACATTGAAGGGGTGCATACAACATATTCGCCCACTGGCAACTATAGTTGGCGCACATTCAAATACAATTTAGAAGAAAAAAAAACCTGGGGAAAATAAATGCAGAACATGTTCACATAGGACGCTATTAACGTGACTATATGCATGAAACCATTCAGAAAAATTTGGGCATAAATGGGTTAACTAACAAATGACTCTTTTAAAATGGTTCTTTTTAGTGAATCAAAAACTCACAAAGCAACCAGTGTAGTCTGGTTCACCAATAAATGACTCTTTTAAACCAGTTCTTTTTACTGAATCATAAACATGCAGCACAAAAAAGTATAACCTAATTCAAAAACAAATAACACTTTTAAAATTATTCTTTTACTCAATCGCGAACATACAAAGCAACCAGCGTAGTCTGATTCACTAGCTGTCTCTTTTCAACCAGTTCTTTTTATTGAATCAAAGACACGTAGCACAAACAGTATATTCCGATTCACAAGCAAAAGACTCTTTAAAAATGGTTATTTTTAGTAAATCAAAAACAGACAGCACAACCAGTGTAGTCTGATTCATGAACAAATGATTATTTTAAATCCGTTCTTTTGAGTAAATCAAAAACATACATAGCAACCAGAGTAGTCTAATTCACAAACTTTTAAACCAGTTCTTTTTTACTGAAATAAGAACATATAGTCATATTAACTAGCAAATTACTTTTTCTTTTTAATATGTCACACACTAACAATGAGGCGCATGTTTCTGTGAGATTTTGTTGTGTTCGGTGTGCTATCCTGAGTCGTTTGGTATATGATGGCCAGTTTTTCTCCATTTTCAACCATTTACAAAATCCGAAAGTGTATGATGCCTAGTGTTCTGTACAGATTTTAAAAGTCATGTGGTGTATTCCAGCCTTCAGATGTGCTCAGATCAAAACAACCTCAGAGCAGACCTCATACTCACCTTTGATCTGTTCAGACAGAAGATGGACATTGGGGCTTTAGAGATATTACTTAGTTAGATAGAACCCTAATTGAGTTTCCTGAAGGGCCGGTGACTAATTTTAAAGATTAATTCCATGCAGGAGGTCGATAAACATAACAGGAAGGCTTTCTTGTAAGGGTTTAATATGATGTCCGTGATGTGTGTTTTTTAGTGCTAATTACTTTCTCTGAAGGCTAACATTGAAGTAGGACTATGTTATTTATCTTGAGTAGTCAGATATGTCAGCTCACCCTGAATGTGCAAAATGACTGACAGGCAGAGAGGCACCTTAAGTTTCCAGATTGCTATTTGCTGTTTACAGAGCCTACGGCGATCCTAGTGACAGGTTTGATATCTTAGGACATCTATTTTAGGGTTCCCAGTTAGATATTATATATATAGCCTGTGGTGTGTGTGTGTATATATATATATAATATATATATGTGTGTGTGTGTGTGTGTGTGTTGTGTCTACCTAATTGATCTGAAAGTACAGAGATAGTTCTCTTGAAATTGACAGTTGTGCCATTATTTACTCATCCTTGTGTCATTCCGAACCTGTATGCTGTTATTTTTCTGTGAAACACAAAAGGAGAATTTGATTGAAGAGTACAATATGTTCTGTGGATACCATTTTAAATTGAATTTCTTGTGTTAGCATCGAATATTATGTGCAGAAATTCTAAAATGAAAAACTTCATTTTGGAAATGTAAAATTTTTAAAACATCCATGAATGGTTATAGAAATTTTGAGTACTTTTTGAATTGTTTTTAAAAGACTCGGCTCATAAACGTAATTGCTCGTGAAATCAGACTTCACTGAAGGTTGGTCTGTTTTGAGTCGCTTAAAAAAGAAGCATTTGTTTGTGAATCCAACTTATAGTTGTGCTGTATGTTTTTCGTACTACCACTAAAAACCAACCAGTTTAAGATCATGGTTCAACAAATAACAGCATACAATTAATGAACAATGCATTATAATGTTTAAATTCCAGTCACACCTGACAGTCAGCTGGTGGATGTCATTTACTGTGGAATTATCTGGATTTAATTAAAGGGGTCGTATGATGCGATTTAATTTTTTCCTTTTTCTTTGGAGTGTTACAATCTCTTGGTTCATAAAGAAGATCTGTAAAGTTGCATAGATTAAAGTCTTAAATCCAAAGAGATATTTTTTTAAAAGTTAAGAGTCAGCCACGCCTATCTAAAATGGCTCGTTCCAACACGCCCCCAAATGTCTACGTCACTGTGTGGGAAGATTTGCAAAACGTGCCGCCCAAATGTTCATGCAAAGCAAGAAGGCAGAACTTTTATCTCACTGTAGTATTGTTGTTGCCACCAAATGTTGTGGTGATGCTGTATGTGTAGTTGTGAAAGCGAAACTAACTTTGGTTGGCCTTCCAAAAGAGGCGATATCCCGCTTCGTTCATGCATAGAGTGATTCAGTGCTGGTCGCTGAGGAAATGCATCAACTTCGCGCTGTGGATCGCCGGATTGCCAGCCACGCCGTTCTCAGATCGCCTCGGGCAACCTCTCACCTCAATCCACTGTTGTGTTCATGTGAAAGCGAAACTACTTTGTTTGCCCTTTCAAAAGAGGACACAACTGAAATCAGAGGTTAAGTTGTATTTACAACACTGTTCCAGAACACTTCAAACCAAATATTCAGATGTGTGCAGCGCATTTTATGGAGGACTGTTTCCTGATCCTGGTAGAGTAGCTGTTCTGACTCACAGCCTGTAAGTATGTTTTCATATTTAAAGAATTTGCCACTGATGATTCAAACACGAGTTTTAAGCAGTGTAGAGTAGCGCTTGTTGTTTGTCATTTCTCCGATCACAAATGCAGAGATGGTTTTATGTTTACCCGGCGCAATACGCAACGCAATGCAACGCGTAAAAACACAGTATAAGTCATTTTAATCATTAAATATGTCCCCACTTGAGGAGAAACAATAATGTACAGTATGTGGAAAATAATGTGTTTTTTTAACCTTAAACAGCATAAACACATTTCATTACACCAAATACACAAAATAATGTTCTTTTTAGCAGCATCATATGATCCCTTTAACTCTCACACTGCCAGTTGATTCTTCACTGCGGATGTGTACTTTAGCACTGAACATTCATACATTTTAATCTCATGGATGCTTTTGAAGGATTAGGATCAGGATGACTCAAAACACACCAATACATCAATGATAATGCATAAATGGTGTACTATGCACCTGCAAAAATCCAGCAGAAATAGTGTAAAAACAGCATAAAATTGTTTTTTTCTCAAAACACTCAATCTGAGATGAAAGGGAGAGGAAGAGAGATGGATTTGATCTGAGGAACATTTTATTGAATTTACAGAAACTGACTTTCTCTTCATTGATTTTCTTAAGGGTCTTATTGTGGCGGTTCTCTACTGTTTCCTGAACCAGGAGGTGAGTGATTATTATTTAGCCCTCACACACCATAAAAATACAAAATATACTCCAAAATTCATCATAATGTGCTGAAAGCTAGATTCTATAAGTGCAATGCCCTTATGCATTTGCAAACTGTAAAAATGCATGCAGGTCTGGACAAACCGGCTTATTTACTATTAATTCTGCAAGTCAGGTTTGTTTTTGAATGGAGATAATCAGCGTTCTCAGAGGCCTTAACAACATTTGTACTCAGAATCTGGCCCAATAAAATCCTTGACAAACATGTTTGCCAGTCTTTATTAATTTGATTAAGAAACCGATTGGAAAATTAACAAGAGAACTGCTTAAATGCCAATATGCAATTAAGGATAAATGATAATAATGCATTGTATTTCAGTATTGCATTTAATTAAAGTGATTTTTAACAGCCAATATATTAAAGGAACAGTTCACCCAAAAATGAAAACTTGCTAAAAATCCATCCAAGATGTAGATGAGTTTGTTTCTTCATTGGAACAGATTTGGAGAAATGTATAATTACATCACTTGCTCACCAATGGATCCTCTGCAGTGAATGGGTGCCGTCAGAATGAGAGTCCAAACAACAGATAAAAACATCACAATAATCATCAAGTAATCCACACCAATCCAGTCCATCAATTAATGTATTGTGAAGTGAAAAGCTGAGTGTTTGTAAGAAACAAATCCTGTCATAGTGGATATTGTGGAAAAAATTTTAATTGTGATGTTTTTATCAGTTGTTTGGGCTTCATTCTGACGGCACCCATTCACTGCCCAATTCATCTCATTTACATCGTGGAGGACCTGAGGATGAGTAAATTTTCATTAATTTCTAATTGTTGGATGAACTATTTCTTTAATAATATATATACATATAAAAAACATTAAGAAGGTACGTTAGATTTAGGTTTGGTTTTGATTGAAGTCTCTCATGAGATTTTGTGATTATATATATGTGTGTCTACCAGGTTCAGAATGAAATACGCTTACGATGGATGCGAAATCAAGAGGGGAGTTACGTTGTCGTCCCTGTTGGAGCCAAAGGAAGTCAGATGGACACTCCATTCTAGAGTCACTAAAACTCACCAGTGCCTCCATACAGACCTCAACACCTCCTGAAAACATGAACATCTGAATGAAACAGTTTTATTAAATGCAGATCGTATTGCTCAGTTTATATGACAACCAATGGCTTTAAGAGCCAGAATATATTTGGGCTGCAGTATATCTGTGAATTACACACATCAAAACAGTTCATCAGAGAGTAATGTAAAATTTGTTTTAAAAAAATGTGAATACTGAAATTTATCGTAGCAAAACTGGTGCATTTGGTGGGATTCTGGGTGGGTTTAATCAAAGTACATCCAGATATAGAGAACAACCTATAAAAATATACTTCTGTTGCCCTTCAAATTCAGATATTTAATTATAATATTTGTTTATTTCTTTGGGGAAATGTTAAACTGTAAAAATTTACCCAATGAAAGGCAGTATGGAAGGTTTAATATGTATGTATTTATCTGTATGTAAGTACATGTTTACAGTATTTAAAATAGAGAAATATAAAGATTAATTGTAAGATTTAATGGATTTCTGTATGAGATTCAAGTTGTTACATGTTTTATATGTTGTAATTTTGTAGAATTTGTTAGCTACAATTTCTATTGGCAAAAACAGAGGTTTTATATTTCCTTATCTTTTATTTCACAAGTTGTTTTGTGTTTCATAACTTTATTTTTGTTTACATTTGAAACGCCTGTAATAGGCTGTCAAGTTCCCATGTGTGACAACTTACCCCATAGTAAGTCAAAGTAAACAGTTGAGAGAAAAACAGATGCGTGTCTGTATATTAGATGCGTGCAGGTCTTAAAGTGACAGCAGAATAACATACGAGCCTACACATGCTGCCGCGTGTCATTAAAGGGACAGTTCACCCAAACATTTTAATTTTGTCATTATTTACACACTCTCATATTGTGCCAAACCTGTATTCATTTCTGCCCTTTTGACTAAACACCAAAAAGAAGATATTTTGAAGAATGTGGGTAACCAAACCGTTGCTGGTCCCCACTGACTTTAATAGTAGGAAAAAAAATATGAAAGTCACTGGAGACCAGCAACTGTTGGTTGGATTATGTCACAGTGTTTGTTGTGGTGACCTGGACTGGTCACTTGAGGGCGCTGTTCTGTTTTACGTTGTTTGTGTTAAACTCCATTTCCCATAGTCCCCTGCTCACTAATCCAGGTCTGATCGGTAACACCTGTTCATCATTAACCCAGCATATATATCATGCCTTCTCTGTCTGTCATTGCGTCTTGATTGTATTGTCTTAGTTGGTGTTGTCGGTGTCAGATTTTGGATTACCTTTTGCAACGTTCTGTTTTGTCCTGTTATTATTTTCAATAAACTGCACTTGGAACTTACCTTGTTTTCTCCTGGCATTCCGTGACAGAAGATGAACAGGTGTTACCGATCAGACCAGGATTAGTGAGCAGGGGACTATGGGAAATGGAGTTTAACACAAACAACATAAAACAGAAGAGCGCCCTCAAGTGACCAGTCCAGGTCACCACAACAAACACTGTGACAGGTTACCCACATTAAAATAACTTTTATGTCCAACAGAAGAAAGAAACTCATTCAAAACAACTTGATGCAAATGATGACAGAATTTTCATTTCTGAGTGAACTATCACTTTAAGTACTAAAAAAAACAAAAACAAAAGAGGAAAAATCACTTACTGCTCTTGAATGAAGAACTTTAATACAGTTGCTTTAAGAAGAATCAATTATTTATACAGTGAAGTGTATAGTGTTTTATTTTTTTGTTCATTCAGTTTCTTGAATGCTACTGCTAAATACACTTACTGTACCTGAAAAATAAAGCATTTTTTGTTTTATTTGTATATTATGTGTATTTGTACTTAGTTTACGTCGTTTAGCTGTACTGCTCAGACAACTTGCAAATAATAAAACCAACATAAAGAATCGTGATATTCCTGAAAAAAAAATTGTGATGATATGATATCATAACCTACGTATGATAACAACATGCCCTGCAATTTGCTCATCATATGTTCCTGTATCTTTTTTTCCTGAAATAACAGTAGCCTATAAATGTTCAAAAGCATCTTTGTAACAAAGACTGAAAGGAATGCATTTATAAAGACACTGACTTTCAAACTAAACCCACTCTCGAAGCTAAAAGTGTGACAACTAGCCCCGGTTTCTCTTTTCTGCTGGTCCATTCTTTCTTGGTCACTTAAAAATGACTTAAGTATTTAAGTGTTGCAGCTGCACTTTAATTTTAACGTAGCATTTGTAATTTGAATGTGTGAGGCTTCCGGTGCCATTCAGTTATTTTAGCTGCAGGCCTACTAAAGCATTCCGTTATGCTGCTTGACAAACTGGTAGGCCTATTTGTTGTGATATTATTTTTTATTCATTATCGTAATCATAACACCGTTTGTCATGCTAATAGTCTTAGCAATCCGTGTATCATTTGATCATTAATTTTTTTATTTAATATTGAAAAAGGGGAAAAAAAATGAGAAAACGGCTCCTTTTTCGTTTTTTTTTTTTTTCCAAAAAAACGAAAAACGAGAATTCAGCTTAAATTTTAGTTTTTCGTTCATGGGTGGAAAAATGAATAAACAGCTTGAATATTCGATTTCTACATGTGGGCGGGAATTAAACGCCCCTTTCTGCTGATTGGTCAGCCGAAGATCAAACCGCGCCATCATCAGTTCTTCTGCAGTATCATGCAGCAGAATAATAGTCCTCCACTGCTGAAGTTGTACGGATTAATAACCCATTTTTATCAATTTAATATTTTTCTCATCAAACAGACTAATAAATAGCTCGACACAACTCGTACCGGGGCAGAGTCTAGACAGGTCTTTCTTCTGTGTAGACCAGCGGTTCTTAAAGTGATAGGGGGTCCAAGAAATAATTTGCTATAGCCTAAAGTATTTCCAGACTGTAAAGTCACTTTTTTTATCATGATACATAGGCCTACTGTGATTTATTCCAAAGTGACTTATATGATGCATTTAACGTCAAATAATCTAAATGAAGCCTTTTAAAAGACAAGTATTCGCTGTGGTTGATGTTTGTGGCATGCGGCAGAAAGATGCTCAAGGAGACAGAGACGCGCTAAAGCAGCGCATTCTGTTGTTCTCTGTATTTTTCAAAGGCATGACATTCTGTAGTTATTTTGAACGTAACGTTACACAATTAAAAATATACATTTTACCATTGACGGATTCCCTCGATGGGGAAAAAATCCCAATTGAACGTTCCAATAAGTATCAAATAAATGAAACTTGCTTTAAAATAGGACTGCTGCTTTACGGTAGCGATCTGTCTGCTTACGGAAGTTTATTCTAACCCATCGCAATTTTGGGAAACTTTGTGAGACTAGACCGTGAATATTCCCATTAATATGTTTCTAAAGGTTTATACTAATAAACAAAAATATCCTGCTCGGGCTTGCCAATTTAAAGGCAGAGAATGGTGACTTTTTTTTTAAGCGGATGCATATCTGTCGTAAAATAATCCTATGCATCTCGTGGCGTATATTCCAAGCATTCTGAAGGTATTCTGAGGGTTTGGTGAGAAACAAACCGAAATGGCAAGCTATTATATTTTATGAAAATCTTGCGTTGCAGTGCGAGTGCGCAGCAGCTCACGCTGCACACAAGTGCATATCCTTTTGAGATATCAATTATAATCTTTTAATAATTTAATAATTTTAATAAAACACAAGACTACATTATATAACTCTAACAGCAGGCTATTTAATATCTGTTGTTCTCCGGTTGTCAGTCAGAATGACATTTCTTGCGTGAACATAGGCTTATATATACCCAAGCCAATTTATTATTCTTTGTCTTAGTGTTAAAAACATTTATTTTGAAACAAATTAATTAATGAATTTCTAATTAAACAAACAAACAGACTTATGGGTGGCAGGTAGGCTATGGACACAGGCCATGCCCAGCTGATGGAAAGAATAGAATTTATATCTACACAGAAGAAAGCCCTGTCTAGACTCTGCCCCGGTATGAGTTGTGTCGAGCTATTCATAAGCCAGTTTGTTTGACAAAAAAGATTAAATGTAGTTGCAATAAATGTGTTAAGAATCCATACAACTGCAGCAGCAGAGGACTATTATTCTGCTGCATGATACTGCAGAAGAACTGATGATGGCACGGTTTGATCTTCGGCTGACCAATCAGCAGAAAGGGGCGTTTAATTCCCGCCCACATGTAGAAATCGAATATTCAAGCTGTTTATTAATTTTTCCACCCATGAACGAAAAAAAAAAATTAAGCTGAATTCTCGTTTTTCGTCTTTTGGAAAAAAACGAAAAAGGAGCCGTTTTCTCATTTTTCTACTTTCAATATTAAATAAAAAAACGAATGATCGAATGATTCACGGATTCTTACCGTTTACTGTTTGTTATTCTTCTAGTTCTTTATTTACCTGTAGTAGCGACTAATGAACGGACGTCTCGCACATTCAAAGAAAATAGCTTAAAATAGAGCCGAGATTGAAATGCCAAATGTGTTTAACAGTGCAATGATTTCATGTTTCCAAAGGCTTGTGTTGCTTTATATGTAGCCTTTTCTAATTTTCACCAAATATGCATTTATACTCTGTTGCCTATAAACAGCTAGCAAAATCATTGTAAACTTATTTTTAATATAAATATTGTATTAGGCTATACTGTATATTTTCCACCTGTAATACATTCTTTATTTGTTTATCTGTCTGTTTTCACATGCTCTTTGAGCGGCCTTAAGTGTATAAAAGCATTAAATCATCAGAGTGCAACACAGAGAGGGAAATATTACCAATTTTATGATGCTCTATCTGTGTAATGGCTTTATTTATTTATTTCAATTTTTTCCTTTAAGTTTGCAGTTAAGCTGATGTTGTCATGTGGTTATGTTTGTATATGTGCGTAACAGTAGCAAGCTGGCGCAATAAGCTCATTGTTTTTCCGATTTTTGTTGTTGATTTTGTCTAAAATATAATTACTTTTTATTATAGCAGGAAAAATGTACAGAAATCACCAGATGTCCTTCAGAAATCTTTTAAATACAGCTAGATTTGTCTGTCAGTAATAAACACTGACCACTGCTGGTCAATACATCACACTACTATTTACTCATCAAATTTATGTTAATGAGATAAGTCATGTCGTAAGTTTTTTTTTTTGTTGTTGTTGTTGTTAAGAATTACAGCCAAAGTGAGGAGCAAACAGAAATAATCCTCCTTCGTTTATTTATTTAGTTTTATTAAAGCAAATTTTGCATGTTTTAACAAGTATTTTCATCTAATCTGCCACGAACCCAAGAAATGTTCACCCAATTTTGCAATACATTTTGCGAAGTAATTTGGATTTAGCAGCTAGCACTAGGACGTCCAATTCACTTTAGCGAATTGATTCTTTCAGATGATTCATTCAGTTCAATGAATCGATTCACCGCGAGTCATCACTTAAAATGTTTTCGCTTTATTTTTATCGTTAAAATGTCTTTTAGATTAGTTTATCGTTTATAGCCTGCCCACATGTTCTTATTTGTAACAATAGTTATTAACAATATTTATACCGTCATTCATAAAGTTTTATTTCTACAGTCAGGTGATTTACAAATACAAAAATAACAACCCTAATTATTAGTAATAATTCTACAATATTGCTCTCTCTTCAGTTTTTACAGCGATTTGAGATTCACTTGGCGAATCGGTTCAACCGAATCATTCAAAAGAGTCTGTTTATAAGAATGATTCGTTCGCGAGCATTACTTCAGTACTAAAGCATGATGATGGCGAGGCGTGGCGTTTACAAACTCCTGTGTAATGATTGGCGTGCCAAAGTAAAAGACGCTTTCCTTGTTTCCCGAAAAAAAGTTAGGAAAGGAAAGTGTCTTGAGAAAACATGGCGGAGTAAGAGAAAGAAACTTGACCGATGCTTCTTCAGAAAGCGAGAAACTCTCCCACCACAGGACATGTAGCAAAGCTGTACAAAACTGAAAGTGAGGTATGAGTTTGATTTCGTTTCTTTATTTTTTATTTTCTATTTTCTAAACCTGAACAGCTTCTCCTCCTCTGAAATATTCTGTATGTGTTGCATAATACTTCCTTGTATTTTATTAATTATTATTATTTTTTTTTACTTCTATGATGATTTCGTGAAAAAGATGACTTCTGACTAGTCAAAATGATCTTTACAGTTTATCTCAAAGACACATCACAGTATATGCTGGCCATGGCATAGTAGTAGTGAGTATAAGGTGACCACAGTCGGTTCTGTCAAAACGTAGTGTTAATTTCTCCACCACTACGTTATATTAGAAAAAAAATGGGTGACAAATGAGAAATTGCATTTGCATAAAAAGAAAAAAAGTGCTTTGTGGCATTATTTAGCACATTTTCACAAATTCTCAAGCAAAAAATATCATTTCCATTACTGTAGTCCCCTTAAAATAATCATATATTTAGCTAAATATTAATGTATTTATACCTATAATATAGTATAATACAGAATTTCATTTTATGGGAGAATTATGACTGTTAGATTCTCTCGAAGGGTTGTTGTCTCATTGTAAGTAGTCCCCCAAAGTTCGCTGCTTTCGAAAGCCTCCTGTGGGATTTTATGAGAAACACCTGGACAGGCTCCGGCTGACAGAATGGACACAGCAGCTCTTGTGTTTGTGTGCTTGAATCTTTTAATGAATCGCAGGCGTTTACAGTGCACAGGCTGTACCTTTGCATTTTATTCTGTTGTAGACTGACTAATCTGGTCATTCATTGCTCACAAAGCTATTGTCGCCCTTCTAGAGCCTTTGAATAAGTGGCTCAATGATTCTAGAACTGTTGGCATAAAGAAAACATGAACTGAAATGATGGTCCAGTTGTTTCTTTATGTGATTTTGGACCAGTGTGTGAGTGGTTAAATGTTCCTGGCATGCTTGTTTAGTGAAATTACCCTGGAAAGGAAGTTGATATGTCAAACAAAAAGGAAAATTCATAGAGTGTGTCTTTATCACATGCTTGAGTAAACATGTGGTTGGACATGGCCTGGGCTTTGCTGGACTAACTGGCTCAGGAGTTTAGGAAAGGAGCCACAAAAGCACCGTGTTTGGCTGAATGTGGTCTAAAATATGGAAGTGTTTACAAATCATAGCAAATGAACTTTTTTTTGCTCAAGACATTGCAGAGATGAAGGTCACTGCCCTTTCCTGAGTATTCAGATTGTTGGTTGGTCCAGTTTTGAATGTGAACCATGCTTTTAAGATTTCTGCTCAATACAAGGAATTCAGTACAAGCAAATATGATTTCTGTCATATTTTCCCACTGCCTGTTCAGTTTTTGATCAGGATAAAGTTAATTCAAAGATGAAAGTGTTGTCTCTCACCCTCTTGTTTTCCCAAACTTAGGACTTTCTTCTGTGCAGTGTTATTTCAGTATTTATTAATATGTTGCATTAGTTTTGTTTATATTTATAATATATATATAATTTTCTGATTCCATTTTAGTTGAAGTTTTAGTAATTTTATGTGCTTTTGTCATTTTTTTTATATTTCTGTTTAGCTTTAATTTATATTTATTTCAGTTTTGGTTTTAGTAATTTTAGTTCTTAAACTTAACTTAAATGTATTTGAAATTAGTTGCCAAGGCAACATTTATCACATTTTTATGTTTTGTTTTTTTACATTTAGGATTTTAATCTAATAATTTTTTTTATATTTCTATAAAATGTAAAAAATAAATATCCATTTTATATCAACTTTAGTTAACAAAAACTGAATAAAAAAACCCAAAAACTATTATTTAAGAAAAACTGAACTATTATTATTAACAACTAGTATTATTTATTAGATCATTTTAGCTTTAGTTAACAATGTGGAATGCACAAGGAAATACTGTAAAGATGTCAATCGTCAAAAAGGATGATAAAGATCTTTCACCTCAAGCTCAAGTATTCTGAACTCAGAGTGAGGAAAAACATTCAAATAGAAGTCATTATTCAAAAAAATATTGCTCACTTGTACCATAACTTGCACGTCTCATTTGCACAAATGCATAAATTCAAACATATTGCATGAAGCAGCATCTCACCGGGTTTGACATCAGCTTTGCCAAGTTGCGTTGAATCCTTGGGTTTTTCCTCACACAAAGCTATCATATGACTTCAAAAGAATAGCACGCGAGTCATATTGACTTTTTTATGATGCTTGTTTGTTAGCTTTGGTAGCTGGACAGGTTCTGGCCACTGTAACATTTTTCACTGTAACACTGTAAAATGTCTCCGCTTGCATTTCTTGGAAGAAATTAACTCATGGGTGGGTCTGAAATGGTGTAAGGGTGAGTAAATGCTATCTAATGTGTCACCATCCCTTCAGATGAAAGCATTCATCAAGATTATAGATGGTGATGTTGGTCTCAGTCTTCATTATCAATGATAAACTCTTTGTTTTCTCATGCGCTGGTTTATGCGACACTTGCCCGGGTCACGTCAAACAGCCACTGCAATGCAACCACTTTCCATCCAGGAAAAAAAGTGTCTTTGGATGATCGGATGGTTGCTCACGAGGAAGTCAAGAGCCTTCCTCATGTTCACCCATCCACATGAGATGCAACATGATACATACTAAGTAAGAATTAGTTTGTAGGGTGGATTAATCAGTCACTGACTTGTTTTCGTAGTGAAAACATTAGGCACTTGCAACTCAGCGTGTGTGTGTGTGTGTGTGTGGGAGAGAGAGGCTCATATTTCTTAGGACTCTTTCTTTAGTGTCACTCGCCAGTCAGATGGACGATGGTTGAGATACGGTGAAAACATGGACATCTTCGCTCCGTCTTTATGTTTGTCCTTTCTTTTAGAGTTATGATGATGTGACATTAGATGTATTTCCAAGTGTCTTGCGTGTCTGCTGTTGGGTTTTTGTTTTACACTTGGACTTTTACTATGAACTTAAATGGATGTGATCACAAAAGACGAGGATCAAGCGTTTCATGTTCGTTCCAGGTAAGAGAACAGACCTGTCTTGCCATATATTAGCTAGTTTTACAGTGCATCCTCTACTATCTCTATTTTTATCTAGATTAAGCAACCAAAAAAAACTCAAATATGTCGTTTAGCGCTAGAGTTTGTCATTCTTCAGCAGACGATCCACTGATGTGCTCTCGTTTTTCCATCAGATAAATGGGTTTTGAAATGTAATACAGCGTGTGGGTGGAGGCGAGTGAATGAGGGCTCAGTTTGGTCTAGAGATCTCCTGTGTGTAAATTTTTAATAGGCGTGTTTAAAAATTAAAACAGAGGCACAGTTTTCTCTTTTGTATTGGTGTTGTACATCCTTAAATACTGCAGGAGCATCTCACACTGGACCTGAAAGATGAGTCAAGGGTCTATGTTTCTTTCCACACATGCAACGTTTACTGGAAATATTGGAGAGAGAGTGGGGAATGGGATCGAATTGGGCATGATTTGGAGCACTTGCACAAAGTACCTTTAGGCCATGGCTCCAACAAGGCCCTGAAGTTTGGATGGGATCTAAACTTGAACATTTCGTCATCATTTGCTCACCTTCATATAATTCCAAACTTTTCTTTTGTAGAATAGAAAGGAGATGTTTGAAAGGATGTTCACACTGCTTCTTTCCATACAATGAATGCTCCGAAAAGCATAAAAAATGCACTAGCATAACAGTAGTCCATACCACACATTATATTCCAAGTCTTCCGAAGCTGTACAGAGACTTTTCCACTATTATGGTGAAAAAGTTGTTGTTCACTACTGCTGCTTCCAGATATCATTCCTCAATCTGTGTATTTGAACTGCAATGTTGCGTTCAGTCATGGCCTATAGTAGGCAGTTTTATTTTAGTATTATTTATATACTTCTAATATATTATTTATATGAATATTTTTATGTTCTCTGTTTTAAGTTTTTATTTTTATTATTTATTTATTTTTGTTAAGTTTAGTAATTTAGTGTAAGTTTTAGTGGTTTTGTCATTTTTATTCGTTTTTAAATTTTTTTAAATTTCTGGTTTAGTAATTGTAGTACTTTACACTAATTTTAGTTAACATTAACATCACTGATTGAACTGGACTGCTTTTACAGCACTTATATGTAGGGATGCACCGAAATGAAAATTCTTGGCTGAAGCCGAAACCGAACAAATTAAACCCTGGGCCGAATACCGAACACGGTTTTTCGAGTTTTTTTCCCACATGTATTTTGCCAATTTTTTTTTCACCATTGCATAAATTAAAAAGCCAAAATGTGCTTTTTACTGTTTTTTCTTGCTTTTCAAAGAAAAAAAATCAATTACAAAACAACAATTTAAAAATATTTAACACTGAACATTTGTAACACTCTAGCAGACATTATACCAACAAAGCACAATTGAACTTAAAATTAATATGTTAGTAAAATAATATTCTTTGGCCATCAGACCCCCTTCTTGTATCAGGCACGTATTTTTTACTGTACAATTAAAAGCATAGGAAGAGCTTGCTGAGAAGAGCCTTCTTTTAAAACATTAGAAAATATTACAGATCCTAATTTGAATGCTATGTGTGAATGTTATAATGAATGTATTAAAACAGAGCTGTTGTAATGATTATTATCATTATTATTGTCTTACCTTTTGTTTTATTTTACAGAACAACAGTAAAATTACAGCAATACTAACATTTATGAATGTTGATATGAGTTCTTGCTTTTTCTCAACTTTTATTTTGCCGGAAACGTGCAGGAAGACCTCAATGCTTATTTTTGTTGACAACAGATTTATAAATGGGTTTCATTACGAATACGTCGTACGTATCGCGTTGTCACATGCCTTGTAAAAATTCATAAAAATGTGACTGAGCAACTGACGAGTAACAATGTTTCAGCGCAGATTTTCCTCGCACTTTGAACCCTGGTTAACAAGCAGATAGCACTGTCAGAATACATGCAATGCGTGCGTGTATTAGAAAACATGACGTTCTGCAGTTTATTTACTAATTGTTTAAGGCCATTTCGCGATTTCAATCATCATACAGTAACCAGCAACAATCACCCCTTCCTCTTCTCATCGAAGAGATGTGATGCAGCACTAAACAGTCTCTGGCTGTCGGTGTTTCGTGCTTGTAATGATTTTTGCGTCTTTCTCCGACAGTTTAAATGCTTTCACACTGCTGATGTGTGTGCTGCATAATAAAGAGTGCGTGCCTCTCACTCTGTGCTGGATGCTATTTGATCGCGTCACGTCATTGTTCGGTACAGTTTATTCGGTCTTTTCGCTTATTCGGCCGAACACCGAAATAACTTTTTTTGCTACTTTCGGCCGAATAATTTCGGTTGTCGAACATTCAGTGCATCCCTACTTATATGGTGTTTAGTATCACTATATATATTAATATTTTAATTATAGTATATGTTAATATTTTAAATAAGCTTTTATTTGTGTATTTTCAGTTTTCATTTACGTTTTAATTGTATGTGCTTCTGTAATTTTTATTAGTTTTTAAAAAATTTTTATTTAGCTTATTTAGTTTTACTTAAGTTTTACAACCTAAAATGAATTATTTCAGTTAGTTGCCAAGGCAGCATTTCTAATTTTCTTTTAGTTTTTTCATGTAATAATATTTTATTTTGTTTAATCTTTATTATAATTACTGAAATCATTTTTTAACAGTTTTAGTTAATAATAACAACACTGATAGCAGCTTAATTTAGAGCTTATATTTCAACATGTTCCTCACAAAATGCTCTTGTTTGGCTTCAGAAGACTTGTAAAATAGCTTCTGGTTCAAATGGGCTACTTTCATAATTCTTATTTGTTGTTGTTGTTATTTTTTATTTGTATGGAAACATAATACATTTTCGCATTTTGAGTTTTACAGAACTTATGGAAAGACGTGACGGTGAATAAATAATGACAGAAGTTCCATTTTACAGTTGGAGTTTTAGAAATGAACAGAAATAACGAGCAACATATGCCTGGTGTTTCAGTAAGTGTCAGTGAAATTCATGACATCATGTGAAGTATGAGTTAGTGCGAATGAGTCATTTGCATCGGTCAGTGGAGAAATCGCGTCAGCCGCTCGGCCCGCGTCCCACCTCGCCGAGGATAAAGAAATTAGAACATGTGAACGCCGCCAGCCTTCCGCTGAGGACACTTTGGCCAAAGCGTGGGATTTAACTCGGTCTAATGGATTTTCCCAGCGTGGCCTTGGTTACCTGACAGTTTCTCTGGCTGGAGTCGATTCGAGCTTCACGATAACATCTCTACTTCAGCAGAAGATGAATCGATTCTGGCAGATTTTCTTGGATTGCTTTATACCTTTACAGCTCTAAAGCCTTCCTACCTTCTTCTTTGCTCTTGCTAATTGTGGTTTCTAAGGTGTTTTTGATGGTTGTCAGGGTGTTTGAGGTGATTACTTCCCAGGCTTCTAAAAAAGTTAAAAACGATTTGTGGTCAGTAAGATTTTTTAATATATATTTTTATACAGCAAGGATACATTAAATTGATCAAAAGTAACAGTAAAGACATTTATAATATTAGAAAGATTTTCCTATTTGATTCTATTTCGTGGCCTAATGGGTTACGAGAGTCGGACTCGTAACCCAAAGGTTGCGGGTTCGAGTCTCGTACCGGCAGGGATTGTAGGTGGGGGGAGTGAATGTACAGCGCTCTCTCCCATCTTCAATACCACGACTGAGCAAGGCAAACCAACGACCCCCAACTCTCCCTCGGGGTCCTGCAGCAAAAATGCTGCGCCACTCTCCAGGTGTGTGTTGCCTTGTATGAGCGGGTCTAGAGAGTATAATGCAGAGCACTACTTCCGAGTATGGGTCACCATACTTGGCCACATGTCACATCACTTTTTACTATTTTTCTCCTTCACGTATGATTCTCTCTCTACTTTTGTTGGATTTCTTTATTCCTTGAAGGCTTTAAAGCCTTCCTACTTTGCAACATGCAGAGAGTGACTAGATGTCTACATATTCTGAAGAACTTTGTGCACTTGACTGTGCAAAGGTTGCTGACTAGATTGTTTGCTTACTGGCCCAAGCCAAAAGCCTAACTAGACTCTCACGTCTAGTTTTGTTTTGGGTGCCTCGTTCAGTGTTCTATAAATTAATGTTTTTGGCTTTTTTTATCTCCTAAATATATTGTATTCTGAATATTTAAACTGTCCTCAACAAGCCACTTGATATATCATTCATGTCTGTTGCTGAAATGGTGCAGGACTTGTTAAGTGTCAATCCTTAATTCTAAGGGTTAAGGGGTTTGTACTAATCCTTAGCCTTGAGTATGAGTAAGTAATAGTAATGAATGACTTAGCATGCAAAACTAAGTTTACACTCAGAAGGGGGTTTTACAGTGAGGCCACAAAAGAACCATTTTTGGTTCCTCAAAACCAGTTAAGTGAACAGTTCTTGAAAGAGAAATTTTTTTCTTAGTGTGAAGAACTTTTAAAAAAAATCTAAAGAACCTTTTCCACTATAAAGTACCTTTTGTGGAATGGAAAGGTTCTTCAAGGAACCATCAATGCCAATAAAGAACCTTTATTTTTAAGAGTGTAAGTGGAAAAAAAATCAGAAGCTGCATGGCATTTTTTTTACCCATTCAACCAGAATAACGGGTTTAGGAGCACATTAGAGTTACTCTGGTTCCTCCTTTACACGTGATAATCTCCATGTGTCGTCTCACTCATAATTGGAAGTGACGCTTGCAATCGGGTGTCCGTAGATGACACTGGCATGTCACACTGTTACATCTGTTATCAGCAGGCTTACTGCTGACCCTCCGTTTATGTGTGCAAGACCCAGTGTAACCTGTCACCATGTGTCAACAACAAAACATTTTACAAGCTGAAGCCCCGTTTGGTTGCGCAGAGGCTTCTCACTGGAGTGTTGGGAAAGGTCTCACAGAGGGGGTTATCCTAGAATTCAGTGTCTTTTGGAAGAGGTCTATCCGTTTCAGGATGTGTCTGAGAGGGTCGAAGCCGTGGGTCTCATGCTGCACCCCGTGGAGTATTAAACGTGTCTATCACATCAGAGGAGAGAAAGTCATGCAGAAGATTGAGATGTTTAGATGGTGCACAGAATGTTTCAAAAAGAAAAAGGAAAAAAGGTGAGGTTTGTGAGTTTTCCTGTGGTTGCTAGGGTAATGCTATGTGGTTGCTAAGGTGTTGCTAGGGTGTTGGAGGTGATTGCTTGTTGGTTTAAAAAGCCTTTAGAAGTTTGGTATCAGTAACTTTGTTTTTGATAGAAATTAATATTTTTGTTCAGCAAGGATTCATCAAATTGATGAAAAGTGACAGCAAAGACATACATTATAATGTTACAAAAGATTATGTTTCAAATAAATCCTATGTGTCATGGTTTCCACAAAAAGATTAAGCAGCTTAACTGTTTTTGTCATTGATAATAATAATAAGTGTTTTTTGAGCAGCAAATCAGCACACTAGAATGATTTCTGAAGGATCATGTGACACTGAAGACTGGAGTAATGATGCTGAAAATTCAGCTTTGCATTACAGGAATAAATGACATTTGAAAATATATTTGAAAAGACAACAATGTTTTGGTGAGGACCAAAATGTAATTTTTTCTGACAAAAATTAGCACCTTATGAGATAACGCCGGAGTAACAAAAAGAAGTCCTTGTATGCAAATACAACATATGTGTTTATATTTTGTCATAGTTTAGAGTTTCCAAGCATTCAAGTCAGCATTCTGGTTGCTGGTTCATGGAAGCATTTTCAGCTGAGATTCTGTCATTCTATGACACTATTTGAACTCTTTTTAAGGGAGTCATCATGTTTTTGATGCATGTCAGCCTACAAGATGTGTTCAAGAACATGTGTAGACAAAAACCTAATGATGTTGCTGTTGTAATAATTCTAGATTTTGCCACCATATGGAATGCTGTTGTTTGCCACAAACATTTTTTTCTTTTTTTAGTGTCCCTTAATGTGCAAGAATAATAAATGCACTCTTTACGAACCACAAAGCCCTATGACAATAGATCCCTTAAAATGAAAGCTGTTAAGATGACCTGGACCCTAATTTTTCCTCATCTATAAGGCCTCTTAAAGGGATAGTTCACCCAAAAATGTTGTCATTAAAGGGGTCATATGATGCTTTTTTAAAAGATAATTTTTTTTGTGTATTTGGTGTAACAGAATATGTTTGACATGCTTTAATGTTAAAAAACACATTATTTTTCAAATAACTGTACATTATTGTAGGTCCTCTATGCCCCGCCTCTCTCAAACACTTCGTTTTCTACAAAGTCCCTCCTTCCGACAAGCGCAGTCTGCTCTGATTGGCCAGCTGACCCAGTGCATTGTGATTGGTCGAACACCGCAAGCACTCGTCGGAAATGTAACGCCCTTTACCATAATCGCGAGCTTCATCTTTCAAATTAATGTAAAGACAGAGCCCGAAAGGGGAAAAGTCGCGTGACAGACAGTGATGGAGCTGGTATGTGTTTGCAGTTCACAAGCCTCCTGACTCCACTTTGATGTGATGCTGTCTCTCTCTCTCTCTCTCTCTCTCTCCCTCTCTCTCTCTCACACACACACACACACACACGATGCGCAAAACTCCGCATTTGAACAAGGTAGCAAATATCTTAAATGGGGAAGTAACATACATCACTACCCAGGGGGGGTAGTGGCACACGAGCAGGGAACGAGTACGTCGGTTTTGTCCGCCTCAGATTGTCATAGAAACGGTTCATGAAACGGTCGTCCATAAAATACATTGCTGTTTTTGTAAGTAATCTTAAAGATTCCTAACTGCATCTACTTCCGGAAGACCAAATAAAGTGATTTTGCTTTCGCCTATAAACACACAGCGTCTCTCTGATTACATGGCTGCTTCAACACTAACTGCGTTTACTGAAACCATGCCTTCTTTCTTTGCGTTCACATTTGGGTGGCATTATGCTAATATTTCCACATAGTTAGGTAGATATGTGGGGGTGTGTTAGAACGGGCTGTTTTAGGTGGGTGTGGCAGAGTCTTAACTTTGATCAAGAGTATTTCTTTGGTTTTGAGACTTTAGTCTTTTGCAACTTCAGGGATCTTATCTATGCCCAATAAGCTTGTAACAATCCAAAGAGAAAGGAAAACTTGAAATCTCATCATATGACCCCTTTAATTACTCACCCTCGTGTAATTCCAAACCCGTAAGACCTTCATTCATCTTCGGAACACAAATTAAGATATTCTGATGAAATCCGAAGTCTTTCTGACCCTGCATAAACCGTAATGCAACTACCACATTCAAGGCCCAGAAAGGTAGTAAGGACCTCATTAAAATAGTCCATTTGACATCAGTGGTTCAACCGTAATTTATGAAGCTACAAGAATACTTTTTGTGCGCAAAGAAAACAAAATAACGACTTTATTCAACAATTCTCTTCTGGTCAGTGTCCACCAGTGTTGCCAAGTCCATGGTTTTCCTTTTCCCCTTTTTTTTTTTCCGCGGAATTGTGCTACTTTAAACCAACGGTTGCCCTCGGGTTTGTCATGGTTTCATGTCTGCGGGTTGAAGCGACTCCAATAATATGATATTTATCCCCTGGAATGCGAATTTTAGCAGGGGAACCCCGCCAAAAAACATTTATTTGACTCCCCGGAACACGATTTTTAACTGGGGACCCCCTCGAAATGCAATTGGGCTAGTTTTGAGTAGCAATTGGGCGGGTTTTTGTTGTGAAAACCTGGCAACCCTGGTGTCCACTTGCGTGTGCATTCTTCTGCTTGTAAACCAGGCAGCGCATGTGTGTTCTATGTAAATATAAAAGTACAGTGTCTGAATAATGTTAGAATATGCTTAAACACAAATACTAAACTGCTTATTAGGTTTAATAACCTTTAGCTGCAGTTTTCTTTTAATAGTCTTGTTAAAGTGTATATAAAACGGAAATATTTTATTATTTCTTTTATTATCTTTTTTACTTTTGTTTCTCTCTAAGTTCTTATTAGGGTTGGGTAAAAAATATCGATATCTCGATATTAATCGATTCTCATTTTTTACGGAACGATATCGATTCTTAAATCCCAAGATTCCATTAGTCTAGCCTGTTTTCAGTTAATGGACGGAACATTGAAGGGCACTTCCCATCCAGTATATCGCAATAAGCATTGTGCTTTGGTAGGGTTGGGTATCGTTTACATTTTATCAATTCCGATTCTCTCTTTTTTAAAACATTTTAACAGCTTTTCGCCACCTACTGGAGTAACATGTAATCGATAAACCTTCATTTGAAGTATCAAATTACTTTCAAAAGGTGATTTACTCTATTTTAATCGCTACCGTACACATCAGAGTTTAAATCTTAACTATACATTTTTATCCTAGTACTTCTCTGATTTAAATGTTTGTAACACAGAAATAATGATACTGTGTGGCTGAAAAGACTGTGAAAGCGGTTTCATTCATGAAAATGATGACACAGATGACAGCTGCTCTCTAGGTCAATGGCAGCGCGAACGCCAATTTAAATGGTCAAATCACACTGATGTGATCGTATGCTGCACGGACGAACCAAGTGATCACAACATTGATCGCACACGTCAAAGTTTGAGGAATAGAATGATGTTGGTGTTTGAATCGTGTTCGTGATTTTTAACGTTCTATTAAATTAAAGTGCTTTGTCATGTTGGTGGCGACATCTCTCTTGCAACATGTTTAGCTATCACAGATATTATACATAGCTTTTTTGGCTTCTGATCGCAAATGTAGCAACACTTTGGAGCGCTTGGATTAGCGAGCAAAGTCCTGGCAGATCGCTAGGTCCGGACCTCACAGATGAAGAAAAAAAAAGTGCAAAGGAATCGATAGGCGGAATCGAAATTTTTATTTGACAACAAGTAACCGATTCCTGACCTTAAGTATCCGATACTGGAATCGGAATCGATTTTCGATTCCCAACCCTAAGCTTTGTACTTTTATATGAACCAAAAACTCAGATTTCAAATTTCCTGTCCTTGTAGTCATTATTCCAACATAATGCTGTTTTAAGTGGAGTTGACAGTATCGTTGTAGCGTTTCTCAAACCGCTTGTAAACAATGTCACATAACGTCACATTTACCCAAAACATATTCGGTGACCAAAACTCATTAGTCCGATAGAAATTAAACTGAGAGAGGGGCATTTTTTGCTAAATATATGCACCCATATAACATCTTCATTATAATTTTTTCTTCAATGTTTAATTTATGTTTGAAATAATCTATCAAGTTTTTATGACAGCCACCATTGTTTATATATATATATATATATATATCTATTATATATATCTTATATATATACATATATCCACTTTTTCTTCAACGCGGAAGTAAGCCTATGGATGAGACTTTGGATGAGGTTCATTAGCCGCTATAGGTAAATAACGAGGAGAATACCAACGTGCAGTAAATGGTAAAACTGTTTGCACTACAAACCAGTGTGTTAATAATTAAGATAATACATTAAAATAAAATGGTAAGAAACACCAGTTTGCAATATCAAGCAACAAAACAAACTGTTTTGTACAGCTAAAAATAGCTAGACGCAGATGAGACCGGAAGCTAGACCCATAGAATACAAATGGGCCACTCCCATTTTACGACAGAAAAAGTGGATATCTATAACAAATCAGTTCATTTTAACCTTCGGTATTATAGTAATGTAGTACCAACTGTCTCTCATGTATATTTTACAGCATTAGTTGAGAGATTTTTTTTTCCTTGAGAAAATTTGTCATGTACTGTACCTGATATATATCCAAAATCATCGATATTGAATCGAATCACAAGTTTGTGAATGAGAATCGAATTGAATCGTTAAATTTGTGTCAAAACCCAGCCCTAATGTTCATCCTAGTTACAGCCCTAGTAAACCGACATTTGGTTGAAAATAAACCAATAAAATATGTATGTGTGATTGTTTGTTTATCTAATTAATTATTTTATTACTTCATTTATAATTTTTTTATTTATTTACAATTGATCCTTTAGTATTATCCCATTAATTATAACCATTTTTCATGTAATTCTTATTATTATTGGTTTACTTATCATTAGTGTGATTATTATGTATTACTTATATTTTAATTTTAATTTTTAATAATTTATTATTTTATGTATTTTTATTTTAATTGGATTTTTATTATTGTTCCTTAATTTTTATTATTTTTATTTTTATTATAAAATGATTATTCATTTGTTTTTATTTGTAATTATTTATTATTTTATTTTTTTTCAATTTATGTTTTTTTATTTTATTTTTTTTTTCATTTGATTTTTTATTTAATTTTAATTTTAATTTTGTTTACTTTTAGCCAAAGTCCTTTTTTTCCCCTTTTTTTTGGTCTCTGGATCCTAACCCTAACCTCATAAATAACCTAATGATCCCATCTTATCCTAATCTTTGCTTTGCTCACCTCTCTACTGCCCCATGCAGGATGGAAGCCTCGTGTCTGGAACTGGCTCTGGAAGGTGAGCGTCTGTGTAAAGTGGGAGATTACCATGCGGGTGTCTCCTTTTTTGAGTCGGCCATCCAGGTGGGCACAGAAGACCTGCAGATTTTGAGCGCTATCTACAGTCAGCTGGGCAATGCCTACTTCCACCTACACGACTACAACAAGGCACTGGAATACCATCGGCATGACCTCACGCTCACCAGGTATGAATCTGGAAGCTTATGTCACTGTTTCAAAGCTAGTAGGATTATGTCCTTATCTAAAATAACATGTTTTGTTATTCTGACTCTTTCAGAACTATCGGAGATCAGCTGGGAGAAGCTAAAGCCAGTGGTAACCTTGGAAACACAATGAAGGTTTTGGGTCGCTATGATGAAGCAGCAGTTTGTTGCCAAAGACACCTGGACATTTCCAGGATGCTCCATGATAAGGTGAGGTTTTTAACACAACCAAGGGGCCTTTTAATGCAATAGCCGAACCCAAAAATGAAGTTTCGGTCATCATTTGTCATTTGTAATGCAAAATAAGATATTTTAAAGAATCTACAGTATGATTTTCACTAACCAGTGGCATTCTTTATTGATGTCAAACCTGGCAAGTCAAGGCACATTGTACATATGTGCGATGTGTACGTGTGAATAAGATCTGACCGCTATCATATGGCGTCATCAGACTGGAAACATCACATATTGAATGGGATTATTGACTATTTTTGTCCTTTTTTGGAGCTTGACAGCTCCTGGTCACAATATGATTGCAGAACCAAATAAAAAGTTCAAGTAAAAAGAAACATGACTCATTGCTCGGAAAAAAATATATATGATGAGGAGATATAATAAAAAGCACTTTAAATACATTTATTGACTGATTTTATTTATTTATTGATGTAAGCAATACTTTTTATTCATTTATTTATTGATAAACTGTTTAAATATAAACTGTTTTATTATATAAATAAATGTTTTGTATTTAACCGTATTTTTGATAAATAAAACTAGACTATTTTAAATACATAAAATACAACACTGATTATTAATTGCTGCAAATAAACTGACTGTCAATCAAATAAATAGTAATGGCTGTATAATATGACTTTTTTTCATTTTTTATTTTTGTTAATATATGTATATTAAATTATGGTTAGATATAATAATATGTAATGTAGGTATGTATCAGTTTGTTTAATATATGTTATATATTATCAACTAAAACGTTTAAGAATATTGTGACACAAAATGTTCAGCTAAAAAGAAATAAGCCTCGTTGCTTCGAAAAAAAGAAGCCAAACAGATGTAATAAAAAGCAAAAATTTTCCAATAGTATTTTATTGACGTGGTATATTTATTTAGTAATGTAAATAAGTAAATGAAATGTAAATAAATAAAATAATATTTGTTTATTGAAAAACTACAAATAAAACTAACTGTTCAAATAAAAATTTAAATGTAAATAAATAAAATAATATTTGTTTATTGAAAGAAATACAAATAAAACTAACTGTTCAAATAAAAATTTCTTTTTGCTATCATTATCAACCAAAATGTAAGATTTAATTTAGTGACGTGTGGCCAAGTATGGTGACCCATACTAGGAATTAGTGCTGTGCATTTAACCCATCCTAAGTGCACACACACACCGTGAACACACACACATCGTGAACACACACCCGGAGCAGTGGGCAGCCATTTATGTAGTTGGGGGTTCAGTGCCTTGCTCAAGGGCACCTCAGTCGTGGTATTGAAGGTGGAAGAGAGCACTCACTCCCCCCACCTACAATTCCTGCCGGACCTGAGACTCGAACTCACAACCTTTGCGTTACGAGTCCAACTCTCTAACCATTAAGCCACAACTTCCCCTAGATAATAATTTAAGATTATTATGGTCTACTTTTTTATATCTCCCACGTTATTCCTTTAAACTCCGTTTGAATAGTTAATGGCCAAGTTTGCCTCGGATGTTTTTGGAAGTCCTGTTATCCCGAGACACCACTTGATCTATTTTAACAGACCATAAACATATTTATGTTTAAATGCAAGCCGTCGATCCGTTTTAGGTGTGTAATGAGCGGTGCTTGTGGACTGACTGTTGTGTGTGCATGTCTGTGTGTGGTTTTGTTAGGTGGGGCAGGCCCGAGCACTCTATAATTACGGGAATGTGTACCACGCCAAGGGGAAGAACATATGTTGGAGCGGTATGGACCCTGGAGACTTTCCCGAGGAGGCACGCATCGCTCTGAAGAAAGCAACCGAGTACTACGAGTGAGCGAGCCAGCATTTTGTTTTCATTCTTTTGAACACCCAAACCAGTGTGTAGACGACACACATGTGCCAAAAGACAAAATATTTCATTTCTGAAAGAACATAGCAGAGATTGCAGTAAAGTTTTCCAAAGGCATGCTACAGCTTTTATTGCTTTATACCCGCTACTGTATCTAATATTGCACCTCTCGGTTTGAAGAGCGAATCTGGCCATTGTGAAAGAGCTGGGGGACAGAGCGGCACAGGGCAGGACCTACGGTAACCTTGGCAACTCGTACTATTTGCTCGGAAACTTCCAGGATGCTGTTCTGGCCCACGAACAGGTATTTCATACAGAGAGTTTCTTAAATGAACCAACCTGTGGTTTCTATTAGGGGTGGGAATCACCAGAGATATTATCACGATACTTGTGTCACAATACAATATTATTGCGATTTTAAATATATTGCAATTTATTACCTTTTTCCAACTTCAAATTATGTTCCCAAACGAAAACTTTGGCAACATCTGTTTTAACTAAAAGGAAACATTTTTCTCACTTCAGTTTTATCGCTGCAGTGCAAAATGGGATTGTCAAGCAGACAAACGGACCAACACTTTCATGAAAACCTGATGTTGTATGCACCTGGCAAACTATTTGTATTAGTCTAGTCTAGTGCACCTTAATTAAATGAATTTTACTTTCATTTATTCCATGGTCTGTTGGAATTCTTGATTCTGATTGGCTGGCAGGTATGCATTAAAACCGTTTAATGCACAGGTAGTTCCAAGTCAGTTTAATCACTGTTCTTATATTAATGCTCTGCTGCTTTACTGACACACAAAACACAAGACACACCCCCCAAACCGCTTCACACAGAGAGAGAGAGAGATCAGAGATCCTGCTGCGCACACAGAAACGTTCAGGAGTAGGCCAACATAAACTTCTCAACGCTGCCCCGCTACTTTTATCAATAAAACCGCTTAGATACTGGATCACTGCATTATATTCCTCAGCAAGGAGGAGGTAAAATCTCTGTTTAAGTAACTAAACTCACAACTTCATTGTTTGTAGAGCGAGATGCACAGACGGAGATAATTCACACACACAACTGTCATCTTTCTCTCTCTTGAACAAACCATCAATAATTAATTCAAATAAATGTTATAATTCTGTAATTCTATAATTCTGTAACTGACGAAAATAACCGTCATTTTTACCCATTCAGTCAAATATTGCGCTGCAAAGAGCAATACTAGTTTTAACTTGTCTATAACTTGGCAAATGACCATGGAATAAGAGGGATAATCAACGGCTTGCTATGCATTAAAGGATTTTAGAAAGAAACTCAAGACCACCATCTAGTGGACTGTCAAGAATAGATTTTATGTATTCTACCAAATAGTATAATAAAAGATCGATAACGGATTGCCGCGGAAAATATTGCAATACTATGCTGCATCGATTTTTCCCCCACCCCTAGTTTCTATTAAAATGCACAAACTGATAAACGTTGGATTACTGTACAGAAAAAGTCTGCTATTATGTGCCCACTAAGAAATATATATATATATAATATATAATATCACTATATTTATTTATTAGTGCTGTCAAAATTCTTCGCTAGCATAACCATGTGATTAATTTTTTTTTTTTCCAGTTTAACGGCATACAAAATATTTAACGCAGTTAACATAGGGGCGGAGCTAGGGTAGGCCACTCTCACAACTGCTGCTTCTGTCTCTTTTTCTTGACAAGAATTGTGTTTATTTAGATGCAGAACGTCTTTACGACCACATCAAATGGGAGACTTTCAGACGCACGCTCAAACTTCACCTCAGCACCAGGCACTAGTTAAAGAGCCCAAAATGAAAGCATATGATTTGTATGTGATTTACATGAGATCCTGTTTTTTATAGCAATACAGTGTGTTTACATGAGAAGCTTGTGTAGTGATTAGCTTGATATAAAAGACTACAAATAACATATTTCAGCAACATTAATATGCCCCTCATTCGATCACATCGGAATTTACTTACAGAACACTCACTGTGTTAAGTAGTTTTGAGTAAAGCATAGCATACATTTTTTAAATTGTCCTTTATGTACTGTATGCTACAGTGGAATGAATGGTCCGGTAACGGCGTTTTGCTTGAAGCCTCGCCAGAGCCAATCACTGATTTAGGCACTAAGCCTGCTCATGCTTAGTGGCATCATTGACGTTTGACATCGATAACCCCTTAGGTATCGAAATTTGGTACCGAACCTCGATACTCATTGTATCGATGCAATTCAGTCGGTCCTAACAAAGGATCAAAACTCGATACAACAGCCTTACGCCCAATGTGCCGTGCGCTGTAGTCATTTCATATTAATGGCAAAATAAACTATGAGCATGCAATGTTGTAGTTATGTCGTCAGTTAAGTAATGAAGTTACCAAAAAATGCGATTAAAGCTGCCTTAAAAATGTGCATGCATGTAATATATTTTATATGAGTCACATTTAAGAGCATGTCTCTGTAACAGCCCAGCACTGTCTCCCTCATCTAACCCCCTATTCAACTCATCAGCTCATTAGACAGACTTTAATACTCTGAAGTGGGACCAGAAAGATACATAGTTGTGAGAAAATATGATGCGTGTCATGTTCAGCAGCGGCAGCTCTTAAAGTAGCAGCAAAAATATCCTAATAACCAGCTGCTGTGATGTTTGTTAATCAAAGAACAAAAGAAAAAAGGGAAATCAATACGTTTTTTAACTTAACTTCATCTATATTTAATTTAGAATTTAATTTAATTTCTGTATATTTCCTACTTACTGAAGGGCACAGGTAAATATGACATATATTATAATAGGTTTATGTAAAGATTGTTTTAAGTTCACTTAAATTAAAATTTATTGAACTAAATGTTAATGTCAATATAATGTTATGTTGAGTCATGGCCAGTCAATGGTTTACATATTGGGAAAAACTATTCCCTAGGACTTGTATTGGTATCATTGATACTTGCCTTCAGTCATAAAAAATATTTAACAAATATTAAAAATATACTGTCTATGTTGTTTCGGCATTAATTTAAAGATTGAATGTGAAATTATTGCAATATAAAAGTGTATTTTAAAAACGTTAATGTTAGGTGGAATTAATCGCTAAAAGTTTGCGATTATTTTGTTTTTAAAAATACTGTTTTTTTTTAATAGAATTGACAGCACTAATCTCTATATATATATATATATATATATACTATTATATATATATATATATATTATTACGTGGGTACGGAAAGTATTCAGATCCCCTTAAATTTTCACTCTTTGTTATATTGCAGCCCATTTGCTAAAATCATTTAAGTTCATTTTTTTTTTCCTCATTAATGTACATACAGCACCCCATATTGACAGAAAAACTTAGAATTGTTGACATTTTTGCAGATTATTAAAAGAGGAAAAACTGAATATCACATGGTCCTAAGTATTCAGACCCTTTGCTCAGTATTTAGTAGAGCACCCTTTTGATCTAATACAGCCATTAGTCTTTTTGGGAAAGATGCAACAAGTTTTTCACACCTGGATTTGGGCATCCTTTGCCATTCCTCCTTGCAGATCCTCTCCATTTCTGTCAGGTTGGATGGTAAACGTTGGTGGACAGCCATTTTTATGTCTCTCCAGAGATTCTCAATTGGGTTTAAGTCAGGGCTCTGGCTGGGCCATTCAAGAACAGTCCAGAGGTGTTTGTGAAGCCACTCCTTCGTTATTTTAGCTGTGTGCTTGGGGTCACTGTCTTGTTGGAAGGTAAACCTTCGGCCCCGTCTGAGGTCCTGAGCACTCTGGAGAAGGTTTTCGTCCAGTATATCCCTGTACTTGGCCACATTCATTCATCTTTCCCTTGATTGCAACCGGTCGTCCTGTCCCTGCAGCTGAAACACCCCCACAGCATGATGCTGCCTCCACCATGCTTCACTGTTGGGACTGTTTTGTACAGGTGATGAGCAGTGCCTGGTTTTTTCCATACATACCGCTTAGAATTAAGGACAAATAGTTCTATCTTGGTCTCATCAGACCATAGAATCTTATTTCTCACCATCTTAGAGTCCTTCAGATGTTTTTTAGCAAACTCCATGCAGGCTTTCTTGTGTCTTGCACTGAGGAGAGGCTTCGTCGGGCCACTCTGCCATAAAGCCCCGACTGGTGGAGGGCTGCCATGATGGTTGACTTTCTACAACTTTCTCCCATCTCCGACTGCATCTCTGGAGCTCAGCCACAGTGATCTTTGGGTTCTTATTTACCTCTCTCACCAAGGCTCTTCTCTCTCCCCGCTAGCTCAGTTTTGGCCGGACGGGCGGCAGCTCTATGAAGTGTTCTGGTCGCCAAACGCTCTCCCTTTTAATGATTGTGTAGTCCACTGTGCTCTTAGGAACTTAATCAGCAAATTTTGTTTGTTAACCTTGGCCAGATCTGTGCCTTGCCACAATTCTGTCTCTGAGCTCTCAGGCGTTCCTTTGACCTCATTATTCTCATTTGCTCTGACATGCACTGAGAGCTGTAAGGTCTTATATAGACAGGTGTGTGGCTTTCCTAATCAGGTCCAATCAGTATAATCAAACACAGCTGGACGCAAATGAAGGTGTAGAACCATCTCAAGGATGATCAGAAGAAATGGACAGCACCTTAGTTAAATATATGAGTGTCACAGCAAAAAAAAGTCTGAATACTTAGGACCATGTAATATTTAAGTTTTTCTTTTTTAATAAACCTGCAAAAATTTCAAAACTTCTGTGTTTTTCTGTCAATATGGTGAGCTGTGTGTACATTAATGAGGAAAAAAAAAAAAAAAACTTAAAGTGATTTCAGACCAGCAGAGTGCGTGGTGGGTGGTCGGGGAAAGAGCATTTTCCGTACCGCACTGTGTGTGATGTTGTTGTGTTTGTGTGTTGGTGTCTGTGTATAATAATATATATATATAGATTATATATATATTTTTTTTTTCGCTTTTTTTTGTTGCAGTTTTTTTTTTGTCGTTTCATGATCAGCAGGTTTATGTTTCATGAAATATCCCTAGATCTATACGTCAGTGCTGGTCCGGACCTATATGCAAATATACTAGATGCAAATAAATAATATGTGTTTTTTTAATTTGTTTTATCAGGCGGGTACTCCGTTATTGCGAACAGGGCGCGATCGTGTTGTGAGCACGGAGCTGGCATAGCGAGCAGCCAATCTGGCACAAACACCTACGCTGGGAATGCATTACATATTCCTTGGGGGACAGTTTTGAAGCCTGGCAGCTGAACTTCCAAGGTCAGGTGGTTTGAGTTTTATCATTGTTGACATGTCATTTTGTGTCATTTATATTTAAATGTTATTTTATTTACTTGTTAACATAATATACAAATCAAGTATACAAACAAAGCAACAACAGCAATTGAATATTTTTATTTGATTTATTGTGATCATATTTTTCTGAGTTTAACTTCTATTCAAAGCAAGAAATGAACATAGCCATAGTGAGATATCTTTTTTAATTTAATTATTTTATTTGATTTTATTGTAATTAATTTACTTTCCCCGTTAATTTAGATTATTATTATAAACATTATATTATAGCACTTATAAGTAATGTTTAGCCATTTTTAGTCCCTGCAAAACAGCAACAACTGTGATGATTTTTTTACATTTTTGTTTATTTGATCATAATTAATTTACAAATTATAATTCATTTACTTTCCACTTTCCTATTTATTTAATTTCCATTAATATAGACATTATATCATAGCCATTATAAGCCATGCTTATTGCTATTTTTTTCCTTGGGAAACCATCCGTCTAATAATTTGGCTCAACATTTCATGCCTAAAAATAAGGGTTTTACCATGGTACGTGTCCAAAAAACATGTACTTCTGTACTTTGCTGTTAGATGAGCTGGAGTCATATGATGTGATTTTGGTGTGTTTTTCCTGCAGGCGGACGCTGCAGTTGGCGCGGCAGCTGAAGGACAGGGCAGTGGAGGCTCAGGCCTGCTACAGTCTGGGCAACACCTACACGCTACTGCAGGACTATGAGAGAGCAATAGACTCTCACCTCAAACATCTCCTCATAGCTCAGGACCTCAAGGACAGGTACACTGTCACTGACACTTCCTGTTTGTGCTGCTGCTCTTCCTGACGTCTAACGCTGTCTCTGTCTCTGTGTGTGTGTAGGATCGGAGAAGGGAGGGCATGCTGGAGTTTAGGAAACGCCTACACCGCACTGGGAAACCACGAGCAGGCCATGAGCTTCGCTGAAAAACATCTGGAGATCTCCAAAGAGGTGTGTGTGTGTGTGTGTGATTTGGCACCGAGATAACACAAGACACTTCCTGCCTCCACAGGAAAGCCCACGGGTGCCTCTCACAGAAAAGAAAAGGCTCAAAAAAAAACCAAGCCAAAAATAAAAAAGAATAATAAGAAACGATGCTTTACATGAAGAAAATGAAGCTTATTTTAAGATTATTAACATGTTTCATATTTAACAAGTGGCCTCTCATTCTTAGTATCCTTTACTATACAGTCATACTTTTTTGTTAATATTTTGTATTTACATTTTATTTTTACTATTTTCTGTTTTGTATGTTAATTTAGAATTTAAAATTTTGTTATTTTAATTAGTTTTTTTAGCAAGTTCGTGTCAATATTTTGTGGTTAATAAATATTTATGTATATATGGTTTTTTCTATTAACTATTTGTATTTTTTTTATTTTTAGCAATTCTAGTAATTTATCTTAAAACTAAAGCAAATGATCAAGAAAAAAATACCTTTTTTAACATTTTATTTTATTTCAGTTAATATTTATTTGATTTCGAGTTACAAAAATGTTTTTTTAGGCTTTTAGGTAACAATAGTAACTCAGATCATGACATTATTTATACGACAATTAAGATCTTTTTCACCCCAAATTCTCTGTGCTAAAAATCAAGTTCCCATTATTCCCAATTACTGTTTCTAATTACAGTGATACAATTAGTATTAGTGGTCGGGTTTGAAATGCCTCACATCACGATGTAAGAATGGATTCACAATACACACTTATTAAAAACACATTCGATTCAACATCAAAATTGAACAGGTTTATTTTCTTAAGGCACGTTCCTGATCTTATTGTGAATGATTCATTATTGTTATTCCACTAAAATCTCTAAATAATTTCCTCTGAAATCCTGGTTACACTTTACTTGAAGGGGTGTGCATAAGACTGACATGACACCTTCATAATCATGACATGACAAATGTCATGAATATGAAGGTTTTTTTTTATGCATGTTTATGACAACTGTCATTAAGTGTCATTTTGTTCAGTTATGTAATTTTTAATGCAAATGTGACATTGTTTGAGATGTCTTTTGTTATGGGCTATGGTTAGGGGTAGGGGTAGGGTTAGGTTACATAATGTCATATTTGCATTAAAAATTACATAACTGAGCATATGACACTCAATGACAGTTGTCATAAACATGCATAAAACCTCCTTCATATTCATGACATGTGTCAAGTCATGATTATGAAGGTGTCATGTCAGTCTTATGCACACCCCTTCAAGTAAAGTGTTACCGAAATCCTTTTCTGCTTATGTGGCATTAGACAGTTTTTTTGTTTTTGTTTTTTTCCCTCATTTCCATATTGAGAATTGGGGAAAATGCTATATGTCCAAAGCTAGTTACAATAGAGGAACATGAAGGATACAAAGTCACCTTTATTAGAACACTAGATTAGATTAGGAAACAAGCTAGAGCGGAGGTGAAATGCAAGAAAGAAGAAGATCATTTTTTCTGCTTAATTGTTATAAAAATAACTTGAGAGCAAAGCAAAATAAAAATTCTTATTTCTTTCTTTTGATTTTTGAGGTGAAATGTGACTTAAACAGGCCTCATGTGTGTGTTCATGATTGAATTGAGCGTGTGTTTTCTAATGTTTTTTCCTTCCTGTGTGTGTGTGCGCTGCTCAGATTGGAGACCATAGTGGGGAGCTGACGGCTCGAATGAATGTATCTGATCTGCAGTTAGTTTTGGGTCTGAAGCAGAACAATTCAAACTCTAATAGCTCTGCCTTCATCGAGAGTCCGCCCGGTGACAGCAGTCTGCCTGGTAACAGCACACACAACTTTCCTCAAACTTTAAAACCACAAATGGTAGATGCTGTTGAATGTAAATTTGAACAAGAATCCTTAAAGGTGCACAAAGTTTGGCTACACTTTATTTTATGGTGTCCTTGTTACAGTGTAATTATTTATTTAAGTACTTGGTAATATTATTTAGCAACATGAACTTACTATAGGGTTATTGCACGTAATTTTGTCTTATTACTCTTCTCTTATTACTTTCTTTTATTATATGTAATGTGTAACAAGGACACTGTAAAATAGTGTTACACAAACTTTTTTATTATTATTTATGATGTATTTATATTTTTATGATGACATATAGGGCTGGAGAAACAACAACTAAATAATAAAAAAAAATGCAAATGACAATTCAGTAATGAAATTAAAATAGGAAATAGAACTAAAACAAATAATAAAGTTAAACAATAAAGACTAAATGTATAAAAATAAAATTATAGTTGTGATAAGTACAAACCACAAAGTATTTTTTATACCAAAAATAGGGCTTTAATATTAATATTGAGAGATGTAATAAATTGAAAACAAAATCCCATTTAAGCCATCTTAGAATATTAACTATATTAAATAACTTAATAAATCTGATTTTAGAAATCTTGTAATGCAAAAAATATTTTCAAACATTTGCAGTGAAAGTGTTAAAATGTCTTATGATCAAATAATACAAAAAAAGATATTAAAAAACCTTATGGTGCAACAATTATTTTCAGAAATCTGCAATACAATGGTCTTAGATATTAAACTAAAAAGAAAAATCAGATTTAAAAACTTGTAATGCAAACAATTGCAATACAAGTGTTAAAATGCCATTCACTTAATAAAGGGGTCATATGATGCTGCTAAAAAGAACATTATTTTGTGTATTTGGTGTAAAGAAATGTTTATGCGGTTTAAGGTTCATAAAACACATTATTTTACACATAATGTACATTATTGTTTCTCCTCTATGCCCGCCTTTCTGAAACGCCTCGATTTTTACAAAGCTCATCGGTCTGAAAAAGCGAGGTGTTCTCTGATTGGCCAACTATCCAGTGCGTTATGGCGTTGTGTTGGCGAGATAGTTATGATTGGCCGAATACCTCAAGCGTGAGACGGAATACGGAATTGTTACGCCCCTCACATACTGTTGATGCCGTGTCCCGGCCGGAGCGACGAGACAAAAACATTAAAACCCATTATAAACGAGGCATTTGTTGCATCCAGTGGGGACATAATTACGGATTATTATTACTTATACTGCCTTTTTACGTGTTGGTTGCGTTGGTTGCGTTGCATTGCATCGCGCCCGCGTACCATAAAACATGTCTGCATTTGTGATCGGAGAAATGACAAACAACAAGTGCTACTCTACTGCCCAAAACTCGCGTTTGAATCATCAGTGGCAACGAAAAACACAGCGGCCTAGCGTGAGGGGAAGCCCCGGCTTAGCGTGTGCTGAGGCAGGGATAGAGTGAGCTGAGGCGGGCTAGACTCCGCTCTGTCCACGGTGAAAGTTATGTATTTCCTCAGCGACCAGCACGGATCAGCTCTAGGCATGGCGAAGCAGATATCATCCTCTTTTGGAAGACCAAACAAAGTAGTTTCGCTTTCACAACGAAACACACAGTGTCTTCAGGACATGACTGCAGCGTCAACAATACTACAGCGAGAATAAAAGTTACGCATTCTTTCTTTGCGTGATCATTTGGGAGGCATTATGCAAATCTTCCCACATCGTGACGTAGACATGTGGGGGCGTGCTGGAACGAGCCGTTTTAGGTATGCGTGGTTAACTCTTAACTTTTATAAAGAATATCTCTTTGGATTTGAGACTTTAGTCTTTGCAACTTTACAGATCTTTTTTATACACCAAGAGCTTGTAACACTCCAAAGAGAAAGGTAAAATTGAAATCGCATCATATGACCCCTTTAAACATGCAGTTTTGCTGTATTTTGGCATATTTGTCATATTAAAGTTTAGTTTGAGAGTACCATATATTTGGTGATAGTGCCACCTACTGGATAAAAGCTGTACATTTTGTGTAAACTTCAATTAATTGGCTTGAATATCCTCTATGTGCTGTTCTTTAATTTTTTTTGGATCATATAAACATATATACATTTAAAATGATTGATTTGCTTGGTAGCAACAAATACTAGTAAATTGACACTCATATCAGGGTATAAGCAATAACTGCTCATAGCACAACTGATCTACAGAATGAGAGTCACAGTACCTGCTTCTTTCTGGTTTTGTAGATGGAAGATCCAGAGTAAGCCGGAGACGCAGCATGGAGAACATGGAGCTCATGAAACTCAGCTCTGACAAAAATCTGGTGAGACAACACATTCGCCGTGGTGCTTTTATTAGTGTGCTAAATGCTGACTCCAAAGATCTTGGATAATTTGACTTTTCTCTGTTAGGAAAAAAGTCAGTGACTAGAGACTAGGTCTTCATAATGCTGCATATCAAATCATTTGCGTAACAAATGTGTTCAATGCTTCATCTGTCCAGGGCCAGACCTGTGAGGAGACTACAACCCCTCAACCAACCAAATCATCCATAGCAAAGACATCTTCTAAACTTTTCTTCATCAATCGCTTCAGGAGCAAAAAACACAGGATGAATGGATCAAACTCCAGTCCACCAGCTGAGAACCACAGCAGCAGCAGCCCACCTTCCGCCCGTCTGGACAAACCGGTCAAATACTAATCTTTTCTAAATGACACGTAACAAGTTGTCATTTTAAATGTTTAAATATGATAAAATATTTATTAATATTTATTAACATTTTCTTGAATGGCTTTTCCCACAGTACACCCCAGACACTCTAGGTGACGACAGCTTTTTTGATCTTCTGAGCCGTTTTCAAGGAAACCGCATGGATGACCAGAGGTGCTCATTACAGGACGGCCTAAGCCGTGTTCCCGCCCCTTCAGTTCCCTGTGAAACCCCACCTGTAGCCTTGAAGAAACGTGAGACGTCCTTCCTCCCTCACTGAACTGACCTGTGCAAACTATACTTGTACATGAAGGTGCAAAATCACTGAAGATGCATTCACACTGACAGCGATTTAAAGCAGAAAAGTAGGAGCAGGTGATTTGAATGTACAGAAGTGAAACGATGTGAGCAGAAACGAACTTTATGCAAATAAGAAACACCCACTAGCAACCAACAGACAGTGACAGTGTGAACGCACCTTTAGTTTGTAATAATTATACCAGTGTATAGCAGTGCATACAGTGACAAGCAATTTGTAAACACTGGACACTAGATTGTGTCACATGACAAAATCACAGCCAATTATAAGATACTTGGTGTTTCAAATAGGCATCAGAAACATAAACCAAAATGTTTTTTTTTTGCGGCTGTCAGCCTTCTACTTTTGCATATTAAAGAATAAAATAAATGAAAAAAAAAACATCACACACACACACACACATTACTTATCCTCTCTAAATGGGGACATTCCAATAGGGTATGGTGTTATACTGTACAAACTGTATTTTCTATCGCCCTACACCAACCCTACACCTAAACCTACCCCTTACAGGAAACTTTCTGCATTTTTACAATCTCAAAAAAACTAATTCTGTATGATTTATAAGCTTTTGTACCCATGGGGACACAAGTCCCTATGAGTTGGTGTGTATTCAGGTTTAAGTCCCCACCAGTGTAGAAAAACCTGATATCACATAAACAAATGTGTATGTGATATTTTTTATATGCGTGTTTGTGTACAGGTTTTTCTACACTGGTGGGGACTTAAAACTGAATTACACTCACTCATGGGGACTTGTGTCACAAAAGCTTATAAATCATACAGAATGAGTTTTTTTGAGAGTGTAAAAATGCAGAAAGTTCCTGTAAGGGGTAGGTTTAGGGCGATAGAAAATACAGTTTGTACAGTATAAAAGCCATTATGCCTATGGAGAGTGCCTACAAGGATAGTCAACCAGACTGTGTGTGTGTGTGTGTGTGTGTGTGTGTGTGTGATTTGAATTTTATTTATTTTTCATTTATGTTTTATAAAATAAAGATGCTTTGAAGTCCTTATACTCACACGGTTGATTTTTTGATCAAAAATACAATCACACCACTAATAATTGTAAACATAAGATACCAATTTTAAATAACCCGGTTTTATTGTAATATATTTTAATTTGTAATTTATTCCTGTGATGCAAAGCTGAATTACGCCAGTCTTCAGTGTCACATGATCCTTCAGAACTATTCTAATATGCTGATTTGCTGCTCAAGAAATATTTCTTATTATCAATATTGAAAACAGTAATATTTTTGTGGAAATGGGGATACATTTTTTTCAGGATTCTTTGATAAATAGTTAAAAAATAACATTTGAAATATAATTTTTTGTTATTATTAAATGCTTTACTGTCACTTTTGACCATTTGACCAATTTCTTGTTTCCTTGCTGAATAAAAGTATTTATTTCTGTAAAAAAAAATTCTTACCTACCCCAAACTTTTGAACCATGTTTAAATGGACCACATTGTGCTGTTTTTAACCTTGCTCAGCTATTTCCGCATTCGGAGCGGAGGCCTCGGCACAGCCTGGCCATTTCCTAGACCTGCTGGCCAGCTCACAGAGCCGTCGGCTTGACGAGCAGCGGGCCAGTGTGGACAGTCTCCCGGGTCTCCGGCTGGACCAGCGCCACAGCCAGGATGTTCTCAGCAAACTCATGGCCTCAGCCGATAACAAAGAACCAGCTGAAGACTTCTTCGACATGCTGATTAAGTGCCAGGTTAATGTTGTTTATTATTAGGCTCCATGGAACCATTAACTCTTTTTGAAAGTGTATGTTCAATAGCTGTTTTTGGCTTGTACAGGGATCCAGACTGGATGATCAGAGATGTGCTCCTCCACCTCCTCCCACCAGAGGCCCTACAGTCCCAGACGAAGACTTCTTCAGCCTCATCCTTCGCTCCCAGGCCAAACGGATAGATGAGCAGAGAGTCATCTTATCATCAGAAACAAGACCCCTTCAGACCAATCCTGAATGACCTGTTCTTTATGAAGCCAGAATACTATTTTAGGACCTTGCAACCCTTACTGAAGTCTTACTCATGAATCAATGCCTTGTTGAAAATCAGATCCTACAAGATGATTTCTCTTCTCACTTAACAGGATTTTTGAATCTTGAGATGCATGAAGTTCTTTCATTCTTCCTACTACCATGATCTGAACTGGATTCAGATGTTTCTATGCAGAAAAGACCAAGACCACAGTCTCTTTCTCAGGGATTCAGTACTATGCACTGAATGCGTTTCATTCACCTGGATAACTGGATGGACTTAATCAGCGGTAGATTAGGATGTCAGACCATTTTATATACACTAAATGTAGTATATCAGTCCTATTTTGATTCTTTCTTTGACTTGAAATGTTTTATCTTTTTCTGCTCCGAAACAAGCAGTCTGCAAAAATTTGGATTTATGTGAATATAAAATTCTGTTCTGGAAATATGTCAAGAATGTATTACTAATTTTAAACGACAAGAGGAATAAAGCCTCATTTAAATAGATCCCTCTCAATATCACAAACTGACACAGTTTAGCATGCTGGAAATATTTAATTTGAAGCTGAAGTTACACAGGACAGAGTAACCAACACCATGATACAATTACTTGAGTTTTCAAATGAGCAAAAAAGGTTAATGACTATTCAGAATTACATTTATAATCTTTCAAACTCATAAATGCCAATTCCCAAAAGACTACTAAAAAATCTGAAAAGATGAAAAGACAACATTGTCTTGTATAAAGCATTAGTGCAGTTGTCCTACATTATGATTCAATGGAGCCATGACGTTTCTTCTGTTTTGGTTATTTGATTGGGTTAACGGTGCTGTTTGACAACAATGTTGGTGAATCCATGCACCTGAGTGAGCTGAGGACAATCAAATGAGGCCAGAAGTTTCTGTGGGCCGTGACACTTGGGAATAAACTTCTCCGTCAGGCACACTGTGGCATGCCCTGCAATGTCACTGTGAAAGAAAGAAAGAAAGAAAGTTTGTTAGAACTTACTATCTACATTTTAAAATTAGTGTTTTAATATTTTTTTTAGATTAATAATCACACAAACTGTTTAGCAAAACGATATTGAGTTTACCATTGTGTTAGCAATTTAAATAATAATTCTATTAAAAAAATGGGTGATCTGCAATTTGCAAATTAAATATGATATAATTTCATTATTTGTATTGAGCACATTTAATAAATTTTACCCATAGTTGACAACTCTGGCATGCTGCAGTCCAAGTCCCACAAAGCGGAATACAGTGTTCTTCAGGACACAAGGCAGTGGATTCTGGAAAGTGATTTTGACTGGCACTTCTTGACCCAAGACAGCATCACATACAGGCTGAGAAGAACCACACACAAGACACAGTTTAGCACTTAACGATTTCAACCAATCAAAGGATTAAGCAGTTGAACTGTAACCTTAAACTCACAGCGATAACAAGATCTGGTGTGCGCAGTCTGAAGCTGTACTGGGTGGCCAAAACCTGCTTAGTCTGAGCCACGTGTCCAAAGATGTTGAGCATCAGTGAGGTGTGATCCACCAGGTGTTCCTTATACTCGTCACAACTCAGGGTCCATTCCAGAGGTTTGCCTATTGTGGGGAAAATGACAAACACTGAATGAATACTTATGCTTTCATAACTAGTCTCTTTACCCATAAGCTGCATTATGCCAACTGTGTGGGTCTCATCTATTGCAACTCTTTATCATTTCTTACATTCAGCTTTATCATTTAAATCTTTAACATTTCTCACATTCAGAGGGCTTGAGCTCGATGCATGTCTGGTCTCTCTTCAGGAAGGTCTTTCTGACTCCGGTGTAGTACATGGCTGCAGCCTGGCTGTAGAGGGTGACGCTACGAGGTGAGCTGCATTTGTTTTTTAGATTGATGCAAAGCACGGCATCCTTGCCCACACATGGTCCGTCCTCTTTCAGGCTGACTTCACAGACAACATCCTCAGCACAGGGCAGTGGGTATGTGCATCTTCTCAACCCATGACGAAGGGCTGTTTCCAAAGCAGTGCTCTTCTCAGAAGAACCTAATCAATGAAAGAAAGAGTAAAATGTACATGGAGATGAATCACAGGAGAGACACCAAACTTCATTATTTCTATAAGCACCATGGTTCAAACAAAGTGTTGAGGGCTGGACCAGAAGTTTTAAGAGAAATGCATTTGGTTTTTACCAAGTGGGTGTTTGTAGAGATTTGTGATGTCTACACGTTGATCTGAGCCAACAGCTTTGGTACTGATGCAGTGACCTACTACATCTTTCTCAACGTGAACAACACCAAAGGTCCCATCACATCTCCGCTGCCAGTAAACCTTATCATTGTTCACCTAGAGACACAAAAGGTCACGTCACAATCATAAGTCATATGTCATTATAATCGCTGTATGACACAATGTTAAATTATAGGAAATAACGCACTTCGGCGAAAAGGAAGGGAACATCATGCTTCAGGAAGGTCTGTCCACTGCGGATCGCAGCAACAGAGGTGGGGCCGCAGCGGAAGAAGCCCTGGCTGGTCAGTTGAGGAGTGGAATCAACCACTTGCCAACCTCCAAAACCAGATGGCAGATCTGACCGAGTCATCCAGGCCTCATTCCACACATGGTAGTTCCTACATGGAAGAGAAGAAGAAAGAACTAGAAACACTTCAGGGACATTTAGAGGAAATCTTGATGACATCTGGATTGTTAATAATGCTTACCAGATTGAATCACGGTTCATGTGATCGATCAGCTGAAATTTCTCATCCAAATAGACATCAGTTGTCAAACAAACATCAGTGTCATGAGCAGAACAGAAGTTTGAAACTGGACGAGCAGGAATGCCCAAACACCTCAACACTACAAGAAAGTGAAGAATAATATAAGTGCATTACATCTATAATCACTTTCTCAAAACTTTTTCTGCTCGTCCAGTCTGCAGAAACTCTTACGTGTGTTGGTGACTCCAGCAAAGGCCAAGCTCTGTCCATATTTGACAGGTATTCCTCCACATTTGTAGTACTGTTTCAGGATGGCACTGCTGCTGCACCACGATGTAGGAGCAGTTCCATCACCATAGCAGTTTGACCAGTTACCCACCAACACACCACAGTCTTTGTTAGCAATAACCTGATAAAGAGAGATGATCAAAACTATTTTATTTTAAATGCCGCAAACTTCATGCAGAAGTATCATACTCAGCAGAGAACAAATCTGACCATTTTAAAGGCTTTCCAACATGAAATCAGGGTGTTGATAAGAAGGAAATGAAGACTCACCATGTCAGACACCACTCTGGAAATGTTGATGGGGCTTCCCCACCCTGAGCAAGGTGTACAGCTCTTCTCCAACACATACATACATGCAGGCAAGATTCCCTTCTCAAACTAAGAAGCACGATCAGCGGAGGAAGAAAATGAGTTGTGAAACAACCTTCATGCTATCTTGTGCACTTGTTATGTGGACTGATATATATGATATGGGAAAGGTTAGGATAAAAACAGAAATCCCCTTAGTGTTGGCGTTTTGTTAAAACCTGTGTCTTTGCATACGAAACATTGTATATAGTACAGTAGACACTTTTGTAATATATGAGTGAAAGTGTGGCTCTTACTTGACTAAAGTTCCATGTTTTGCAGGCAATCTGCTGCTTAGTTCCATAGTAGATTCTACCCATGTCATTCAGCACATACTCAGCTCTCTCCGCCTCATCACTCAGGTACACACAGTCATCTGATAAAGAGAACATTGGACTTTAAATATATATTCAGGTTCATGTTGATTTTAAAAGTATAATGAAACACGTACCTTTACACCAGGGGTTGAACAGCATGTAAATGTCATTTTCAGGAACATAAGGTAAAGTGAATCTGCCTCCTGGACAGTGTGTCACGACACTGAGCTGGTATCGTCCAACGCAAGCAGTCGGAACAGAGTGCACACACAGTTTGATTCGGTTTTGGCCTTGTTCCACAATTTTTGCCCCCCAGCAGCCTTTCTTGAATTCTTCCACTATTGGAACGATCACATAAGTGCCGTCCCGGATGGATGGGATGTGACCTGTAAAACACAGAGAAGAAAAAGAGATTCCTGTGATGGCAGAAATGCTGGTTCAGCTCCTCACATGTTCCTCCTCAACATAAGTAGATACAGTATATCCGCTATTGTCTTGGGTCATATCGAAACTAACCTAGTTTGAGCTCCAGGTGAAGCTTGTCACAACTGGGATTGAAAGGACGGCACAGATCAACCCACATGTTGAAACACTGTCCTCTGCGTACGATGAGATGATCATCAAGGAAACAATGTGTGTGATGCTCCTGACGATTCTGTCCGGTCCTGCATTTGAGAAGGTCTACTTTACACACCCGGAGAACAGCATCTGAGAAAATGAAAAAAGCAGAAAACAGGTAATTAGTTATCAAACAAATCATTCATTGAGTTATAACGAGTAAGAATAACACATTTCCCATTTAAAGACAAAGATAAAGAAAACACAAAGACTCTTACCATCGACTCCACAGACTCGCTTGCTTGTACAGTCATCCACAAATTCCTTGATGACAACTTCCTTTTTCTCATAATCATGACATGGAGTGACAAAGTCGCAAGGATTAGCGTATGGAGCAGCACATGGGTTAACACATGGGTTAACGCATGGGTTAACACAAGAGTTGACGCATGGGTTAACACAAGGGTTGACGCATGGGTAAGCATAAGGGATATTGCAAGGGTTTACCCAAGGGTTTACATAAGGTTTAGAGCAAGGGTTGGTACAGGGGTTAACATTAAGTTTGACACAAGAGCTTGTGCATGGGTTAACACAAGGGTTGGTTTGAACCGGTGTGTAGCATGCTGCTTTCCTGCAGTCGTCCTCCTGCAGTTTAATGGCTGGGAAACGACCAACGGTGCAGAGGTTTTTGTATGGGTTGTATACAAAAGGCATGCTGGGCAAAAAAGAAAGAAATGAGAGACATGAGTGTGATCTGTAATTGGTCAGTAGATGGTTAATAATTCATAAATAAGGTCTTTTTGTTCTTAGAAATCAGATTCCCAGTTTCTTTTTAAGCTGCAATTACTGGACAGCAAAAACATATCCTAACATGAGAACATCAGGCTGTTCCCAAAATTACCAGGCCAAAATCTTTAACTATTTAAACTATACAATCATACCTGAAAAGGAAAGACTTCAGAAATAATAATCTGATAAAGATGTTGTTGGGTTTTTAACCATCTCTTAATCCACAAAACAGCCTATGAATTCTAGATGAAAGCTTTCTAATAGAAATTAATAAGTTTCAAACAATGTCTGAGATGATTACTTACATGGATTTTGTCCTTGTCTGTTCAAGAGAAACTGAACCGAAAACTCGACGTGCTGCAGCAAGTGAACAGTAAGTCCTGCTTTAACCAGCTTGTCGCTCGTACTGTTGTTTGTCTCTACAGCAGACGGGATATTTATACTGCATCTCCATCTCCACCCCATCCACAGCTCATAGCTGAAGAGTGTGAATAATTGTCCTCTTAAGAAAGGGATTAAAGGATTTTGAGTCATATTAATTGATGGTCTCTTTTAGAGAATTAATGGGACAAATTAACACCTTTAAAGTCATTTTTTTCAGACTAACATCTATACCAGAGAATAGAACCCATTAAAATCAGCGTGATACAGTCTATGCTGGATACACCAAGATATTGACAACAGTAATAAAACTAGTGTGTGTGTGTGGTGTGTGTGATATATATATATATATCTATTTATATATACAGGTATAGGATAAGAATCAAAATTAGACTACTGCTAGTATGTTAATGAGTCCATTATTCTTACAATTATTTATCATGATCGTCAGAACAAGGATGACTCTTTGATATATGACTTTTAGTCAGCTATTAAATGATTTCATTAAATCACTGATCTATGACTCATAAAGTTGGAAAGCAGAGAAAATTTGAGTATGAAAATTCTCATTGATGGCAGCGACTTATGGAAAAAATTATCGTTTTATTTTTCAGTTTTATTATTAATAATTTTTTTGCACTGTTCCCTAACAGCGTGTGTTTTTTGGGGCATCCCGTTGACATGTGGGGTACGGAAAGAGATATTCGCTTTGGACGTATTAGGAATATGATTTTGTAACTTCAAATCAGTATGACCATTGGATTATCAACTATATTATAAAATGCATTGTCAAGTATGTCATGAATTTTTTTTCTGAGGACAATAAAATGTGGCACCTATCCCGACCGTAAACATATCCGCACCAGGCAGGCAGATGCGGGGAAATATGGAGAAAGAAATAGCCTTTAATATGACTAATTAAATCAAAATGACTCAAATACATCCATTAACCACCTAGTTAAAGGCACATTATTAAAGAATTAAGTATAATGGATTCTACAAAGGCTTTAGCAAATTGATATGACTATAGCGTGTCTAGTAATTCTGGTCAAACTTGACAGAAATCAATGAAAATGACAATATTCATTAATTCAGTATTCATTCCATTTTTTTTCCGACGGCCATCCATCCATCCTTCCAATTTTCATCCATCCATCCATCCATCCTTTAATCCAATTCGAAATCAATCCATGTCAAAATGGCTTTACTTAAAATATATTTGGGTGAAATAATTTTTGTTCATTTTTTCCTGACAATTATCTTGGCAAGTCAAACTTCAAGAGAAAATTAAGAAAAGTCAAGCGATTCAAGTTCATGTGCCATTTTGCATGAGAATAAATGTCAGACTCCGTGTGGTCAGCCTTGAAATGTCACTGAAAAACAGCGAGAAAGATTGAGAACTAATTATAACCACTACAATTACATTGTAACACATAGTGCACCTCCCATTCCATTGTGTTTATCAAACCATAATAATTTAGTTCAATAAGTTAAATCAATGTAATATGGGGTGGTGTGGCACAGCTGATGAAGATGAAGTTGGGTGGAAAAACTCAAGAAGTGCTCAATGAGCATTCAGCACTGTACTTTTGAAAAACAGGGTTGCTCTGATACGGCTGTCTACTGTAAGGCATTTTATAATCTCCAAAATAATCTCTATTATGTATTACAGACTTAATACAGTCTTTCCCATAATTAATCTGACATGCTGCAGACCAAGTCCATCAATACAGAAAAATCCAAGACAGCAGGAACCACATAGGACAGTGTTGATGGTCACTGGATTTGTCTGGGAAAAGAAAAACATGCATTTGGAAAGGTTGGGGCATTTTCTCATCTCTTTTCTACTTAGCTACATTACAGAAACTAGAAGACTTTTCATGTTATGATCTGGTGTCATTCTGAAACACTTCTCAGAGACTCAAATCTCTTAATTGTTGTGTGGAATTAAGTACTTAAGTACAAGTTTCCGTCTTTCACTTTCAGGCTTCATTAGTGCAGTGTACATAATTACTTTTGGCTGCCAAATCTGTTATTTATTTTCAGTGTTTATCTGCTGTGTTTGGTGAATGTAATTTTTTTTAAACCTCCTCTCTGCCTTAAGTTCTACTAGAGTATTAGGAAGGGTTGTGTTGCTATGGATGCTTCTCTGTGGTCAACTTTACATTGACTGAATGTTAGGGAAGCATGATATGTCATAACCATATTGGTTATCGTGTGAATTTTATTTTAATTTTTTTGTAATTTACTACAATAGTTTTTATGAATATTTATTGGCAGACAGTTTAATTCTTTCAAGAACATAATGTCTTTAAGAGCTCTCTTTAAGTAGCTGCATGCATGTACAGACAGACATAAAAGCGTTCATTATATTATTAATATTCATTTTATTATTCAAGTTCAGTTTAATTTCACATACTTGAAAAGTCTTTTGAAACATGACATACATTTAAGATCCGAAGGCTTTTGTTCATTTATCTATTTACTGTATGCATTCATTTTCATATTGTGTCTTGCATCATACCTTAAAATTGAATGCATTTAGTATGTGGCAAAAGTTTTTTTGTGTTTATCTCAAGGCTACACATTCCTAGCTTTAATATGCACTACCTAACTATTTATCAATTCTTATGATGTTTATTGAGTCTGATCTCTACTGTCTAACCAGAGTCACTTGATTTGTCCTTCAAACTTGATATATTTGGTAGGTGCTAACACAAAATGGTATTGTTACATAATATTTATAATCGACATTTTAAACCCACCTGGAAGTCTGGCTTCTCTATATGATGACTGGGTGAGCTCTCAAGTGGGTGGGACTTTAACAAATGACAAATAATGGATGGCAGTACACATGATTGACATCGACTGGAATTTAAAACACTACTCACAGATAGACACAAATGGTAGTCTTTCGCAACTTGCAAAGCAGACCACTCATGTAGTTTGAGCTCCATATTTTTTTTCCGTAATTGTCATTAATAAATATATATGTCATTGTAAAAATAATAAAGTAATTTAAACTCAGATTAGTGGTAGTTTGAGGAGCAAAATTTAGTAGCAACATTGTAGTGTGTGGTTTTTGGTTGAACAATCTTCATACAACTCCAGTGCAACAGTATGAACCAGAGAGCAAACTGTACATGATTTAAATACAGTACCAGACACCGACTTTTAACCAATATAAATGAATAATTAAAAAATTAGGTGAGTAGGTGTCACCTTTGGTACTCTAGGGCAAATACATACAAGTACACGACTTAATCTTAATCATCTATCATTATCTGTACATTCTTCCATTACTAATAATCAGCATCAAGTTTATGTCAAAAAACTACTATGACATTACACTGATGTAGCCAATAGCCATTTGGATCATAGTATACAAAACAACGCCAGTGACAAAACAGTGTCCTGCTTTACCTGTACTCATTTTGTGTGTGACAATGCTGCATAAGTACCTGTTTTTACATTTTTAAATGACAGCTCTGTCAAGTCAAGTCACCTTTATTTATATAGCGCTTTTAACAATACAGATTGTGTCAAAGCAACTGTACAGCATTAATTCGGAAAATAGTGCGTCATTAATGCAAAATTACAATGGCAAACACTCAAATTTCAGTAAAGAAATTATTTTCAGTTAAGAAATAATACTATAGCAAGATGTAAGCACGTTACATCTGCCAGGCCTTCAGCTGTTCAGAGTGGATCGCGACACAGAATCAACAGGAAATCGTGTGGCGGTGGGACATGCTTTTACATCAATGAAAGGTGTGTTTTGTATGATGTTCGCAGCAGTGTAGCATTTAGAAGAGAACGAGTGTGTCCTGATCTAGAAGTGCTCTTCATTATCTGTAAGCCTTTCTACTCGCCGCAGGAATTTTGCTCGTTCATTGAGTGTTTACATTCCTCCGCAAGCGTACGTGAGCACGAGAGCAGCTATCTGATCAGATCACAGACACAGAACAACAACACCCGGATTCTGTTGTAATCAACGCGATCACAATAATATACTGGACCACTGCTACTCCACAATAAAGGATGCATATCACTCCGTCCCCAGAGCAGCTTTAGGACTCTCTGACCACTGCCTGGTTCATCTTCTTCCAACATACAGGCAAAAACTTAAATCGGCTAAGTCTGTAGTAAGATCTGTAAAGAGATGGGCCAACGAAACAGAGCGGGCATTACAAGCCTGTTTCGACTGCACTGATTTTGAAGCTGCTGCCACTGATCTGGAAGAGCTCACAGAGACTGTAACTTCATACATCAGTTTCTGTGAGGATATATGCATTCCTACCAGGACTTATTTAACATACAACAATGATAAGCCATGGTTCACAGCAAACCTCACACAGCTTCATCATCCCCATTCCAAAGACACCCAAAATCACAGGACTGAATGACTTCAGACCTGTTACCTTAACATCTTTTGTCATGAAGTCATTTGAGAGACTGGTGTTGGCTTATCTGAAGGATATCACTGGACCCTCTGAAGTTTGCTTACCGAGCAAACAGGTTTGTGGATGATGCGGTGAACATGGGACTTGGACAAACCGGGGACTTATGTGAGGACCCTGCTCTGCACCAGAGCAATAATATAAAAACAAAAAGAAATCCTTTATTTTAGGTTATTTTCAATAAAGACTGTGGTGTGTTGGTGGGTAACTGGTCAAACTGCTATGGTGATGGAACTGCTCCTACATCGTGGTACAGCAGCAGTGCCATCCTGAAACAGTACTACAAATGTGGAGGAATACCTGTCAAATATGGACAGAGCTTGGCCTTTGCTGGAGTCACCAACACAGCTCACTTCAGCAAAAAACAATGCATTTCTACATCTCCACAATTGGAGCACCTTGTTATCACTAGTTTTATTTAGATTTCCCGAGTCCACTACTACTAGGCCCGTTCGCAGCATAGAGTGGTCACGCTAATCTTGCTTACACTCCATTCTTTTACTCACTGTTATTTGGTTTAAATGGCGGATTTGTGTCTACCTTTGAGTGCAGGTGAAGACACGTTCGAGCAGAGAGGAGAGCCGTGCTGGAAACATGCCGGGCTGACGCTCACAAGTCCGGGGTAAGTATACAGCGCGCTGCTAACTTTCCCACCACCTCTACTCTGTGAGTTTTTTTGCACAGGCCCGGTGCACCCAGGATGCAATCTTCCCAGATGTCCTTTACTCCAGCGCCGGGACACCACAGACCTTGGGTGTACCAGCAGTGGAAGACGCGAGCCAGGCCCCGGGCGAGGACCTCTCCCCCTCCTCTGGTCTTCGAGATCTCCACCCAGAACCACTTCGCTCCCCTCCGCAAGATGGAACGCGACACCGTGATTGTTGGAGACTCCATCGTCCGGCACATCTGTGCTGCCTAGCTGCATTCGATACTATAGATCATGAAATACTCATAGATAGATTACAAAACTATACTGGTATTCAAGGGCAGGCTTTAAGATGGTTTAGATCCTAACTTTACGATCGCTTTCAAATTGTCTATTTAAATGCGCGGACACCACCACATCAATTAAATCCAGTAAAGTATGGAGTGCCACAAGGGTCTGTCCTAGGTCTTCTGCTATTTTCGATATACATGTGCCCCTTGGTAATATTATTATAAAAATACGGGATTATTTTCCATTGTTATGCTGATTATACTCAACTATATATCTCAACAAGAACAGATGAAACTTCTAAATTATCTAAGCTAACGGAGTGTGTTAAAAATGTGAAAGATTGGATGACCAATAATTTGATATTATAAAATTTGGATAAGACAGAGATATTACTCATTGAACCAAAAGACAGTACACCGAATCTCGCGGATTACAATTTGCAACTAGACAGATGCACTGTTACTTCCTCTACAGTCAAAAACTTGGTTGTTATATTAGACAGCAACTTGTCTTTTGAAAATCATATTTCCCCATGTTACAAAAACAGCATTCTTCAATCTTAGAAACATCTCCAAGCTACGGAGCATGTTACATATTTCGGATGCAGAAAAGCTAGTTCATGCATTAATGACCTCTAGACCGGACTATTCTAATGCACTGCTAGCTGGTTGTCCTGAATCTTCAATAAACAAGCTACAGGTAGTCCAAATGCAGCGGCTAGAGTCCTTACCAGATCAAGAAAATATGATCATATTACGCAAATTTTACAGTCTCTGCACTGGCTACCGATTAAGTTCCGTATCAGTTACAAAATAATATTACTTACCTACAAGGCCCTTAATTGATTAGCTCCTGCGTACCTAACTAGTCTTCTACCACACTACAATCCATCCCTAAGGTCGCAAAACTCTGGACATTTGGAAGTACCTAGAATAGCAAAGTCCACTAAAGGAGGTAGAGCTTTTCACATTTGGCTCCCAAACTCTGGAATGCTTCCTGATAACGTTCGGGGTTCAGAAACACTCTCTCTGTTTAAATCTAGATTAAGGACACATCTCTTTGGCCAAGCATTCAAATAATGCATATAATAATCTTGTACTGCAGTTATATCTGATAAAATGCACATTATTATTCTTTAGTTTGGTTTAAACAAATCAATTTATCTTGGTTTGAACAGCAGCTACGCTAACTATGTTTCTATTGTTTCTCTGTTTTTGCCACTAGGAATTACACAAGCTTCAGTCTGGATCCAGAACACCTGAGAAGAGATGATGCCAACCCCTCAGACGACCTCAGATGATGCCAACCCTGAAACAACATACAGAACTACCACATTTTGCTATAAGTTTGATTGCATCATATAATAATTGCTGTTAATAGTGTTCATCGTCTGTTTGATTACGTCTTTAATTGATTTTTCCGTACATTTCTCCCATATGTACATTGACTGACAGTCACCACTGATAAGCTACTACTAAATATTGTAGAAACTTAATTTGCTGTAAAGTTGCTTTGCAATGATTTGTATCGTGAATAGCGCCGTACAAATAGAATAGAATAGAATTGAATTGAATATTAATTATATCTGAGAGATTCTGAGAGTCATTTTTGGTTTCATGTTTGCAAATTTTGCATTATGTAATTATCATCAAACCATTTACTTCCTGGAGTCTACTTTTGGTTGTTTTTCTAATGGTAATGTTAATGAAAACTTTTGAAACAAATCATGTTCAGCCTTAGCATTAATAATAAAAAATGAAACATATTGAATCATGTCTGCTTAATATATGAAATTCTGGTTTATTCTAAATATGTAGGTCATAAAGGTTACGTGTCAATTTGCTTTTAGAATATTGAAACGCGTATAGATAAGACAAACTATAGTGTTAAGAGATACATAAACACACTCACAATGTATTTGAACTTCTTGAACTTTTCGTACTGTAGCCTCTATAGTCACTGACAGGCTTACAATTTGTGGTAAAAGAGTAATGTAAGTGATTATTAGATGAAAGTTTCCTCCATGACGGAGAAAATGTTATGACATTACTCTTATGTTTTCATAAATTTAAAAAATGACAAATATTATTTGTAACGAGGTAAAATTTGTCTCACCTTCGAAAAGCCTGCCACTCAGAGGTTCAGCACAGAGCTTAAAACCGTTTTCTGCTGATTAGAACTTACTGGGTTCGTGTACTATCTTGAATTCAACAGCATAGTTTTCCATGCAGCTGACAGGATGTCAAAGGTAAAGTATATAATTTCAGTGCCACTAGTGGCACCAAACGGAATTGAGAAAAAAGTAGAGCTCGTTAGCAATTCGCGACCTGGACCGATTCGCGGCACAGCCCGCGTTTGCAAGCGCCATTACAGTGTAAATTGATGGACATACGGTAACATACCTGAAACAGAAAACGAATAAATACACTTCGGAAACTGAGGGCTTCCACACAGACGCGCGCACACATCTACATATCTCCCATATGAGTTTTATGTCAACGGGAAGGGCGTGGCCTCAAAATTAAAGGTGAATGACGCAACATATGGCCAGCAGTAGGCTACGGTGTATTCATTAAATACATACTATTAAACAGTTAATTTAGCTAAATAATATATGGACAGTTTTGATTATGTTGCTATGGGTGTTGCACAGTGATACACAGAACAGTTGGGTGAATAAAACATTTTATAATACAAAATTATTCACAAAAAAAATAAATAGCTATTTGGACTTTCTTTTTTTGTCTCAAACTAAAATTATTTAAAGGGGTCATATAATGCGATTTTAATTTTTTCTTTCTCTTTGAAGTGTTACAAGCTCTTGGTGCATAAAGAAAATCTGTAAAGTTGCAAAGACTAAAGTCTCAAATCCAAACACATACTCTTTATAAAGGTTAAGAGTCAACCACGCCTACCTAAAACGGCTCGCTCTAACACGCCCCCACATGTCTACGTCAATGTGTGGGAAGATTTGCATAATGCCGACCAAATGTTCACGCAAAGAAAGAAGGCGTAACTTTTATTCTCGCTGTTGTATTGTGCTGCCTGCATAGAGCTGATCCGTGCTGGTCGCTGAGAGAATACATAAACTTCGCGCTGTGGATCGCCGGATAGACTTACACCGTGGACGAAGCAGAGTCCAGCCCAGGGTCATCACATGTGGTTGCTGCAAGTCCGCCGGGCGCTCCTTCTTCGAATCCGCCGGCCGCGCTGTTCTCAAACCTGCCCGCCTCTGCTCACTCAAGCCCGCCGGCCTCTGCTCACTTAGGGCCTCGGCTTCTCCGGTCACTCTAGCCCGCTGTGTGTTTCGTTGTGAAAGCTAAATTACTTTGTTTGGCCTTCCAAAAATAGAAATCAGTGTTTAAGTTTTATTTACAACACTGTTCCGGAACAGTTTAAACCAAATATTCAGATGTGTGCAGCTCTTTTTATGGAGGACGTTTCCTGATCCTGGTAGAGTAGACTACAATACAATGCCGGCTGTTCTGACTCAAAGACTGTAAGTACGTTTTCATTTAAAATATTTGCCACTGATGATTCAAACGCGAATTTTAAGCAGTGTAGAGTAGCACTTGTAGTTTGTAATTTCTCTGATCACAAATGCAGACATGGTTTTATGTTTACGGGATGCGATGCAATGCGTAAAAAGACAGTAAAAGTCATTATAATCCATAATTATGTCCCCACGGATGCAACAAATGCCTAGTTTATAATGGGGTTTTAATGTTTTTGTCTCGCAGCTCCGGCCGGGACACACCATCACAGTATTATAAGGGGTGTAACATTTCCGTCACACGCTTGAGGTATTCGGCCAATCACAACGCACTGGATAGCTGGCCAATCAGAGCACACCTCGCTTTTCAGACCGACGAGCTTTGTAAAAATCGACAGAAAGGCGGGGCATAGAGGAGAAACAATAATGTACAGTATGTGGAAAATAATGTGTTTTTTGAACTTTAAACCACATAAACACATTTCATTACACCAAATACACAAAATTATGTTCTTTTTAGCAGCATCATATGACCCATTTAAATATATTGAGTTTATACAAAAAAATTATTTAAAGAAGTATTTAGTAGGGATATATCAAGTAGGGATAATTGCAGGCTGGAGCAATGGGCGTGGAGAAAGGTCTTCATGATTGGTCGACAAAGCTGTCTGTCAGGGTGTTGGGTTAGGGTTAGGGCTGGGCTGGGTGTAGTTTCTGTTGTACTGATTCACCTTTTAGAACGCCTCCTTTCGGCATGTCCATTGCTCCAGGCTGCAGCTACCACTGTCTCGCAAGATTGGAAATGTATTTCATCCACAGATTCATAGTTACACATCACAAATACACATGTACTGTAAGTGGAAAAACTTTTATTGATGCAACAGGGAGGACAGATTATCAGTGCAGCTAAAAGGAGTAAATACATCATTGAACACAACCACATATTGTCATTTGATTAGGGTGACTAACAAAATGAAGCAGTTGAAGTTGTGAATGATTAGAATGGTTCAATATTTGCAATTTCTCTTAAAATTTGTGAAACTAGAATTTTATCGCATAATTCCAAAATATTACTCAAACTATAAATGACTTACTAAAAACAATGTCTGTCATAAATCATCATCTAAAAGCAAGTTCCCAATATTAAATGCACCCTTTGGTTTACCCTTTACTAAGGATTACATATCTAAAACTCTCTTTTTTAACTCTGTGTGAAAAGCATGCTGAAAGCTTTCTGCTCCTCCGCTTATTTGAGAGATTGTTCACTTTTCTTTGACAACAACGTCGGTGAATCCATGCACCTGAGTCAGCTGAGGACAATCAAGCGAAGCCAGAAGTTTGTAAGGGCCGGAACACTTAGGAATAAATGTCTCGGTCAGGTTCACTGTGGCCAGGCTTGCAATGTCACTGAGAAATAGACAGAAAGTAAGATGTTTAAATATATACCAATCAGCTGCAGGTTACATGTCCCCTTATTTTGTATAGTTTAATAGTGAGTTAATCAGACTAATTTCCTACCCATAGTTAATCGATCTGCAGTGCTTCATTCCCAGTCCCTCGATACGGAAAATTGCATTCTTCAGCACGCAGGGCAGTGGGTTCTGGAATGTGATTTTTATTGGCACTTCTTTGCCCACCGCACAGTCACATCCAGGCTAAAAGGGCAAATCACAATCTGCATTAACACCATTCAGGTTACGAACAGTTATAAAAAAAGACTCCATTTTCCACACCCAGCTAATAATCAGTGGTTCTTAATTCGTTTCTAGGCCTAGGATTAAATGATTTCACTAAACTGGGTGAGTTTCATTCATAAACACCAGCAGGTGAAGTATAGCTTTCAAGTTTTTCAAACTCACAGTAATAACAAGATCTGGAGTGCACATTCTGAAGTTGAAGCGTTTGGCCACAATCTGCTTAGTCTGAGTGACCCGTCCAGCGAGAGTGAGCATCATCGTTGAATGATCCACAAGGTGTTTCTTATAATCCTCATATCGCAGGGCCCACTCCAGAACCTTGGCTAAAAATGGACAAGAGATAAACACTGAATATATACAAGATACTTTTGAATGCAGTGGTAAATATCCTCATCTCTACCATATCAGAACAATTTGTATTATGCTATTTGAATTTAGTTTGAATCTCTACACTCTTAAAAATAAAGGTTCTTTGTTGGCATTGATGATTCCATGAAGAACCTTTAACATCCATGGAACTTTCCATTCCACAAAAGGTTCTTTACAGTGGCAAAGGGTTCTTCAGATTATAAAAATGTTCTTCACAATAAGAAAAAATGGTTCTTTTAAGAACTGTCACTGAAAGGTTCTTTGTGGAACTAAAAATTATTCTATGGCATTTCTGAGGAAAATAACCCTTTGAATCCTTATGTGTGTGTGGTAATTATATATATATATACAGTATATAATATATATATAATATAATATAGTCCTTCCTAAGAGCAGATTTATGGTCTTTGGATAAAAGCTAAAGGTTAATCTTTTATGAATAGAACCATTGTTTGAATGAGATTTTTCAAACCAAACTGGCTCCCAATATTTTTCTTTTCAATTAAAATGTATTTCCATTTTTTAATAAACCTCTTATGGTTTCTACAGAGGCATATGGAGCATATAGAGCTCATGGTAGCTCAGTCTTGAAAGGCTTATATGTTATAGTTAAAAATCAATTCTGCAATGGATTTTGAATGGATTTTTGCATATTTTTGTTTCTCAACTTTAGCTAAGCTCCAATTCATTTATTTTCTTACTTTCACTGGCCTTGAGCTCAAAGCATGTCTGGTCCTTCTTCACCAAGGCTTTGTGAACTCCAGTGTAGTATGTGGCAGACACTTGGCTGTGGAGGGTGACGCTACGAGGTGAGCTGCATTTGTTCTTCAGAGCGATGCAGAGCATGGTATCCTTGCCCACACATGGTCCATCACCCTTCATGGTGATATCACAGACTACATCTTCAGCGCAGGGCAGTGGGTATACGCATTTCCTGCAGCCATGACGAAGGGCAGTTTCCACAGCATGGCGCTCCTCCTCTGAACCTGATGGATGTGGGAAGTGGAGGTCAAATTACAACTATTCAGAGTGAAAGAGTCTATAAGTGTTGTGTGTGACTTTTCACCTTCTGGGTGTTTGTAGTGGTGTGTGATATCCACACGTTTGTCTGAGCCGACAGCCTTGGTGCTGATGCAGTGACCTACTGCGTTCTTGTCAACATGGATCACAGCAAATGTTCCACAAGCTGTCCGCTGCCAGAAGACTACATCACTGTTCACCTAGAGCAAGATTAGTTCATTGTTCATAATATATTATCACAAGGTGGTGTGTATGTGAGACAGAGATAATTTGAGAAAAAGATCCAAGTTACAGGAATAACTGCCTCAAAACCTACAGTATGTACAGTACAGTATCTTAAATTACAAACCATTTTCATACCTCAGCAAAAACGAAGGGTGTGTCATATTTGAGGAAGACCTGCCCGCTGCGAATAGCAGCAACAGAGGTGGGGCCGCAGCGGAAGATTCCCTGGCTGGTTTCCTGAGGAGTGGAATCAACCACCTGCCAACCTCCAAAACCACATGGCAGATCTGAACGAGTCATCCAGGCCTCATTCCACACATGGTAGTTCCTACATGGAAGAGAAGAAGAAAGTAGCACAATCTTTGTGAATAGATTCAAAGTAGAGGAGACAGAGAAACAATGTCTGTACATTGGATAACTTCCACCTGCCTGCAAATATTGAGGTTTTTTGTGTGAACAACATAATTCATATTAGAGTAAGCAAGAAGATGTCTTAAATTTGCTTAAACTACCTAATGCAATGAAAAGTAGGATTATAATAATGCATACAAGAACATTTTGCAATGCAGATTCATCACTTTGTGCTTTTTTTTGTGTAGGAACACTGCATAGTTTAGATCAAAACTGTAAAAAATATTCAATGTACATTCAGTGCATATACATTTTCTCACCAACAGGTGGTGGTTTGTTATCAAAGCAGTTATCACCAAACTTGAAACAGGAGTGGCAAAACATTTTTAAATATTCATAATATGCAGTTTAAGAAATGATATTTGTGTGCTTGTCCCATCATGGTACTATAGCAGACACTAATACTGATGTTACAGTACATAATGAAAGAGGTTTGTACAGAATCTTACCAGACTGAATCACAGTTCAGGTTATCGATCAGATCATAGTTCTCATCAAGATAAATGTCCACTGTCATTGACACATCAGTGTCATGAGCAGAACAGAAGTTTGTGACTGGACGAGCAGGAATGCCCAAGCACCTCAACACTATGAGAAAGAGAAGAAGAATATAAGTGCATTACATCTACAGTTTCTTTCTCAAAACTTTTTCTCCTTGTCCATTCTGCAGGAACTCTTACATGTGTTGGTGACTCCAGCAAAGGCCAAGCTCTGTCCATATTTGACAGGTATTCCTCCACATTTGTAGTACTGTTTCAGGATGGCACTGCTGCTGCACCAGGATGTAGGAGCAGTTCCATCACCATAGCAGTTTGACCAGTTACCCACCAACACACCACAGTCATCATTGGCATTAATCTGTGAAAGACGGTCAAAAATGATTAGCTGTTCGCTTGCCAAACATCAAGTCTTAATGGATGTTTGTGGTGTGGTAGGCTTTATGATGAATGCCAATAACCTGCCGCAAAGTCAGGGACCGTCTCTGACACCTAGTGGGAATGCCACTTAGGGCAACAGCGCAAACCGGAGACTCCTATACAGTTTTCGCACCACCTGGGCGCGGCAAACTACACCCCCCCCACCACTCTTCTCCAACACAAAGAAACACGCAGCCAAGACTCCTTCATCAAACTAAGAATAAGAGAAATTATATACTAAGATGTTTGCCATGCAGTGTGCAAGTTCTGTGGTTTATAAGTGAAAATGCTTGTGCTATGCTTGTATTCCAGCTCTTAGGATCATTTTCCACTGCAAATCCTTTTTTTCTCATTTTGACATGCATTAATAAAAAGTTTGGCTCTTACTTGACCAAAGTTCCAGGTTCTGGAAGCGATCTGATGTTTAGTTCCGTAGAAGATTTTTCCCACGTCATTCAGCACATACTCAACTCTCTTGGCCTCATCATCCAGGTACACAGAGTCATCTAGTAAAGAGAGAGAGTGTTGAACATGTACAATCATTTACTGATTAGAATCAATGTTCCTTCATTTACTGACTAGAATCAATTTTTGTTTCCATTTGGCAGATGCTTGATTAATCTGAGCAGATCCAGTATCATTCTTGACAAAGAAATTCAAGCTAATGAAATATAAAAAATATAGCTTATACTGCAACTAATTTGGCTTGTATATTTATGCAACCATTGTTATTTATGTAATTCCAGTATTGCTTCTGTGAAATCTCTGTACCATTCTATGATGCTGATTCTATCTTGGTTCTGTGTGTAATATTTTACACAGCTCCAATTCCATACTAAACATTCATTCACATGTGGGCCTGATTTAAGTCTTAGAATTTTTCAATGCATTTTTGAGTCTTCTACATGGAAATCAGAAGTTTAGAAGGAACATTGTATTGAGATGTCTGAAATGCAAAAAGTCTGAAAATGTCTGAAAGTCTGAAATGCAAGTGAAATATGTATTATATTCTCTCCTCCTTCATACATACCTTTACACCAGGGGTTGAACAGCATGTAAATGTCATTGCAAGGGTTGCATGATGAAGTGGCCTTGCCCTTTGGGCCGCAAGTCACAATGGTGAGGCTGTATCGTCCAATACAAGCAGTTGGAAGGGAGTACACACACAGTTTGATCCGGTTTTGTACCCGTTCGACAATCTTAGCCTCCCAACGACATTTCTTGAATTCATCCACTAATGGCACAATCACCAGAGTGCCATTGCAAATTGATGGAACATTACCTGTGAAATAAAAACAACAAGACATAACCAGGTTATCATCTAATATAAAACTAATATAAAAATATATATATAATATATATATATATATATAGTATATACACGGTACTTAAAGAAACAACAAAAAAAACAAAAAAATGTACATAATATAAAATCTATAAAAAAAAAAAAATATATATATAATATTATTTACAATATATATACTATTATATATATAAACTTTCAGGTTATTTCAGTACCATTTCAATTTTTTAAGAAGTATAAATAACTAAAAAGTAAATACACAAGTACTTTAAAAATAAAAATGACAAAAACACAAAAATTACTAAAACTTACTAAAAATTTAAATGAAAGCAGGAAATATACAAATAAAGTCAAATAGTATATAAATGATACTAAAATAACACTGGAAATAACAGTGATGGTCTTAGAATCACATCATCGCAAGACTGATCGAAAGGACTTAACTGACCAAGTCTCAGCTCCAGGTGAAGTTGGTCACATTTTGGATTGAATGGCCGGGAAAGCTCAATCCACATCTGGAAACACTGTCCTCTACGGACAATGAGGTGATCACTGCGGAAACAACTGGTGTGATGCTCCTGACGATTCTGACACTTCCATGATTTCATCTGGTCTACACAACGAACCTGCAGAACCAAATCTGAGAAAAACCAAGCAGAGGAAATCAATTAGGAGCTTAAATGGACAAATTTCACAAAATGCAGCTCAGGCCAAAGATCTACAACTCTTACCTTCGCAGGTGCGCACGACCTGGCAGTCATCCGCACAGTCCTTGAGGACAACTTCCTTGCAGTCATAATCACAGCGTGGCTTCACATAGTCGCAAGGGATGGTGCAAGGGTTGTTGCATGGGTTGACACAAGGAACCACGCAAGGATTGAATACAGGTTTCACGCAAGGACTGATGACAGGTTTTACACAAGGATTGATGGCAGGTTTCACGCAGGGATTCACACAAGGATTGACTACAGGCTTCACGCAAGGATTGACGACAGGTTTCACGCAGGGATTCACACAAGGATTGACAAAAGGTTTCACGCAGGGGTTACTGTAAACCGGCACACAGCCAGACCCGCTCCAGAAACTGTCAGACTCCAGTTTAATGCCTGGGAAACGGCCGATGTTGCAGAAGTTGTTGTACAGACCATACTTTACGAGAGACATGCTGTTAAGTGCAAAAGAGAAAGAATGAGAGTGATATTAGTTGTCATTTAAATGATATAAGATCTTTTGTTGCCTTTTTCCTCTAGAACACATAAAGCTGCATATATATATGCTGAATATATATATATATATATGAATTGCATATAGTGGCGTTTCTCTTAAAAAAACTCTGAAAGCATTACTTACATGTTTGTGGTTCTTGCTCTGGAGTGATGTTGAATCTGAAGAGATATTTGTCCCTGTTTGGTAAAAGAGTAACAGTTGAGTTAAACTCAAATGACTAAAGCAAAGCAAGGCTGACTGATACCACGGCTTCTTGCGCTGTGACACTTCTCTACGCTTTAGTCCGGTATATATTCACTTCTCCGTTCTCAACCCATCCACATGAGTAATTAAAGAGCTTACACTATTCCACTGCTTCCTGGAAGGATTTTAGATGAATCACACAGGTTAATTTGAAAAACAAACTGTAATGGTGCAAATTTACGGCTTAGTGTAAGTGTTCTGATAGTATAATTGATATAAGAATAATTAAACTCACAGGCAGATCTGTAATTGAGCAATTCCAGCATAAAGGAGCACATAAACCAGTTTATGTATGTATGTATTAGCTGTACAATAGCAGTTTAGGCACACCCACTCATTCTCTGTTATTGCTGTTTTCTACATTTTAGAATAATAGTGAAGTCACTAAAATACAATGAGGTTTATGTAAACAAATTAAAACAGCTTTTTTTTCAAATTTGCCACCCTTTGTCTTCAAATATGCTTGGGCTTCATACTGAATTAAATTAATAAAACATGTTTCATTTGAGTATTTTTGTCTTGTCTTCCAGTACAAATATCAAAATATCCTTAAATAGGAAAATGAGGGACAATGATTTTAGTGCTTTGTTGTATAACATACATCTAACAAACTAAGTCAGGCTATGTTGTTATATATTATATATAATAATATAGATATATATATAGATTAATATAATTTTAATTTAATAATATTAATTATAAGTCAATTAGATAGTACACACACACACAACACACACACACACAACCATAGGATAAATAGTCTATCAGCATCTGATATTTATATATGCAGCTTTAAGTCAAGCCTTTGTATGTTAATCTTTTTATTGATACATATTTTTTTATTAAACAGTAAGTAAATAAGACAGGTTGTTACCGTTACCTCTTAATTTGTGTGTAGAAAAACTTTTCACTCAGAAATGCTAATAAGTTGAACAATTAATTACAAAGAAATGGCAAGTAACACATTTAATTAAACTTATAAAAATAGTATTTTCTTGTAAAACATACTCACATTTTTTTTTTTTTGCAGGGTATGAAATAATTTGTTAAATATTTAGATACTCTGCGTGTTAAACATGCTCAACATCTAAAACTGCATTCTATAGCAAACTTCAAAGTTGGCAAATTCATTTATTTCCATGTTGGTCAGCTAATTGTAAGTGTCTCAGACACACGTACACACACACACACACACACAAAACCTCCTTATTTACACACCCAAAGATCTTTTTGCAAGTCTTTAGAAACACAGACACACCACAGGTGTGTAAACTGTTTAATTCTGAATTTCATAACTGCCACATAATCGCCATCATCAAAACCATCCCAAAAATCAGATTGTGAATCATCAAAAAATAATCAGAGCAGGAAAATTTTTTTTACTGTAAATGTTAGGTTTGGCAATAATTCTATACCATCAGTCAAATTATTTATCCGGTCCATTATCCATTTTTCCTATTTTAGGCAGACCTCTGGAATGGACCCTGAGTTGTGACGAGTATAAGGAACACCTGGTGGATCACACCTCACTGATGCTCAACATCTTTGGACACGTGGCTCAGACCAAGCAGGTTCTGGCCACCCAGTACAGCTTCAGAATGCGCACACCAGATCTGGTTATCTTGTTAAGCATTTATCTGCTAAGTACTTAATGTGTGCTTGGCTTTATTATCGTATAGTGAAAACTTGAATTTGTTGTATATATCGTATATCACGTTTTTCGTGGCTGTTTCGATTAATTTCGGAATGCATGCTCTGAAATGGGCCTTGTGTGAAGTTTGAACACGTTATTATTCATTAAAATACATTGTTGTTTATTCCCTCTGTTATAGCATTGTTTGGGGGTTAAATTACTTGATTAGTTGTACTCCAATTTGTCTTCCATTTGAGATTAAAATTAGTGGGTGTTTAGCTCGTGTAGAGACAGAATAAGGATTCAGAGGATTGGACACATTACCTGAGCTGCAGCAGTGCAACAAATGTTACTGCAATTACCAGCAGTGTTCTGCTTGACCAGCACGTTTAAGCCAGACAAACTGCTCAAAGTCATCTTCAAATCCACTTCAACATGCAGTTGTCTGTGGAGGTATGCATATCTTGAGAGTTTGTTATGTATTCACAATTTATTATTGCATAATAGTTTACCTGTGTAGTTATTTATTTATTTTAGGCTATACTATAAATTTTTGCAACCAGTTATTGGTGTGATTATTTAGTTTTTAAATAAGGAACAAGGAAGGTTTTTTTGTGCCATTTACAGGGAGAATATTCTTATTTTTTGTTGTTTTCCCATTGCATCTTGTCTTGGGAGCACCCTTTGATTTTATATCTGTAAGTAGTTATCAGTTAAAGTAATTTAACTTTATGATGTTGATATTTAAAGATTTCTCTATGTTTTTGTCTTCCAGTGTGACATTCCAATCATAGGAGATGGTGGACTCCAGATGGTTTTCTCTGAAATGTACTGGACATTTCCTCCAGCACACCATTACATCTGCACCCCCTTCTGACCAATTTGAAATTAACCAAGATACATGTATATTACAGTGCAGAAAACCTACAAGAGGCCCTTCAAGGGATAACAGGCTACGCTGTGAGGCATGTCTCAAAATATATCTATCTCTCTATCTATCTATCTATTATATCTATCTATCTATCTATCTATCTATCGATCTCTCTCTCCATCTATCTATCTGTCTCTATCTATCTATCTATCTATTATCTATATACATTAATAAGAAATATTAAAGTTACATTTTCCTTTAATATTCTGTAATGAAGGTGATCCCAGCAATCTCACAGAAGTTGTGAAATGGCTCAATTAAATAGACATCTGCTCAGGGGGCCAGTGGAATAGCCTCTTTTCCTTATAATGGAGGAAGAAGACGAGGAAAAGGCCCTCAACAATCTCCCGGAACAATCAGAAGCTTCCAGAGTGCCCATCATATTTCATCTTTTGTTCAGGGGACTTATTTTTGCAGGATCGTCATAACAAAATGGGCCTAAGAGTGAACTGTTCATTTGATACATTTTAATTCGAATTTATGCAAGATTGTCATGACAAAATGTACCCAAGATTGAATTGTTCATTTTGTAAGTTTTCATGCAGGATTATCATGACAAAATGGGCTTGGTAGTGAATTGTTCATTTTATAAATTTCAATTTAATTATTGTGTACATTTTGATTGTTACTTTTAAAAATATGCTGCTGTTTGTGTGTGTGTGTGTTTTATTGAAATGTTTTAGTTTTCATATAGAAAAATGTATGATGCACGTGTTCTTGACTTTGGAGTAAACATTTATTTTGAATCTTGTGATTAAAGTATATTTCATACAAAATGCCCAGAAGTTTCAAACATTATTTTTAATATCACAAACAGGAAATTACTCGCATAACACAATGAAACGAATAACTGTATAGATCTACAACTAAATTACACAAGATTAATGTTTCTAAAATGCTTAATATGTCATTATAAAATGCATACATACATAAAGTATGACGTATCGTGTGTACTACAAGCAAATTACCCCTTAAAAACAGTGAGGGGGCGCTACTCTGTTAAAAAAATGTAAGCTCCGCCCCTCACTTCCGGTTCTGTGGCTGTGGTTCTGAAACTGCTGGTGCTGCGGGTCTGCAGCTGGATACTATTGATTAGAACTGACTGGGTTCGTCGTGTACTATCTTGAATTCAACAGCATAGTTTTCCATGCAGCTGACAGGATGTCAAAGGTAAAGTATATAATTTCAGCGCCACTAGCGGCACCAAACGGAATTGAGAGAAAAGTAGAGCTCGTTAGCAATTCATCAGGATGTGTTTTCAACAACCTGTTACATGTTCAAAGAATTGACTTACTAAATGAAGTTTAAACTTTGTTGAAAAATCAAGTGTAAATTGATGGACATACGGTAACATACCTGAAACAGAAAACTAATAAATACACTTCGGAAACTGAGGGCTTCCACACAGACGCGCGCACACACATCAACATATCTCTGCATGAGAAGAGTTTATTTGACAGCGGGACCTCAAAATTAAAGGTGAATGACGCAACATATGGCCAGCAGTAGGCTACGGTGTATTCATTAAATACATACTATTAAACAGTTAATTTAGCTAAATAATATATGGACAGTTTTGATTATGTTGCTATGGGTGTTGCACAGTGATACACAGAACAGTTGGGTGTTCACAGATTTGCCACTGATGATTCAAACGGAGTCTGCGCAGTGTTAGAGTAGAGCTTGTTGTCATTCTCCGTACAAAAAAGGCAGCATGGTTGTAGTTATACACGGACAATGCAACGCAACGCGTAAAAAGACAGTATAAGTCATTATAATCCGTAATTATGTCCCCACTGGATGCAACAAATGCCTCGTTTATAATGAGTTTTAATGTTTTTGTCTCGTCGCATCGGGACACGGCATCACAGTATGGTAAGGGGCATAAAATTTCCATCTCACGCTTGAGGTATTCAGACAATCACAACGCACTGGATAGCTGACAAATCAGAGCACACCTCGCTTTTTTAGAACAATGAGCTTTGTAAAAATCGACAGAAAGGCGGGGCATAGAGGAGAAACAATAAGGTACAGTATGTGGAAAATAATGTTTTAACCTTAAACCGCATAAACAAATCCATTACACCAAATACACTAACTAATGTTCTTTTTAGCAACATCAACACATATGACCCCTTTAATTATAATTGAGGATATACAAAAAAAACTGGTTAAATATATAGGATTTACATTTATATTTACTATTACTGTTAAATATATTCGACAGTATTTTTTGCAAATATGTAAAAATAAAGAGTATGAGAAAATAGCTTTTTTTAAAACATGTAAGAATATAAACACACACACACGTCACATTTAAGGACAAACTGAGGTTCGGTGTACTGATGGTCACCTTCAAACGCCCTCCTTTCGCAGTGCCCATGCGCAAGGCTGCAGCTAACACTGTCTCGCAATTGGAAATGCATTTCATTTAAAAAAACATGTTAAAATATCTTATTGGTATTATTACATTTGAATCAAAAATATATTTTATTGAGCTTCACAGTTTACAACATATATTTAGCACATATTTAAAATACATTTTGGACAAATTATTTATTTATATGTTTGTTTGTTGTCGTATGGGAAACTTTTAATATTTTTGCATTTTAATGCCACAAACCTAGCAAGTATACATCTGTTAGGTATTTTTACTGTTTTACTCTCTATATTGCCCCATTTCTCAGGGTTTACAAGTGTACATTATTCATGTCAGGATGTGTTTTCAACAACCTGTTACATGTTCAAAGAATTGACTTACTAGTTTAAACTTTGTTGAAAAAAGAATCACTATGCATCACCTTATAAACATGAATCTATCTATACTGTAATGCTCAACAGCCTAATTAGAACCATAGTGTTGTATGATGTCATGATAATTTCGTCCACAGATTCATAGTTACACATCACAAATACACATGTACTGCAAGTGGAAAAACTTTTATTGATGCAACAGGGAGGACAGATTATCAGTGCAGCTAAAAGGAGTAAATACATAATTGAACACAACCACATATTGCCATTTGGTTAGGCTGACTAACAAAATGAAGCAGTTGCAGTTGTGAATGATTAGAATAGTTCAATATTTGCAATTTCTCTTAAAATATGTGAAACTAGAATTTTATCGCATAATTCCAAAATATTACTCAAACTAAAAATTACTTACTAAAAACAATGTCTGTCATAAATCATCATCTAAAAGCAAGTTCCCAATATTAAATGCACCCTTTGGTTTACCCTTTACTAAGGATTACATATCTAAAACTCTCTTTTTTAACTCTGTGTGAAAAGCATGCTGAAAGCTTTCTGCTCCTCCGCTTATTTGAGAGATTCTTCACTTTTCTTTGACAACAACGTCGGTGAATCCATGCACCTGAGTCAGCTGAGGACAATCAAGCGAAAATGAAGCCAGACAATGTGACTGAAACGTAGAAGTTTGTAAAGGGCGCGGAACACTAGAAATAAATGTAAAAAATCGGTCAGGTTCACTGTGGCCAGGCTTGCAATGTCACTGAGAAATAGACAGAAAGTAAGATGTTTAACTATATACCAATCAGCTGCAGGTTACATGTCCCCTTATTTTGTATAGTTTAATCGTGAGTTAATCTGATTAATTTCCTACCCATAGTTAATCGATCTGCAGTGCTTCATTCCCAGTCCCTCGATACGGAAAATTGCGTTCTTCAGCACGCAGGGCAGTGGGTTCTGGAATGTGATTTTTATTGGCACTTCTTTGCCCACCGCACAGTCACATCCAGGCTAAAAGGGTAAATCACAATCTGCATTAACACCATTCAGGTTATGAACAGTTATAAAAAAAAGACTCAGTTTTCCACACCCAGCTAATAATCAGTGGTTCTTAATTCGTTTCTAGGCCTAGGATTAAATGATTTCACTAAACTGGGCGAGTTTCATTCATAAACACCAGCAGGTGAAGTATAGCTTTCAAGTTTTTCAAACTCACAGTAATAACAAGATCTGGAGTGCACATTCTGAAGTTGAAGCGTTTGGCCACAATCTGCTTAGTCTGAGTGACCCGTCCAGCGAGAGTGAGCATCATCGTTGAATGATCCACAAGGTGTTTCTTATAATCCTCATATCGCAGGGCCCACTCCAGAACCTTGGCTAAAAATGGACAAGAGATAAACACTGAATATATACAAGCTTGAATGCAGTGGTAAACATCCTCATCTCTACCATATCAGAACAATTTGTATTATGCTATTTGAATTTAGTTTGAGTCTCTACACTCTTAAAAATAAAGGTTCTTTGTTGGCATTGATGATTCCATGAAGAACCTTTAACATCCATGGAACTTTCCATTCCACAAAAGGTTCTTTACAGTGGCAAAGGGTTCTTTAGATTATAAAAATGTTCTGAACACAGACAAAATGGTTCTTTTAAGAACTGTTCACTGAAAGGTTTTTACGGAACCCAAAATGGATTTCTATGGCATTTCTGAGAAAATACCCCTTTGAATCCTTTATGTGTGTAGTCTCTACTAAGAGCAGATTTATGGTCTTTGGATAAAAGCTAAAGGTTAATCTTTTATGAATAGAACCATTGTTTGAATGAGATTTTTCAAACCAAACTGGCTCCCAATATTTTTCTTTTCAATTAAAATGTATTTCCATTTTTTAATGAACCTCTTATGGTTTCTACAGAGGCATATGGAGCATATAGAGCTCATGGCAGCTCAGTCTTGAAAGGCTTATATGATATAGTTAAAAATCAACTTTAGCTAAGCTCCGATTCATTTATTTTCTTACTTTCACTGGCCTTGAGCTCAAAGCATGTCTGGTCCTTCTTCACCAAGGCTTTGTGAACTCCAGTGTAGTATGTGGCAGACACTTGGCTGTGGAGGGTGACGCTACGAGGTGAGCTGCATTTGTTCTTCAGAGAGATGCAGAGCACGGCATCCTTGCCCACACATGGTCTGTCACCCTTCATGGTGATATCACAGACTACATCCTCAGCGCAGGGCAGTGGGTATACGCATTTCCTGCAGCCATGACGAAGGGCAGTTTCCACAGCATGGCGCTCCTCCTCTGAACCTGATGGATGTGGGAAGTGGAGGTAAAATTACAACTATTCAGAGTGAAAGAGTCTATAAGTGATGTGTGTGACTTTTCACCTTCTGGGTGTTTGTAGTGGTGTGTGATATCCACACGTTTGTCTGAGCCGACAGCCTTGGTGCTGATGCAGTGACCTACTGCGTTCTTGTCAACATGGATCACAGCAAATGTTCCACAAGCTGTCCGCTGCCAGAAGACTACATCACTGTTCACCTAGAGCAAGATTAGTTCATTGTTCATAATATATTACCACAAGGTGGTGTGTATGGGAGACAGAGAGAAGTTGAGAAAAAGATCCAAGTTACAAGAATAACTGCCTCAAAACATACAGCATGTACAGTACAGTAGCTTAAATTACAAACCATTTTCATACCTCAGCAAAAACGAAGGGTGTGTCATATTTGAGGAAGACCTGCCCACTGCGAACTGCAGCAACAGAGGTAGGGCCGCAGCGGAAGAAGCCCTGGCTGGTTTCCTGAGGAGTGGAATCAACCACCTGCCAACCTCCAAAACCACATGGCAGATCTGAACGAGTCATCCAGGCCTCATTCCACACATGGTAGTTCCTACATGGAAGAGAAGAAGAAAGTAGCACAATCTTTGTGAATAGATTCAAAGTAGAGGAGACAGAGAAACAATGTCTGTACATTGGATAACTTCCACCTGCCTGCAAATATTGAGGTTATTTGTGTGAACAACATAATTCATATTAGAGTAAGCAAGAAGATGTCTTAAATTTGCTTAAACTACCTAATGCAATGAAAAGTAGGATTATATTAATGCATACAAGAAAATTTTGCAATGCAGATTCATCACTTTGTGCTTTTTTTTGTGCAGGAACACTGCATAGTTTAGATCAAAACTGTAAAAAATATTCAATGTACATTCAGTGCATATACATTTTCTCACCAACAGGTGGTGGTTTGTTATCAAAGCAGTTATCACCAAACTTGAAACAGGAGTGGCAAAAAAATATTCATTTTTTAAATATTCATAATAAGCAGTTTAAGAAATGATATTTGTGTGCTTGTCCCATCATGGTACTATAGCAGACACTAATACTGATGTTACAGTACATAATGAAAGAGGTTTGTACAGAATCTTACCAGACTGAATCACAGTTCAGGTTATCGATCAGATCATAGTTCTCATCAAGATAAATGTCCACTGTCATTGACACATCAGTGTCATGAGCAGAACAGAAGTTTGTGACTGGACGAGCAGGAATGCCAAAGCACCTCAACACTATGAGAAAGAGAAGAATATAAGTGCATTACATCTACAGTCTCTTTCTCAAAACTTTTACTCCTTGTCCATTCTGCAGGAACTCTTACATGTGTTGGTGACTCCAGCAAAGGCCAAGCTCTGTCCATATTTGACAGGTATTCCTCCACATTTGTAGTACTGTTTCAGGATGGCACTGCTGCTGCACCAGGATGTAGGAGCAGTTCCATCACCATAGCAGTTTGACCAGTTACCCACCAACACACCGCAGTCATCATTTGCATTAATCTGTGAAAGACGGTCAAAAATGATTAATGATTAATGGATGTTTGTTAGGCTTTATGACATGCCAATAAAAGGAAAGTCAAAACTCACTATGGCAGAAGCCACTCTGGCTACGTTAACAGGGTCTCCCCATCCAGTGCATGGGCCACCACTCTTCTCCAACACATAGAAACACGCAGCCAAGACTCCTTCATCAAACTAAGAATAAGATAAATTATATACTAAGATGTTTGCCATGCAGTGTGCAAGTTCTGTGGTTTATAAGTGAAAATGCTTGTGCTATGCTTGTATTCCAGCTCTTAGGATCATTTTCCACTGCAAATCCTTTTTTCTCATTTTGACATGCATTAATAAAAAGTTTGGCTCTTACTTGACCAAAGTTCCAGGTTCTGGAAGCGATCTGATGTTTAGTTCCGTAGAAGATTTTTCCCACGTCATTCAGCACATACTCAACTCTCTTGGCCTCATCATCCAGGTACACAGAGTCATCTAGTAAAGAGAGAGAGTGTTGAACATGTACAATCATTTACTGATTAGAGTCAATGTTCCTTCATTTACTGACTAGAATCAATTTTTGTTTCCATTTGGCAGATGCTTGATTAATCTGAGCAGATCCAGTATCATTCTTGACAAAGAAATTCAAGCTAATGAAATATAAAAAATATAGCTTATACTGCAACTAATTTGGCTTGTATATTTATGCAACCATTGTTATTTATGTAATTCCAGTATTGCTTCTGTGAAATCTCTGTACCATTCTATGATGCTGATTCTATCTTGGTTCTGTGTGTAATATTTTACACAGCTCCAATTCCATACTAAACATTCATTCACATGTGGGCCTGATTTAAGTCTTAGAATTTTTCAATGCATTTTTGAGTCTTCTACATGGAAATCAGAAGTTTAGAAGGAACATTGTATTGAGATGTCTGAAATGCAAAAAGTCTGAAAATGTCTGAAAGTCTGAAATGCAAGTGAAATATGTATTATATTCTCTCCTCCTTCATACATACCTTTACACCAGGGGTTGAACAGCATGTAAATGTCATTGCAAGGGTTGCATGATGAAGTGGCCTTGCCCTTTGGGCCGCAAGTCACAATGGTGAGGCTGTATCGTCCAATACAAGCAGTTGGAAGGGAGTACACACACAGTTTGATCCGGTTTTGTACCCGTTCGACAATCTTAGCCTCCCAACGACATTTCTTGAATTCATCCACTAATGGCACAATCACCAGAGTGCCATTGCAAATTGATGGAACATTACCTGTGAAATAAAAACAACAAGAAATAACCAGGGTTATCATCATACTCTTAAAAACTAAAAACAAACAAAAGTAGCAGATATATAAGATATCACACCCGTATTAAATAAAATATTACATTAAACTATAAAATATCTATAAAAAAAAAAAAAACAAAAAAATATATATATATATATATCTTAATATATAAAACTTTCGTTTATTTCAGTTAGCATTTACTTTTTTTTAGTTTAAGTAATTAAAACAACTAAAAAAGTAAATACAAATTTAATTTAAAAAATAAAAATGACCCAAAATACAAAACTAATTCAAAATAGTATATAAATGATACTAAAATAACACTGGAAATAACAGTGATGGTGTTAGAATCACATCATCGCAAGACTGATCGAAAGGACTTAACTGACCAAGTCTCAGCTCCAGGTGAAGTTGGTCACATTTTGGATTGAATGGCCGGGAAAGCTCAATCCACATCTGGAAACACTGTCCTCTACGGACAATGAGGTGATCACTGCGGAAACAACTGGTGTGATGCTCCTGACGATTCTGACACTTCCATGATTTCATCTGGTCTACACAACGAACCTGCAGAACCAAATCTGAGAAAAACCAAGCAGAGGAAATCAATTAGGAGCTTAAATGGACAAATTTCACAAAATGCAGCTCAGGCCAAAGATCTACAACTCTTACCTTCGCAAGTGCGCACGACCTGGCAGTCATCCGCACAGTCCTTGAGGACAACTTCCTTGCAGTCATAATCACAGCGTGGCTTCACATAGTCGCAAGGGATGGTGCAAGGGTTGTTGCATGGGTTGACACAAGGATTCACAAAAGGAATCACGCAAGGACTGACTACAGGCTTCACGCAAGGATTGACGACAGGTTTCACGCAGGGATTCACACAAGGATTGACTACAGGCTTCACGCAGGGATTCACACAAGGATTGACTACAGGCTTCACGCAGGGATTCACACAAGGATTGACTACAGGTTTCACGCAGGGATTCACACAAGGATTGACGACAGGCTTCACGCAGGGATTCACACAAGGACTGACTACAGGCTTCACGCAGGGGTTACTGTAAACCGGCACACAGCCAGACCCGCTCCAGAAACTGTCAGACTCCAGTTTAATGCCTGGGAAACGGCCAATGTTGCAGAAGTTGTTGTACAGACCATACTTTACGAGAGACATGCTGTTAAGTGCAAAAGAGAAAGAATGAGAGTGATATTAGTTGTCATTTAAGTGATATAAGATCTTTTTGTTGCCTTTTTCCTCTAGAACACATAAAGCTGCATATATATATGATGAATTATTATTATATATATATATTATATATATATATATAGCTATATATCTATTAATATGTATCTGATAATATATATTAATTGCATATAGTGGCGTTTCTCTTCAAAAAACTCTGAAAGCATTACTTACATGTTTGTGGTTCTTGCTCTGGAGTGATGTTGAATCTGAAGAGATATTTGTCCCTGTTTGGTAAAAGATTAACAGTTGAGTTAAACTCAAATGACTAAAGCAAAGCAAGGCTGACTGATACCACGGCTTCTTGCGCTGTGACACTTCTCTACGCTTTAGTCCGGTATATATTCACTTCTCCGTTCTCAACCCATCCACATGAGTAATTAAAGAGCTTACACTATTCCACTGCTTCCTGGAAGGATTTTAGATGAATCACACAGGTTAATTTGAGAAACAAACTGTAATGGTGCAAATTTACGGCTTAGTGTAAGTGTTCTGATAGTATAATTGATATAAGAATAATTAATCTCACAGGCAGATCTGTAATTGAGCAATTCCAGCATAAAGGAGCACATAAGCCAGTTTATGTATGTATGTATTAGCTGTACAATAGCAGTTTAGGCACACCCACTCATTCTCTGTTATTGCTGTTTTCTACATTTTAGAATAATAGTGAAGCCACTAAAATACAATGAGGTTTATGTAAACAAATTAAAACAGCTTTTTTCAAATTTGCCACCCTTTGTCTTCGAATATGCTTGGGCTTCATACTGAATTAAATTAATAAAACATGTTTCATTTGAGTATTTTTGTCTTGTCTTCCAGTACAAATATCAAAATATCCTTAAATAGGAAAAATGAGGAAAACTGATTTTATTTCTTGTTTACCATAAATCTAACAAAATAAGAGTTTATGTCAATTTTAAAGAATTATATATATATATATATATATAATTATTAATTATAATTCAATATATTATATATACAACACAACACACAAACACACAACCTATATATTATATATAATATATTATATATATTACTAGTATATATGTAGTATATATATATGTATATATATATATATCAGCATTTTGCAATTTATTTAACTGCACGCCTTTAAGGAAAATGCCGTTTTGTATGTTAATCTTTTTATTGACAACATATACTTTTATTTAACAGTAAGTAAATAAGACAGATTTTTACCTTATTTACCTCTTAATTTGTGTGTAGAAAAACTTTTCACTCAGAAATGCTAATAAGTTTCACAATTAATTACAAAGAAATGGCAAGTAACATATTTAATTAAACTTAAAAATAGTATTTTCTTGTAAAACATACTCAAATGATTTTTTTTACACACACAAAAAAACCCTCCTTATTTACACACCCAAAGATCTTTTTGCAAGTCTTTAGAAACACAGACACACCACAGGTGTGTAAACTGTTTAATTCTGAATGTCATAACTGCCACATAATCGCCATCATCAAAACCATCCCAAAATGCCATCCCAAATAAATCGCAAAAAAGCATAAAAGGAAGGAATCATAATGTGAAATTAAGTGTAATTTACATCTTAATCATCAAACAATGATCTGAGCAGGAAAAAAAAATCTTACTGCAAATGTTAGGTTTGGCAATAATTCTATACCATCAGTCAAATTATTTATCCAGTCTCTATTTCTCGACTGCACAATTTGCCTAATTTCTGATCAGGGGTTGGACGCATGCATTTGAGTAAATTAACCATTAATGAAGGGAAGCGCTTTGCATGAATGATATCTAACCTTCCTTGATCTTGTGATTTGGCCTCAATTGATAGCTATTAAGCACAATCATCCTTCATGTTTTAATACCTCTATATTTGCCTCTGCAGGAACATCTGATTTTCCTAGTGAATGACTCTAATTATCAGATCAAATCACTTTGCTTCCCATAGACAATAGTCTTTGTGTCAAAGCCCTAATTTTGCATTATGGCCTATTCAGTGAATGAAACTGCATGCTCAATTTGATGAAAGCTTGTCATATGAACTCAAAGGGATAGTTCACCCACAAGAAACTAAGTTCTACAGGTTTGGAATGACATTAGAGTCAGTATGACAGTTTTTTAATTTTTGGGCAAATTAATTCAAGCAGTTCTGAAAGCAAACTTACTGGACGTGCAAGCTCATTTGTTTTTCCTCCTCTGGGTAGTTCTTGCACTTTGAAGTTTAGGCAGGATAGGAAAATTATGTTATTACAGTTTGAAATACAGATTAAATGACTTTCTCAGTAAATGATTCAGTCTTCAGTCTGGATACTAATGGCACTAATTAGGTCAGTAAAGTGTCGCAATTATGGTACTGACTGTACATAGTATATCAGATCCCCTATCCCACACTAAAATTCTTGATTATTCTCACAAAATTATATATATATAAATATATATATATATAATGCTAACTGGACATCATTACACTGGTTACACTGACAGCTGTCAGGTATCGTAACATTGTTGTGGACCAAGTGCACCCATTCATGGCAACTGCGTTCCCTGCCAGTGATGGCCATTACCAACAGGATAATACACAATGCTACACTGCCAGAATCATCAAGGAGTGATATAACATGATTTTTTTTCGGCACTCTAATAAAGGCTGGGTTATTTATTTTTTAACACAATGCTGGGTTTCGCATGTTGGGTCTTTTATTGGTGTTTATTTTAATGATTAGTTACCGAGTTGTTCTGTAACGCAGTGCGGCGTCAGTGTTGTCACGGGTGTTGTGTTGAGAAGCATGTGCAAAGAACACAGTGGGTAATTCCAAACTCAAAGTTTAATAATGGAACTCAAAATAGCACGATTAACAAGGGAAAACACAACTAGTCTACCGGTGACTGAACACAGAGTGACAGAAGGGGCAACTCTTTAAATACATAGACACATTAGGTAATTAACTAACACACAGTTGATCAACGTGGGTAAAACTAATAAGGCTAAAACAATACAGGAACATGACCAAATAAGGGCACACAGGAACTAAAACAAAACAAAAGACAGGAAAACACAGAAACAAGATGTCCTTGACAACTAAAAGGGTGACATAAACCCCCTCCCCCCATCATTCCATGTCCTCATGCTAAACCATCCAGAGGGTGGGAGGGGGGGCGCTCTGGAGGCTGGTAGGCGCAGCTACACGGAGAGAAGGCTCCCGGGTGGTGCTGCGGTGGTGGCTGGCAGTTAAGGGGAACATGGAGTTGCGGACAGTCAGCGAAGGCCATGGAGGATGGGCCTTCGTGCATTGGCCAGGTACCCCCCCCCCACCCAAAAAAACAAATTTTCTTGGGGGAAACTAGGCATCTACAGGCCAAGATGGGTTCTGGAGTGAGCTCTGGAGGAGTGGAGCTGGCTGACGAAGGAGGTTTGGGTGGCCCTTTCCGGGACTCCAGATATGCCGAGCTGGATGGAACCAGCGGAGATTAAGGAGACTCAGGAGAGCTGGATGGAACCATCGGAGATTCAGGAGACTCAGGAGAGCTGGACGGAACCAGCGGAGATTCAGGAGACTCAGGAGAGCTGGACGGAACCAGCAGAGATTCAGGGGACTCAGGAAAGCTTTCTGGAGCGGACTCTGGAGAGCATTCTGGAGCTGACTCTGGAGAGCATTCTGGAGTGGATGCTGCTGCTTTGGGAGGTTCTGCAGTGCAAGCCGCCACCTCGGGAGGAGCATTCCAGCATTCACTGGATCTACACTCTACACTACAAACGACACGCAGGCCATGGAAGTTACACCTCCCGCCAAACGAATGTGCAGCCAGTTTCTGTGTGCTCCACTGACTACAGTTGGAGCACTATTTGATGTAGTGCACTATAGGGTGTTTTCACGACACATCCTCAATCTGAATGTCGGCCATATTGGCAGCTCTGAACGTAAACAATGCCACTGAAACGAACGAAACTCGTGTGTGGGCTTGGCAAAAAAAATAAGTAGTTCACTATAGCTGCGTTTCAATTACAGATTTGCACAAAACTTTTGCGATATTTTATAAAATGTTGATAAAAAACGATGACGTTCCCATTAACTGATGTTATGTGACTAAAACTTATTTTTTTCCTCTAATAAGTCATGGCGACGGATGTTGGTAGGTTTACAATATCGCAACCATCACACTAGCCATTATTTTTAATTGAAGGAGATGTAGATGTGTATCTTTAGCGAAGAAGCGCGGAAAGCCACTTCTGGGATACTTCTTTGCGCAGTTTGAAGGGTAATGGATGTGCAGCTTATGTCGGGATAAAAAATAGAAGGAAGAATTGGCAGGTCGTCAGTCCAAGACAAAGGAGCCAGCTCGTATGGATCTTCACCACCTATTCACTTTAGTTTGTCAAAATATCGCACCCTTTCCTGCTTACTAATTCCTTCTCTATATGATTTAGCAGTTTCCACACATATTGTCCATGGTTTAGACTTCATAAATTAGTAGAAGAACGTCTACAGTAGTACATTAGCCGTGCAATACATGCTGTTGTTTACATCCGAGTTTCTCCAATATGGCCGCGCATCCGGGTAACCAAACCGTGACGTACGTGCAAGCTGTGTAATCACAGCTGTGGTCACGCTATGTGTTTGACAGGTTAAAGGGGACATTGGATGCTCATTTTCCACAAGTTGGTATGATTCTTTAGGAGCTTCATGAAATGTCTGCAACATACTTTGGTTAAAATTCCTCAATGGTCGTGTAAAGCAACACTCTTTTTACCTTGTCAAAAACAGCTCTGTTCAGAGTGAGCCATTTCTATTTAAATGATAATGAGCTACTGCTTACCCCACCCCTCTCCTCCCTTTTTTGTGTATTCAGTGGCTTGTTACCATCAAAAACAAAACTAATCCACTGCGTCCTCAGTGGCTCTGATGCCGGGAGAAAATGAAGACTCTTATGTTCACTTTTACATCCAAATACAAAACACCTGCTCGAGACATTGTTGTCGCTACAGCTTGAGCGCAGAGAAAATGGTGGACAGCACACAACTGGCTGAGGGCAGAAATATGCTAATACGGGAAAGTCCGTCAGTGGTTGTGGGCAGGGCCAAAGCAATATGACGTCATACTGTTCAGAAAATAAATGTGTGACAGACGAGATGGAACAAGTTGAAGCTGTTTTTGATTTAACTTTTCAAACATGAATATAAGATTGTCATTTATTGAACTGGAACAGCCTACTGATACAAGATTTCTTCCCACAGATTCCCATTAGCTGCTTTTGCTGCCTCTGTCACGTCTTAAAAGATTTACTGAATGTTTTTGAGTATTTTATGATTGTAAAAGACGGACTTGCCATTGAATAATAAAAAAAATGTATATGAACTGTTCTTGTCCTATATATATATAAAACAGTTTTCAGAGTGGATTTTTATTTTTTAAAATGAAAAACCTTCAATAGGTTGACTGACTCAGCACTATGTAAAAAAACAACAACAACAACAAAAAACAGCAAATGGGCTAATGTATGAAACCCAGCAAGCTGGGTCAAAATTACCCAGCATGTGTTCTATCCAATATTTACTCAGCACTGGGTTGCCAAATAACCCAGAAATGGTTGTTTTTAACCCAGCATTTTTTTAGAGTGTAGTAATTACAGATGCATTATTATTATTAGTATTAGGATAAATTTATTATTAGTTAGTTGAATACACTCAAAAATGCTGGGTTAAAAGGGACAAACCCAGCTTTTGGGTTGTTTTGACCCAGTGGTTGGGTTACTACCCAGAAGGTTGGGTTAAACATGTAACCCAACCGCTGGGTCAAAACAGCCCAATTGGTGGGTTTGTCCCTATTTTACCCAGCACTGGGTTGTATTTAACCCAGCATTTTTTAGAGTGTAGTAATAGTAGTAGTAGTAGTATTGACATCACCTGATTAGAAAGATGCTGGAAGGCAATAATATCAGGATTTTATTTTTTTTGGAAAACAGTTTCTGCCACTAGCAGTTACCAGGAAAAATAATTATGTTTAGTTGTAAATGGTGGAACGTATTGATTAATTTATGGTTTATATATCTGTTCATACGTACATGCATACATTAACTAAGCAATTTTTATAGAATTTGTAAATTGCGTTTCTCAGAGAACAAGTACTTTATGATTAGATTCAATATCAGTATAGTAGCCATAAGGGGGCTCTAATGAGCATTTTAACCATCAATCCTACTTGATTGAGATCAAGGCTGTGAGGGAAACCGCAGACTGCTGTCTCACTGTTTCACCACCCAGAAAGACAATGACTTAACAGTCAAAATGATTGTATAAAGACACCTTTTGAAGCAACGGGTTTCAGACAGACACCATTGCAAATAATCTAAAACAAATTCAAGTGAGCTTTAGAGAAATGCAAATAATAAATGACCACAGTGTTTATTTCTTCATAAAAAAAATTGGAATCTGTATGCAAATCGGAATAAAGACATTTATGAATTAATTAACTTTCAACTTCATTCAGTTTCCACTTTCAACCAAAACTGAATTGCGCGCACACAATTGTGGGAAATCAAAGCATACATCTATGCAGCCTTCAAAAATCGACCAAATAAAGTCGTTTTAGCTTACAGAATGTTATGCAAACATTGAATTTGGAATTGCCTTGTTGCTTTACTACCTCCATAGGGCTACAAATTTTGCATCTTTGCAGTCACATGCTTTTCCTAAATGTTTTTGCAGTCTTTCCAATAGGGGGCAGCTGTGACCCACAGAGTGGTTCTTCCCACAAACTAGTTGTAAAATATAAGTAAAAATATAGGTACAGTGCACATGTCCGGGGTGCATTGTATATGCAGATTTTGTGACAAATACATAAATAAGAAGGCCATAACTATACTACTCAGTAAAGAACCTGCATCTGGAATGTGTTATTAGTGTGTTTTGTGTGAGAGAGAAAGCATGAGTGTGTGTATAGGCCTATGTGTGAGTGTGAAACCACACACCACCAGGAAACAGAATCTGGAGAGAACATGCTATTTCAGCAGAACTGTGAAAGCCATTTCACTTCCTCTCCACGTTGCTATAACCACTCGTCTGCTGGGGTCAGTCCATATTCCACAACATGCAGACAAGAGTTTCAGGACAACAATATTTCATTGAAATGTTCAATAATAATTCATAATTCAATAGTAATTAAGAAGAAGAATGATTCTTCTTAATATAAGAATCACTGGTGTTTCACTTTTAGTCATAACTTAACTGATTGCAGGGGGGAAAACAATGCTAATTGCAACTAACCATGCGGTCATGGATAGGTAGTGTAAAGGAAATAGGCTAAGCAACTTTTAGAAAACACAGTAATTAATTTGTCATTTGGTATAAACTAATCAAATTGAGACACTGACACAGGTTGTGTTGACACCGTTTTTCCATCCTTACGTCTAATCCATGAACAACTGTACAAGATATAAAAAAAATAATAATATAATAATAAAAAAAAAAAAAAAATATATTATATATTATATAGGTCTTAGATATATATTACTACGGAAGTCATATCATATATCATTTTTTGCTGTGGATTGGCCTTGCAGGTTTATTGTACAATTATACATTTCAATGTTCAGTTTAAGAGATTTTGGTCAAGTGTTTTTTGCCAGTACCCTAAAGAACCCAGATGGGCTTAAAAAAATCATAAAGTATTTATATAAAAAAAACAAACATTCAAATACATTTCAATCAATGCACACTGCATAATACTATATTATGCCACAATGGTCTTCACACTTTACTTTCGAAAATATCCTCTTTTCCTTAATGATTCGAGAAATTAAAAGAAAAATATAGTATCGTTAGTTTGCATCAACCCCATAAGCTTTTAAGGACTTTACAGACGTACGTTTTTTGTTGCATTTCATGACAATTAATGTTTTATATTTATATTATTATATATACACTTTTTTATACCTTTCTAGTAAAAAATGTAATACTGCTGGCAATAAATAAAAAATAAATGATCCAAAACTCTTTCAAAATAGCTTACTTTTGTTCAATGTTTTTCTTTTCCTTTCCTGTCCCTAAAAAATGTCAAAGTCAAAGGTATGTGTTATGGTGATGGGCTCATGTCGTATGGTGCGCTGCTTATGGTCGATGACTCGACCTTTTATAGAACTTTAATTCCGATCAGACCTCTTATTTAACATGACTCGAATTACCTGTACACAGGCAAGATGCAACGTCCAAAACAATAATGGCGTCTTTTAAAGTCCAGTAATAACGCACATTTTCAAGTTTAAACTGTGTAGGCTTTTTGTACAATACTTTCATAAAATTTGATTGCACATTCCAAACCTGCAGGTCATATATGTTTAAGCTTTCCGTTTGTTTGACCCCAATAAGACGTTGTAATGAGTGGCAGTCTTGCGAAGAAAACCATGATGTATTTACGCAGGATCTCCTCACGGTAAGAGGAAGACACACTTCCCTCCTACAGACCTAAAGCAAGGGTCAAAGCCGCTGCAAGGTCCAATCCCATGTCCACAAAAAAACAACAACAATCAACCATCAGCAGTCTCCTCTTGTTAATGACTTCATACTGTATGTGATCAGTTCTAACTTTCCAACTGGTACAGCGCGTATGTGGCTTTATCCTTTCTGCATATTGAAGAATCTCACGTTTAGCAATAAAGCATCCATTTTTTTGGCTCATACCAAAGTCACCACGTCTCCTTTTTTTTGCTACCACATTTGCTCTCCCTGCTCTTCTCACACGCGGCAGAACACCAACCATGAATTGTACACATCAGCTACAGCTAACCACAAACCAGTCAGCGCATCAATGAGGTTAGTATCATGACAACAAACAAGCTAACGAAATCTCTGAAATTATGCCAAACTGAGGCAACAGACATTACAAATCTAAAATAATGCAGTTATTTGTACAGTAGTAGCATTCTTATGGAACTGTTATGCAACTTTCAGTTTGATTGATTTTTATTTTTGTGTCTGCCACATGGCACTATACAGCTTCACCTAGCCCCCAACACACCACCACACACACACCACACATCCAAAACCCATTAGACAACTACATGTTCATATGCCGACTCACACCAAAAGCTGTACCAACGCCTGTACTGCTGGTCCCGCAATTTTCCGTATTTTGGCTGCTACAAAACGATGCCCTGGAGAAAGCCTTTTCCATATTAATTTTTAGCTAGCTTCATGAGTAGTTGGGAGAGCTGGGGACACAGTATGCACCGAGGGGCAGTTGCTAACTACCTCTCTTCTCACTATTTGCATGCGGGTACTCTTCGCTTTATTAATCGGTGTAAAATCAGTTTAAAAGTCTAAGTGGACTATAATTTTCCTTCACTCTCACCCTCAGTCTTTGCTCTACACACACACACACTTGTAAGTCAGTTACTTAAAAACCTTATATTTGTCTATTCTAGCTGATTATCACCTGGTTAACTGCTAGTTGGTTAAACTAGTTCTTAAACACGGTCTTAACTAGTCCAACACTGCGTCTGTCTCTCCAAAAGAAGTATCACCGAACTAGGCTTGGAGTGCTCCGCTCCACCGGACGCCGTGGCCCGCTCCTCCTACGATTGCGCTAGTCGTGTCGGGTTTTTTTTTTCCCATTTACTATTCTTTGTTTTTATACAGCCAATTTAATTTATTGAAGACCCTGTATGTGCACAAATAAAAGAAAAAAAAATTGCAAAATTTTAAGAATATATTTAATTACATTTTAATGAATGTTGCAACTGCCCCTGTGAACTATTGCAACCATCCCCTATTGTGGGGTCAGTTGCAACATTTGACTTTGTCTATTCAAGCATAAATTGTACGCATATTGCAATATGTACACATGTTACAGTAGTGTGAGTGAGTAGCTGACAGATGTGGCTTCATTGTATTAAAAATGATCATGCACATGACACGCTCTGTTAACGAGCCCACCGAGGGCCATGCCCTACACAGTGAGTACTGGTGTTTGAGGTCCGGAGAGGTAGAGTGAGGGGAGGGAAAGGTCCGTGAGAGTGCAGAGGGTATGGAGAGTGGAGTAATCCGAGTCTTTGGCTGTACAGGAGCTGGAATGCAGGTAGGAGGAGCACACACCTCAGTGATCCGGGAACTATGAGATACAGGAGACGAGGAGACATTAGGAGGAACACAGGATGTAAGTAATGCAGGAAGTATTCAAATGAAAGCAGTAGCAAAGTCATTGAGTCCTCTACGTGTAAACTCGACGGACAGTGAGGGTGGCTGAGGTGTGTGCTTTTATGCAGGCTGGTTGATGAGTTGCTTGATTAGTGACAGGTGCAGGTGCTCACAACTCAGGTGAGAGGGATCGTTGTGACTGGGTGGTGGCTGAGCCTGGCCGATCTGTTACAGTAACCCCCCCTCCACGGCCCGCTCCTGAGGCCCGAAAACCCCGACGTCGTGGTGGTCAACCTCTGCCCCGAGGTGCCGGCTGATCAAGATGGGCAGCATGGAACTCAGACATTAAAGGCGGGGTCCAGTATATCGGTCCTAGGTACCCATGAGCGTAATCCCGCCCGTCCTGCGCTCCATACTCCTTTCATACGCACCGAGTGGTGTACCACTCATACCAGCCTTGCGCCTGCACGGCCACTGGCGCCTCGTGACTTGATGCAGACTTTTCCTGTCACCTCTGTGTTGACCCCGATCCTTCATCCAATGATAAGGCACAGGGGTTTCCCCTAGCACTCTTGCCAGGCTGTGTGGAGATAGAAACAGAAGGGTGGTGAGGTTTGAGTAGTGATACGTGGAACGTGGGAGGAATTCTGTACTGTGAGGGGAGTTGGAGTTTGTAGGTGACTGGGTTGACTTGTTCCAGGATGGTGAAGGGGCTAACAAATCTGGGACTGAGCTTTTTACTGGGCAGGCGCAGTCTGATGTCCCTGGTCGACAGCCATACCTTCTGTCCTGGTTCATAGGTAGGTGTTTCAGCTCTTCGGAGGTCCGCTGTCGTCTTCTGCCTGCGCACTGCCCATTGGAGATGGTGATGAGCAGCGTCCCAGACCCTCTCGCTTTCCCGAAACCAGTAGTCTACCGCCGGAACATCAGAAGGTTCCCCGGACCAGGGGAACAGTGGAGGCTGGAACCCGAGCACGCGCTGGAAGGGAGTGAGACCAGTAGAAGTCTGTCGCAGGGAATTCTGGGCGTACTCGGCCCAGCCCTGGAACTGGTTCCAGGAATCCTGGTGGCATGGCAGAAGGTTCGTAAGAATCGCCTCACCTCCTGAATCTTCCTCTCCGTCTGACCATTAGATTGGGGATGGTATCCGGACAAGAGGGTTACGGTCACACCTAGGAGGTTAAAGAAGGCATTTCATACCTTGGAGATAAACTGGGGTCCCCGGTCGGAAACAATGTCTTCAGGAAGTCCATAGTATCAGAAGACGTGATTGAATAGCCGTTTCAGCAGTTTCTAGGGCCGTGGGGAGACCTTTGAGGGGCAGAAGGCGACATGACTTCGAGAAGCGGTCAACAACCACCAGGATGCATGTGTTACCTTCAGAAGGGGGTAGGTCTGTGACAAAGTCTACTCCTAGGTGTGAACAGGGCTGCTCGAGTTCGGGGTCACGTCGGCAAGGGAAGTTAGTTATGCTAAATGTAACGCATGGCGCTTTCAGCTCCTCATCGACAGTGGTCCCAATCCCGACACCCTTGCCACGAACCTTCTTCAACGTCCCTTGCCTATTTTTGGGCCACCAGAAGCCAGATCTCTACATCGTAGCAGCGCTATGGGTAGTTATTTGGCCCCTGGATGGCCAGTGCCCTTAGAATGTAACTTGTGCGGAGGACTGAGCAGAGTGAAATGAGTACGGTGCGCTGGCCGTGTCCGTGGTCTTACCTAAGTTACTCATCTCTGGAGGACAGCCGGCGGATTGTTAGGGAGCTGTGATTGGAGGCCACTGGAGGGTAATTCTTTAAATATTTTGACTGACAATTATCCTTAGGTGTGATGATGCTCTTCCGTTCTTTCGGGGCCTTCCTATGTGACTGTAAATACGCACACAGGGCGTTCTCGCCCTTGACGTTTTCGGGCACGGGCGGTAGTAAAGGTAAACATTGACCTTCGTAAAGAATAACTGCCATCGGCCTGGCGGATTTAACGTTTGGTCCAGCGATAGGTATTGGAGGTTCTTGTGGTCTGATCATTACGGTAAATCGGCATGGGCTTGTCTTCCCCCCAGTCTCCCACGCCGAGTGCCCCTTCCACTCCTCTCAGGCCAGCTTGACTGTCCACAATCCCAGGGGCATATGAGTTTCTCTCTGTTGCCGATATTGTCATAGTTAATTTCTGCCAGGTAGCTGAGCTTCTGTGAGTCCAGAAGGCCCCGCATGGGTGGATTTGGGCTGGGTTCCCCTGCTGCTGGGATGACACTGCCCCCACTCCAGTAGTGGAGGTGTCGACTTCCACGACGAATGGGAGGTTGGGATCTGGATGGACTAGGAGTGGGGGCTAGTGAAGGCTCTCTTGAGGGAGGACAAAGCTTCTAAGGCCGCGGGAGTCCAGAACAGAGACTTGGGTTTCCCTCGGAGTAAGTTGGTGAAGGGGCTGGTGATCCTGCTGTAGCCAAGAATGAAGCGACGGTAAAATTTGGCAAATCCCAGGAATCGTTGGAGCTCTTTAATTGTAGTGGGTTCTGGCCAGGAGGTTATGGCTTTCACCTTCCCCTCGTCCATCTGGATACCGTTATGGTCAAATGTCATACCCAGGAATTGTACTGTGGGTTGGTGGAATGTGCACTTTTCAGCCTTGAGGAATAGATGGTGCTCTCCGGTCTCTCCTCAGCGTGGAGGCCTCCGCACACAGCTGGCATGTGTTTGTACGGAGGCCACCCTGCGCGTGAGTAGATTAGATGTCATCTCGTATACAATTCCACCGAACCGATGGACACCTTGCCCGGATCCTCCCCGCGGTGCATGATTCTCCTGGAATACGGAGGGGGGACTGGCAAGTACCATGTAGGGCATGACCAATACTCGTCGTGGCCAGTAGCGGGTCACAACGTCAGCTCTTCCATTCTCTCCCTCCTCAACGTATCTGATCGATGCGGTTATAAGCACTGCGAGGATCCAACTTAATCGTGAAGACGGGCCCCACAAGCGATTTTCTTGTCCAGGCGCACTTGGGACGATGCGAAGTCAGGCTATCGTAACTTGACTGATTTTGCTGTTTCAATTCTCGTCTAACGATACAGGGCCTCAAGCTCCGTCCTTGCCCATGTGGCCACGAAGAAGCATCTTTGATGCAGCAGGGGAGTGAATGCACCGGAGATTTGTAACCTTGACCCCGCTCCTCCCTGCGCAGCGTATTTCCTTATCCCATGCCTTACTGCTCAGAGAGCGATAGGGAATAGATCTGTCTTTCCACGAGGCACTGGCTCCAACTCCCGAATGAAGATACGACTACGCGAGTCGCAGTCCGCCTTGCCTTCCGAACTGAGTGCAGTCCATGGCCGCGATGTTGTGGTTACAACGGAGAGCGGACTTTGTTTGGTCAGAACACGTGCTCTGACAGGGGGAATTGGCTTCTTCTCCGTGATGGACTCTCAAATTGCATGTGGAATTCACATATGAACGGGTCATCCGGGGATTTCATTCGGAGGAGATTGAGTCCCGGGGAAAAAAGCAGGGCCAGTCTGGGTAGCAACGCTTGTATTGCCCCCACTTCAGTACTTCTCTTCTCCCGTCTTCCAGGACAGTATGGGATTGTGCTTTACCAACCACGGTCGCCCTAAGATGATGTCCGCAGTAGATCCTTCCAGAACCAGAAGATGAATGTCCTCAGAGTGAAGTAGGTGCAGACGAAGAGTGATGGTCCCACGCGATAGCGGACATGTCTATGGCATAGTGGTGTTCCAGTTATTGACTGGACTTGGTAAACTGTTTCAGTGGCGGTAGCTTGTAACTTGTGCTGGCGGCAGAGGTTTCTGGAGATGATGTTTCCTGCTGACCCGGAGTCGATAAGGGCTGATATTGAAATAGAGACATCAGAGGCAGTAAGTATTACACAGGTAGTGAGGGGCTCCATCTTAACAATATCAGGCTGAATCACACTCACCACAGGACATGGAGAGCGAAGGGGACATGACAAGATCAGATGCCCCTGAGCTCAACAGTACAAACAGAGACCCCGGGTCAGCCTACTCTGCCGCTCAGCGGAAGATAATCATTGCTTCTCCACGATCATGGCTTCTGGTGCTGGTTCTGGAGGGTAACCAGGCTCTGGTCGGCGGAGGTAGGAGGTTGTGACGGAGACTGGTGTTGCTGCTAAACAGGACTGAATGCGGCTCCGCATGCGGATGATAATTGCATGCCTGTTCCATCCAAACGAATCATAGGCAGCGGAGCTGTAACCGTAGCTGTGGTTCCAGCCGCCTGTCTGTAGGTTGTTCGTATGGCTCATCCAGTCTATCACCGTCATTCCATCCACATCGCCACGCAGACGCGAAGTCCGAAACTTCAGTGAGTATTCGCATTGACATGGTCCCCCTGTTGTAAGTGTAGAGTTGCTCTAGGATCCCACACGGCAATCTCCGTTTGTCTTCAACACCGTGTAGCAGGATCGCGAAAATGCAACAGGAAGTTCTCTGCAGATCGTGAAATGACGGGGCTGTGGCCTAGTCCAGATCGATTTCCCGCCCTTCAGTCCATGTCTGTAGGCAGGGCATATAAACTCATTTTAGAGGTGTCTGTGTGATATGACTGTGCTTGCATTCTTAAAGTTGAGATTGCCCTGGAGCGAAACCCTTTGTTGCAATCCTCAGCCGAACCAGAGTAGGGCGCCGGTCGGGCCATGGGACTAGCGATGATGGTGGGCGAAGAAGTGCTGGTTGGGATGGAAGAGGTGATGGGGGCGGTGCCGGTGGAGTGCGTAGCACTCGTCGTAGTGAGTCTATGAGCTCTTGGAATGGATCGGGGTGACTCATCTGTGCCGTCGGTGTTGGTCCGGTCTTCTGTTACGGTCTGACACAACAGGTTAGTTTTATACAAACAGTTTATTAGGTCACAATGAGTACTGGTGTCGGGTCCTGGAGGAAGTCATGGTGAGGGAAAGGTCCGTGAGAGCGTGAAGAGGAAATGGAGGGTGGAGTAATCCGAGTCTTTTGCTTGATTCAGGCTGGAAGGGATCCGGGGGAAGCACACACACACCTCAGCGATCCGGCAACTAGGAGGAACAGGAGACACTTGGAAACACTAGGAGGAACACAGGAGGCAAGTAATGCAAGAAGTATTCAAAGGTAATCAGTAGCAAAGCCATTGAGTCCTCTACATGTATACGAGACCAGACAATAAGGGTGTCTGAGGTGTGTGCTTTTATACAGGCTGGTAACGAGGTGCTTGATTGGTGACAGGTGCAAGTGCTCAGAACTCAGGTGAGAGGGATCGTTGTGTTTGGGTGGTGATGGAGCCTGGCCGATCTGTTACACAATCACTTGTTCTATTGGCCAAACGAATTTGCAAAATGGTCTGAATCGATTCACATTTGTCCAGATTGCTCTCTCACTGAATCATCTGAAGCGGTTTCTCAGTCTGTAAAACAGACAGTATCAAGATACTTAAGAATACAGAAAACAAACAGTGCTGGATGAAGTAGATATTTACCAACTTTTTGAGAGGTAACTTTGAGAAATGTACTCAACTGCCTGAGTCTGTATACTCGCATGACCCCAAAAACACCCATTGTGACACAAATGTGTGTCACCTGGGTCAAATAAAAATTAAAAACCAAATGACTTCCATATAAGTAGATCTGTCCTCAATCATAGTTGCCTAACTGGCTGGAGTTGCTTAATGCTGGACAGTATTTACAGTGAGTTTTTCCAAATTGTGGTAATCAACGCACTGTTTTACAGTGATCATTTAAATTTAAACGGTAATAAACAGTAATATAAGCTGTTTTGGGGAATTGGATCATGGTTTGTCATTACCATGATGCTTCCTCTGTACTCCTGAAGTGTATTCAAACCTTTTCTGAGTGTGCAGTATGTCAATCAGTACGAGATTCAGCCAGCTGTTTCAGGCGATAACGTAACAGTTATTAACATTATTTGATCCCAGCAACGTACATTACATATAAAGAAATATATATATAATATATAGATAATCTTTTCTTTTCTTCTTGTATTCTGTAATTTACATATAGTTTATGCAGGTGCATCGCAATCATTAGAATGTCGTGGAAAAGTTCATTTTATTTCAGTAATTCAACTCAAATTAAAATTAAGTGAAACTCGTGTATTAAATAAATTAAACACACACAGACTGAAGTAGTTTAAAGGTCTTTGGTTCCATTTAATTGGTGATTGACATTTTGGCTCACATTTAACAAAAACCAACCAATTCACTTTCTCAACAAATTAGAATATGGTGATATGCTAATCAGCTAATCAACTCAAAACACGTGCAAAGGTTTCCTGAGCCTTTAAATCGTCTCTCAGTTTGGGTCAGTAGGCTACACAATCATGGGAAGACTGCTGATCTGACATGTTTGTCCAGAAGACAATCATTGACATCCTTCACAAAGAGGGTAAGCCACAAACATTCATTGCCAAAGAACTTGGCTGTTCACAGAGTGCTGTATCCAATCATGTTAACAGAAAGTTGAGTGGAAGGAAAAAGTGTGGAGGAAAAAGATGCACAACCAACTGAGAGTACCGCAGCCTTATGAGGATTGTCAAGGCAAAATCGATTCAAGAATTTGAGTGAACTCACAAGGAATGGACTGAGGCTGGGGTCAAGGTCTCAAGAGCCACCACACACAGACGTGTCAAGGAATTAGGCTACAGTTGTCGTATTCCTCTTGTTAAGCCACTCCTGAACCACAGACATCATCAGAGGCGTCTTACCTGGGCTAAAGAGAAGAACTGGACTGTTGCCCTGGTCCAAAGTCCTCTTTTCAGATGTGAGCAAGTTTTGTATTTCATTTGGAACCAAGGTCTTAGAGTCTGGAGGAAGGGTGAAGAAGCTCATAGCCCAAGTTGCTTAAGTCCAGTGTTAAGTTTCCACAGTCAGTGATGATTTGGGGTGCTGTGACGTCTGCTGGTTTTGGTCCATTGTGTTTTTTGAAAACCACGTCACTGCACCCGTTTACCAAGAAATTTTGGATCACTTCATGCTTCCTTCTGCTGACCAGTTTTTTTGAAGATGCTGATTTCATTTTCATTTTCCAGCAGGATTTGGCACCTGCCCACACTGCCAAAAGCACCAAAAGTTGGTTAAATGACCATGGTGTTGGTGTGCTTGACAGGCCAGCAAACTCACCAGACCTGAACCCTATGAACCCCAATCTATGGGGTTTTGTCAAGAGGAAAATGAGAAACAAGACACCAAAATGCCGATGAGCTGAAGGCCACTGTCAAAGAAATCTGGGCTTCCATACCACCTTAGCAGTGCCATAAACTGATCACCTCCATGCCACGCCGTATTGAGGCAGTAATTAAAGCAAAAGGTGCCCCTACCATGTATTGAGTACATGTACAATAAATGAACATGCTTTCTAGAAGGCCAACAATTCACTAAAATGTATTTTTTTATTGGTCTTATGAAGTATTGTAATTTGTTGAGATAGTGAATTGGTGGGTTTTTGTTAAATGTGAGCCAAAATCATCACAATTAAAAGAACCAAAGACTTCTTCAGTATGTGTGCATTGAATTTATTTAAATACACGAGTTTCATCCCTCACATTTGAGTTGACTTAACCGAAATAACTGCCTTTTCCAGGACGATTCTAATTTTTGAATGCACCTGTGGTATATACACATACTACAGTGACTATAGCTAATATGAGATTTTGGTGGCATTCACATGTCTTGTTGTAATTTAGTAGAATAATGTCACATCACTGTAACTGAAAATATTTCTTTTCTGTCGCACTATTGTCCCCAGTACCCCCACAGTCGTATGACGTATTTCCTGTATTTGGTCGAAGTTTTCAAGTGGGTGTGAAGACCACAAGTCGGTAAAGATGCAAGTTAAGTTTTTAAATAGCTTTATTTGCACATTCTGTACATTCAGTACTTTGCATTTTAAAATATACTTATACATTTCTGTTCAGTAGTGCCTATGAATGACAGTTGTGCTAATTACAGTTTTTCTGAATTGCTAAAACACTAAACCCCAATCTCTGAACCAAATTCTCACTAGCTTAAACCAATTTGCACTCTTTCTGCTAAACCTTAAACATGTTCAGGCAGTTAGGCTCTATTTGCAAATCTCATGCACTCTTTTTGCAAAACTCTAAGCACACTCTCATTCACTTTAAACATTTATCACACTGTGATGCACTTGTGCTGCAATATGCTAAACACAAGCGGCAAAAGTTAAACACAACTAAAGCACAGTTGTCATTGTTTACACACAACGATTCAAAATTGTTCACACTTGTTTCTAATGATGTGATCAAACCAATTGTACAAAATATGAGCCAGTTCAGAGTGCACAAGTGGCACAGGTGACTGAATGATGATACGAACAATAGATGGAAACAATCTGAGAAGGAGAGGAGAATGTACCATGAAGGAAAGTGGAGGATCAGGAGTCGAAGAGATGAGTCCAGTAAGGAAAGATGGGGGTGAGGGATGGGCTTACTGTAAAGAATGTTATCAAGGCTGGATCTGTCAGACCAGAGGGTTTTTTCTCTTTGTCTAGCAAAAAAGACAACATTACTTGTGATGTGGACAAAGTCCTCAGGCCGGACTCAAACACAAAGACATGATGCTGAGACAGAATGAATCTCTTATTGACCCTGATTTTACAATTGCACAACTTACAGTATTTGAGTGTACTGTAACATGCTATTCATTTAGAGTTTTATTTGACCTTTTTGGCCTTTGCAGTTGGACTGCAGTATCCAAGTGCTGAATATATACAAACATTCAGTACTATTCAATATTCAGCACAATACTATTCTTGCAGTACATACAGTTGGCCTACACAATATATTCAATTTACTCAGTTGCAATTACTATACTTTTTTACAGAATTGCAAAATTGTTTACTCAATACATTTTTTTCTGTAATGTTCTGGATGATGTTTTCTCAATTTTTTCTCTGTAGTGTCTAATGAATGCTCCATAACATTATTTTATTTACTCGTGTGTGTGATCTGAGAGCACCTGTTGATTTTGAGTGCAAGTGAAATGTGTTTTGCAGTGGTTGTTTGATTTTGATGGAAGAGTCAGAGTTTTCGTGAATTTAGTTTGAGTATTTGGATTTGTGTAACCATAAATGAGTGATGGTTTCAAGAAATGTGTTTTAGCAATTCAGAAAAACTGTAAGTGATCAAAATCTGTTGCAAACGTTTTACAAATTACACATATTTGTACCAATAAAATGTGCAACACACATACCGTTAGTTTTTACAGAAATTATACGTGGATATCTCATTAATTAACTTACAATGCAAAGTTTTCCTAATTCGTGAGCAGTGTTTTGTTTTGCTGTCTCCTCTGCACTACCACGTTCGTCATTTCTCACCGGAGCTTACGCTACGATCTATCTAATACGCTAATCTCTTGCGCCAGTGTTACTTAGATTCACTGGCAGTTTCCCCTGGGAGGACGACGTGTTTACGAGATCGGGTAATTTTTGTGTCTCTTGTGAACTGGCGTACTACCTTTCGGAAGCTCGTATTGAACAGTTTATAAGGTTTTAAATTATGGTAACGGTTTCTAACAAAAAACAACATCACACTCTGTCTTTGCTTCAGTGGTGAGGCCTTTATTCAACCCATGAGCCATATGGGCACCACTGTTATGATGGATAGACGCAGTTTTTGTGCTTCTTTCTGGGCCTCTTGCAATAATACCGACCCATTCACTGCCATTGTAAATCTTGGAAGAGCCAGGACATTTTTTTAATACAACTCGGAGTGTAGGCTTCTGAAAGAAGAAAGTCATATACACCTAGGTTGCTTTTGAGGGTGATTAAATCATGGGGTAATTTTCATTTTTGGATCATTGGATCATTTTTGTGAACTATCCCTTTAACGTTCTAAACCCCACTTTTAACCCCGGGAGAAGGTAAAGGTAAATTCACCCTTCAACCCAGCTTTTAACCCCAGGTAAAGGTTTCACACTTGTAATTTAGTGGCAGGGTTAGCAATGCTTTTTAACCCAGGGTTATGAAACCCTGCTTTTGTGCTGTTAACCCCGCATTGCACTGCCAAACGTGTACAGTGTTAAATGATGCGGTGCCTCAAATTGACATGCGGTCAAGTGAGTGAATTTTAGTGAAGAAGAGACTGTTTTATTGTTTCCTTTGTAGTCTGAAAAGTCCATTCAGAAAAAAATTGTTAGTACATGGTAATTTATAGTATGAGGATGCACAATGCTAGAGACAGGTTGTGTGCTGTATTCGTCCAATCAATGCAAATAAGAACATTCTATGCTTCATGGTTGTGCATTATATATAATGATACTGTGAGTTTGGGGGTTTTCTAATACCCAACGTGGCTGGCAGGGGGTTAGTGGTGAGGGTTAGAAAGAGAGAGTGAGAGAAAGCGTATAACTGTCTCGCCGTTATAGCTGGGGGGGTGGATTGGCTAAAGCTTCATCCGACCTCATTGCAGGAGTCAAACATCAGTCTTTGTTTTACCTAGACAATGTCTAGCTACCTGAGTAGAAAGAGTTTGTGAGACAGACACTTTAATGTAGTAGGCTCTCACATTTCTAATTTTGTAACATATATTTTAGTGTGAGCTAAAGAGAAAGCATATGGACAATTAAAAGAAAAACAGTATGATAAAGTTTATGACTCTGGGTGAGTGTGTGGAGAGAGAGACAGGAAACTCCTGACCACTCCAACTGACCCTGAGGAATGTCAGATTCCCATTATTAGGTCAGACCGGCGCCAGCTCGCCGCCTCACACACACTGCCAAACGCTTACATGGGCCGCGTCACTTTTATTCACCTCCACCACCACGCTTCGGTATGCAAGAAAAAGATATTGTTTGTGCATAAAAGTAAAACGGCAAGAGCAAGGACCTCATTAAGTCTTATTTGGCAATCTGCAATTTCATGGCAAAACCAGTTTTATTCAGTTTATTCTAGCATTGCCCGTTCCTATATTAGAATTCGCTTGTAACTAAAAAATAACTTTCATGTCAATCCTTGTAATGTTCCTATAATTCACTGTAATAAAATGAATTTAAAAGACAAACAGACATATACAACTGAGTTATTTTGTTTGTTCCTGCTGCGCCGGGCCTCTAGTCGCTGGCCATTTACAGTAAATTCATGCTGTCCAGATTCAAACTAAACACATTTTGCCTTATTTTCCTCTCTTAAGCACAAACTCACACATTCAGAAGTCGTCCAAGAGTCATGGTGTAGGAGGTAATCTAGAATAATCCTGCTTTATTGGCTGTTACCACTGTGACGCAGATCCGCTCCCCCTGATAGATTCTGGGTGACATCTAGCCTGACCTGACATTACGGCCAGTCATTTATACACACGAAGTTACCAACTAGTCATTCTTATACAGACACACATACACACAGTTACACACGTCTGTCTCACTCCCTCACAAACACACGTTTGCATAGCCATCTAAACAGGGAGTTCATTTTCCCTTAAATTAGTCTAATTACAATTACTACAGTCTACAGACTAACCCTAACACACAATCCAAACCCTGAAATAAAACCTGCAGCACTTTTAGAAGCGAATAAAGACGTTAGAGTCTTTATGAAGCATTTTTCTTTTAAGGATGTCCACTTAGGACATGAGATATGCCATAGCTAATGACATTTTTCTGCAAAATTTTCCCTGAAATATAGCATGGTTTTATCTTTTCTTTCTATAACTCATGCACACGTCTTGTTTAATGTGCCTCAGATACCGAGACCTTTTTACTCACCTTTATAAAGGTACAATTCAACTTACAAGCATGGTGTCTTTCTCTAGAGGGCAGCATTGATATTCAGTGTTATCTATAAAGGCAGGAAGCTTGTTTAATTAGTCAATTTTAATTGATTAATTTATTATGTATGTTATTATACCTTCACGCTAATTACCTCTAGAAATGTTGCCATTTTTGGCTCATATACCAAGTAGAATTAAAAAAAATTTTTTAGTCATGTATCAATACAGCTGTTTCTTTGTGCCATAGAAACAGAATAAATACATTAAAAAATATATATATATATTTTATAAGCTATACTTTTGCTTATTATTAACATGTCCTGTCCTGTTTTAACAGGTCGGTAAATGGGTATAACTGTGTATAATATTACTGTAGGTGAGGATTGTCTGGATTGGTGCGCGCAGCTATCACTCAAATTCTCCGTCACTCCTGCTTTAGTTTGCGGGTTAATCTCTATGCATCCTCACTGTGTGCAACCGAGATGACATGAGCAACCGGCAGTTACACAGAGCAACAGCTGACAATGTGATCATACAAGTACGTCTTCCATTTACGTATTATTGATTATGCGCACCAATATTCTTTAGTGCGCACTTTAACATGATTTGCATATTACTGGTTGACTTATTTACATATTATTTTTTTACAGAATAAAAACAACAACAACATGTAAAAACTCGAAGCTTCCAACTTTCGTTTTGTTTGAGGAGAGGGACGGGGTCTTCTGCTATTTGACATTCGTATTCTTGGAAAGACGTGCCCTTTTTTGTCAGACGCGAAAACTCCTCGCAATCATGCAGCAATCATTCTGATCATCACGGCCCCACCGAGAGCCGTGAGAACCCACGTTCACCGCCCTCGCCACGAACTTCAGCTCTCTGAGCAAACGGGACATCTGGAGAGCTTTTACGCACAGAGGTGAGGCGCAGAGGCGACACGCTGCATGCAACACGAATGCATAGACGTGCATAACAACTCTCACCCGACTAAAAATACTTTTTCTAGAATTATTTAATGAAATTGTGATATTTTCTTCGCGCATCCGCTCCTCGTTTCGTGTGATACGGCCGAAACGACCTGATTGTAGGACTATATAACAAACCGATCTGTAATCACTCGCCATGGAAGTGAATCTAAGTAACTTGAGCGTGCTGAACTGGGAGCAGGTGAAGCGTCTGGATGTCATCCTCACCGAATCCATCCCCATTCACGGCAAATGGAACTTCCCCACTTTGGAGATGAAACCTCGTGATATCGTCAAAGTCGTGCGGTGTCGCATGGAAGAGCGCAAGATTCACGTCCGAGAGGTCCGACTGAACGGTTCCGCGGCCAGTCACGTTCTCCACGAGGACAGCGGTTTGGGCTACAAGGACCTGGACCTCATATTTTGCGCGGAAATGAAAGGAGAAGTGGAGTTTCAGACCGTCAAGGATATCGTTCTCGACTCCCTCCTGGATTTCCTGCCTGAAGGAGTGAATAAAGAGAAAATCACCCCAGTTACATTAAAGGTAAACATTTAGTGACCGTATTATTTGTAAATTATTGTATTTGTTTTAATTGTGTTGTAACCCGGTGCCCTACTTAGTTTAAACCAGCATAAACTGGTCTTTTTATTTATTTATTTTTTACATGGGGGTTTTGGCTACATCTCAGCCTGGAGACCAGCTTTAAAGTTCAGCAAACCTGCTTAGTCTGGTTTAAGATGTTTTTAAGCAAGTTAGCTAAAAATCCTGGCTAGTAATCGAAAAACTGTGGGTTCAAACCTTGCAGGAGTTGATTCATCACCCTCCAGCAAAGCACTTAACCTCAGGTTACTCCATCAGGACTGTCCTTAATTTAAGTGTACTGTCAGTTTGGATAAGGATGAGAGAGATTCAGCTAAATAACCACTTAGTAACAGATATAATTTATACGTTTAATGTGTTTAATAAAGGGGAAGGGCACGACATGCTATAATTTGACACTGACTGGACCTAGACATGTCGGCGTATATTACATTTAAGCTGCAATAAGATAAGGACACTGGTAGTAAAAATGCTGGTTTCTACTACAAAGAGGATTTGTCTAAACCAATTTACGATGGATCCGCTTTCTCCTCTCTCTACTTAGTGTATGCAAAGGCAGCTAGCCTTTTCATGTATGCAAATTAGGCAGATATAATTTAAAGCAATAGCATTGTGATGGAATGCCTTTACTAGATATGCAAAGACGCTTTATAATAACAAAATTAGCAACTGTAGTCTTCTGCTACTGAGAGTATGCTTATTGCAGACATATATAATTTTTTTCTTGCACACATTTCAAAAATACAGAGGGGAATGATTTCAAGAATTATTTATTTGTCAAAACCCCTTTTGTGCATCTCCATCTTTTAACATATTCATATTTTAACAATTTTCATTGAACAAATCTTCACGCTAACATTGTCCTCCAAAAAAACTTTTTTCTCTTTCCTCAGGAGGCTTATGTGCAGAAGATGGTGAAAGTGTGTAATGATTCAGACCGTTGGAGTCTAATCTCCCTCTCCAACAACAGCGGGAAGAACGTTGAACTGAAGTTTGTGGATTCCCTGCGGCGTCAGTTTGAGTTCAGCGTTGACTCTTTTCAGATCCGTCTGGACTCCCTCCTCCTCTTCTACGAGTTCTCTGAAAACCCCATGGCTGAGACATTCCACCCCTCCATCGTGGGAGAGAGCGTTTACGGAGACTTCAATGTAGCCTTGGACCACCTGCAGCGGAAACTGATCTGCACGCGAAATCCAGAAGAGATCCGGGGCGGCGGCTTGCTGAAGTACTGCCACTTGTTGGTGCGAGGTTTCTGTGCGGCTTCGGAAGTCGAGATGAAGCTTCTCGAACGCTACATGTGTTCCCGGTTCTTCATCGACTTCTCAGATGTGGCAGAACAAAGGCGCAAATTAGAGTCATATCTGCAGAATCACTTTGTGGGACTAGAGGACCGGAAGTACGAGTACCTGACCACGCTGTACAGTGTAGTCAATGAAAGTACAGTATGCTTGATGGGACATGAAAGGCGACAGACTCTGAGCCTCATCACCATGTTGGCAGTACGTGTTCTGGCAGAGCAGAATGTAATTCCCAATGTGGCTAACGTCACTTGCTATTACCAGCCTGCACCGTACATTGCGGATGGCAACTTTAGCAATTACTACATTGCTCAGGTGCAGCCAGTCTATGCCTGGCAGCCCACCCACACATTCTCACCATGGTTGCCCTGCAACTGATAGACTGTTAACTCACATTTTGCCCAACATGTCTAATTAGAGCACTCGCCCAATGAGACCACTTGGCAAGTCTGTATTTGTGTGCTCTAAAACATGAGGAAAATCCAAGACTTTCCCGATTGACTGTTGCCTGCTTGCTGCAAGGAGAAGCTATGAGCGCGCCGGATGAGAGAAAGGGTAAAAACTTGTATTTGTTCCAATCGGGCAGCACGTTCTACCTAGGCTTTCCATCTGCCAGACCTACAGAAGCACAACACTGGCTGAGAGGAAACACCATGGAAACTCTATGAAGAGCATCTGAGTAATAAAGACACAAAAGGGACTATCTTTGTGTTTGTGTACATATGTGTGTAATAGACATACTTGAAGAATCAAAGGTATACCGCATAATGTGTTGAAAGGGCAGACAGATTTGCAAGATGACTTTTTTGATGCTCGTTACTCATGCTATCAGACTGAAATCAATGGACACTTTTTTCAAGCCAAGGATATTCTCATAGATACCAGATACCCAAAACAGATTATCTGTTAAGTGCCTTAAACTGAAAAATTAAAGTCACTCTGTGAATGAACCCGAAGTATGTGTCACAACATGTTTTTGGAGACACATATGAGTGAAGGTAATGTAAAATAGCAAATGGATGATGAATTTTGAAGGCCACTTGATCATGAACTTCCAACAGATAGTTGTAAGACCTATTTATTATAATTTATTAATTTGGGGGGTCCATATGAAATAGTTGCATAAGAGCCATTTTTCCATCCGAGGCACTGGCAAGATTCGTATATCTGTGTGTAAGACTGTACATGAGAGTTTTCCCACAGCTTCTTGTCTCATCTAAACTGACCTCAATGTACTGTTGGCTCAGTGCTGGCTTAGCTCAGATTAAAATGTCCAGGGCAATGCCATTACATCTAAGGCAGAGAAGTAAAACAGGTTGCGGCTGAACAGGAAGAAAATTTATAGTTAGTTAAGTCCAAATTGTTGTTGTTATATCTAGGTTACCTGGCGTTTTTCTGAAGGCCTAATTATTACACAGCCACCAAATCCAGAGATTATACCTTTTACACTTCTGACCTGCATAACCTGGGGGATGAAGACCAACAGAGACACAGCAGTGAGAGGCAGAAGCTCATTTAAGGGAACCAGAACATATACCAAAGATATTCTTGATATTCCTCAAGATTGTGAAGCAACAATACTTGACGTAAAAGCATCTACATGCTGTTGGAACTTAATGCAACACAATCCCCCACTTGAATTATACCATGAAGTCTGAAACTGAGTGCTCTGACATATGTTAAGGCCCTGTCCCCAATGCTCCCAAGTCCACACTTTGGCGATGCAATGCTGCATAGCCTGTCCAGTAGATAGTCCTAGGGTGCAGAGAGGGCAAAAGGGGGACATTAGGGGCACTTAGGTGCACCCTCCAGAATCCTAAAAAATGGGACACCCTACGGTCACATGCATGCAATGGCCGTATGTTAAGACCCTGTCCCAAATGCTCCCCTAAGGTTTTGTGGTCCTCAGCCAAGTCTACACTTCAGTGATGCAATGCTGCATAGATTGTCCGGTTGTAGTCCAAAGGTGCGGAATGGGCAAAAGGGGGGCACTCAGGAGCACCTTTCAGAAAAAAAATTAAAAATGGGACACCCTATGGTCACATGCATGCAATGGCTGTATGTTAAGGCCTTGTTCTAAGTGATGTTTATAAACAAATTTCGGGAGGAGCACGCACAGATAATTAACACGGCCAGTTCATCATTAGTGATTACACCATTTATCAAATCAGCACAAGAGAAAACTCCTATAAATAACCAAGTACATCCTACCGTCGTTATCTCTCGACTTTCAGCATCCCTCCGCCACCCTGACCCCCGAACCGTTCAGCATCTACCCCCACGGGAGAGCACTGGGAGCACTTTTGGGCCGGGCTGACATCCGGCTCGACCCCCTCTCCCCGGATGGGGTGGGGGGGGGGGGGTGGGGGTTTTGTGCCCCGGGCTCGGGAGTCTTGCCGAGCTCGGAGCCCTCTCCCTGGACAGCATGCCAAATATGCATAACCTTCATTTAATTATAAGAAAGTGTGAACTCGTGAAATGCTCCCATAAGCACTTGCGGTCCTCAGCTGAGCCTATACTCTGGTGATACAATGTTGCATAGACTGTCCAGTAGTAGTCCAAAGGGTAGGGGGTGGGGGGCATTAAGGGCACTCAGGAGTACCTTTCAGAAAAAAATGGACACTCTACGGTCACATGCATGCGATGGTTGTCACAAGTCTGCAGGACTGCAAGTTGGGACAGGGCCTGAGTACATGTGACATGTACTTATGAATAAATTTGCATTAACTGAACATACAGAGATGGACACTTTCCTCCCATATGCTCACTCACATATAATCATATCTCTTATTTTTCTACTGATCCTTCTATTTTTGTACATTGTGATGTTTGTGCTAAGGTCTTGGTTAGGACCTTACTCTAATGCTGTGAAAAGTACTGTTGTGTTTTATGAGTCGAAAGACCCGACCAAGCATTAGTGCAGCAAATTCTCAACAACTGTTGGTGTAAATTTTCATTTTGAGTCATTACATTTGGGTGTCCACACAAGTGTGTATGTCTCAGTCTATGTGTGCTTATCTTCTAAATTAATCTTGTATGTGAATTCAAGATTGTATTTGCAAACATGAATGACTCATTAAATGGTGTTTTTTAAATAATACATTGCCTCAGTGATGTTTGTTAGCAACAAAACATCACACACAAGTCACTATTTAACCCTGATCTCATGTTGTTGGTCTATAGATGATATCTTCCTGTTGTGTAGTTTTAACAAAACCAATAAAAGTATGATAGTCACACCCTGCTGATAAGCATTTGTTGTGTTTTGGATGGTTTTACTGGTTAAAAGCATGTTAAACCAACACCAACACTTACTAGCAGGAACAAGCCTTTACCAAGCTAAAAACACATGCTATAAAATGGTAATTTCACCAGGAAACTGTGTTAAAAACATCAAAATTTTGCAAATGTAGCAAATTAACACTTTGTTACAGCATTTGTTGTTGCAATGCAACAGTAACTGATCTGTTAGTCTCTAATGCTTAGAGTAGCAGATGGTCAGTCTGTTTAGAGTACATCACCGTTGGCTAAAGGATGCACCAATCTACCTGTTTAACGATTTCTACATATAATCTTGTGTTTAATGTACTTTGGCAACGGTACATCTCTCAACAGACCTGTAACAGTTGGCTAAGCAGCACACAGTGCAGGCAGATTTATTGCAACCTACGTCACGTTGCTGTAGACAGGATATCGCTCCAGCTGTCCCCAACTCACCCTCATTTACTTTCTCCTCTTTGTAATTTCTCATTAGGATTTGCCGCTGTAGCACCCGATTTGGTACCTTTTTATTTGTGCTGCTATATAAAGGTTGAGTCTTTCACTCTTTTTTCATCTTCCTCCCATTGTCCATATTTCCGATAGGAGCCCTGCTAGGGAAAGAAATACTAATTAAACCAGCCTAGGTTGTTTTGTTGATATTCACCTGGTCTTACACAAGGTTTTGCCGAATTTAGAGAAAAAATTATTGACTCCCTTTGAATTCATGTGTGAGAATTTGAATTGAACTTTTTCAAAACATGACTGTGAAGTCAACAAACGTGGCATTGATGAACGTTGTTTTTCTAGTTAACAATTACGTGTCTATGTCTTTACATTCAAATTGCAATTCTGCATCCTGTTCTGCTACCTCGTTTCGAAATCGAATTTGAATTTAAAAGGCATTCTGGAAAATAAGTAGACCAACTTAGGCTGGTTTAAATGGTTCGCTTTAATATTTAGACTTTTGTTCAGACAAAGAATTTACATTCCCTCCCTTTATGTTGGAAGGTAACATTCTGCCCTTACACAAAGCAAAATACATATTTCATGCCCAAAAAAGCAGAGGACAAATCATTTGTTAAACAAATGTTGCTCACTGTTGCTAACAGATTTCCTTGTAGCATAAATAGTTGAGTGTGACACAAGCAATGACAAGGTAATGGAGTTTGATTTCTAGGGAACTCACATAAAAGTTCATGCCATACTGCATTAAAGTCAACAGTGAGTGTTACCTTAGCTATGTGGAAAATGGAGCTAACTTAGCTAACACCCACATTAATAGGAGCCTAAATAGTTTAGCTCCCACTTTGGCATACGTGCGCTAGCTTACCTTGCACTCTGGGTTCAACTGGATGAGAAATTGGCTCTGAGGGCGTGTTAACGTAGAGGGGGCTGGGCAGGGCTAATGTTATCCTCTCGTTAAGCAGCACTTTGAATATGCTATATTTAGCGCTCCATGAAAGGGATATTAACCCATCTCCCCTAATCTGATTAAATGCTTAATAGCCCTGTGCTCAACAGTCTAGGGTAGTTACAGCGCTCAGGTTTATGGGTATTGTACTGTAACACATATGCCCAGGTTAGAGCGCACTCCCTTACTGTCGAATTAAGATTGTTGGGTCAGTGTGCCCTAAATTTTGTTGAGACGAAGATACAGAAAAAAAAGATTCAGAAAGAAAATGTATATGCTGAATGTTCTTTCTTTCTCAAGTTCACCTCCTTCTCATGCCTTGAGACAAAGCAAACAAAAGCTTGCTCTGCTAAGCTGCAATCTTGGACAATTCATCCACTGACCTAGCCTCAAGCAAACCATGTGACATGTTAATTAATCTGTTTTTACTTATTCATTTCTGTTTTTACTTATTCATTTGTGCCATTTGTATGCAGTTCCTCATGCTAGGCGATCCCTTCCCAAGACTATGAACTGGCACATCATGTGCTATTTTGAGCGACCTGAAGCCAACAGCCTACCTTCTGTCCTTCGTTCATCTGGAGTGCTCCTTGTGACCAAAAATGTCATAGCTGCATCCTATAATGAGCCGTGGCACACTTACCACATATTCACCCGACAACGACCAGGCCACAGCGCTTATTGATGCTCTGCAAAAAGAAATTTCATCTTAGAATTCAATTTAAAGACGAAATTAAAGAGCTAATTCACAGTATCCCACCCCCAAAAAATTATTGACTCAAAAACCATAACCCTAATCCATACAACTAATATGCTGTATTACAATTATTCTAAAGCCATATTAAAAACTAAGATGTAGCGTTGTGTAAAAAACAAACATGAAATAGAAGTCAATTTTTGCTGAAACTCTTTCATGCAGAACTTAGGATTCATTTATAGGCATAATGACAAATTTTGATATAACGGCTGATTGTACATTATTCCTCATTTGAGAAGGACTTGCAGTAAATAAATCAGAAGTCAACTAATCAACCTGGGGTGCATTTCCAGAGCAAAGCTAAATTTCATGGGCAAAAATAAATAAATAAATTCTACCAAGCAGCTATCTGTTGGCCAGAACATTGAATTCACATTACAAACTTGAACATGAGCCTCATTACAAACTTTTCGCCCTCATGCAAAACTTACAATTCCTGTTGAAATGACTGGAATTTGTCTGTGAAAATTCAAAAATCAACTGTAAATTTGCATTACCAACCCTCTATGGGCACCGCTTGGACAATCTAATCGCCCTTGCTATATATTTTCTTAGTTTACTCACCAGACAATTTAAATATTTGATATACTAGGTTACAATAAATGTATATACATTAGGGGTGGAACTGTACACAGATGTCACGGTTCGGTACGTACCTTGGTTCAGGGGTCACGGTTCGATACGTTTCGGTACAACTGGAAAAAATAAACAAACCTACTATGCTCGGTTTCTTCATTTATTTTGAACAGACAGTAGTACAAATAAAAAAAAATTCCACCTAGATGTGAAAATACTAAATATTACATTGTTATATATATAAAATCTGCAGTACA